>OY776276.1:30842102-30872102 GCA_963675445.1 Linnaemya vulpina
CATAAATATATAAAGTTATGTTTGCAGATGCAAATTATCAAAAAGCACATAACTTTTTTAATAACACCAAATATTTTATCAAAACAAATTTTATTTCCAATTTGTTTGTTTACCTTTTTAATGTCTGTTTATCTCTTCACTCACATTGATTTCTGAAAATCACCTATAGCTTTTCGCAACAAGGGGTTAACTTTTGAAACTTCTGTATCTTCTGTGGTTCAAAGTATTTCAAGTGTTGTGCATGAAATTATTTTAAGTTTTTCAATTGTGTTAAGAGTATATTTGTACAATAAATATTATTTGATTGATTTTTTACTTTATTCTATTGAAAATTAACTTTATTTACGTAACTTTTTTAAATTTTTTAGCAAATTTTTGTCAACACCACAATGTTTTCTTTTTCTTAAAAGTCATATATTTACTGTGTTCGATTTAAATAACATTTAAGTGTGGAATGAGGGATATTTAAGTTTTATTTAAGTTTGCAGTGAAAAACGAAATTTGGTATTTAAACGGCATTTAAAGTTAAATTACATTTAAATAACCACTGATTTATTGGACATTAGAAAATTTATACACAACCACAAATACACTGCCGGCCACTTGAATAGGTTCACTAATTTTCAGTGGTGTCAGCGCCATACACAATTGTGGAAACAAAACTCACACGTATGCTTACGGTCTTTTAGTTTGTGATAGTAAAATATATTTTTTTTTGCTGAAAAGCACTCTCATTCACAGGGAAGTATCGCAAGGCCTGTTTTGAGGGCTCTAAATAGAAATATATTTATACTACTATGCTATTACATGGTGTGTTTATTGTTTAAAAAAATTAGTTAAAAAAAATAAGCAAAAATTTTTCTCAAATTGGGCTAAATGAAAGAGAATAAAAACACGTGTAAATCGTTTTGCAAAAATTTGCTTCCTGATCAGATCTGTTTTAAAAAATACCTTTCATTAGGCCTCGCAACCTCAGATTTCGCTCACTGGACTGTAAGAGAAAAAACTAATCTCACCAACGCAATCGCAATTGACATCACTGCTAATTTTTACAATTACATTTTAATTTTCTCTTAATATAAACTTTAAGAAAACATGTTTTTGAACTCAAATTAAGAGATACTATAAATGATCAGAGTTTAAGATGCAAAAAATAACGGTACAACATAAATTGTGTAGCAGTACAACATTATATAATATAATATATCTGTCTATATTACTATTATTATTACTACATTGATATCGATAGCATTATTTTTCTGTTATTAAGTTTTCATTCCATTACATTAACTTTGCATAAGCCAATCCACACTAGATTAATTGTGCTGGCATAACATGGCAGTTTGTAGGCATTTCCGGTGAAGGGAGTGGTTTTTGGTTGGCAAAATTTTTCAATCAGCTTCAACCCCGCATTAGCAGAACAAAACTAATACATACGCACTTATGAAAACACAGATTCTGTGTTTTCTTTTTTTACAGAGCGTTTTTAGTCTTCATGTGTAAACATGAATTTGAAAATAGAAGGGTGTTGGTCGCGGCAACAAACATTAAAATTAATAAAAGAAACTCATAAAAGTTTTTTTTAGTAAATAGTGAAAGTTATTTCAGTAAGCCGTAAACATTTTTGGTAACTGAAATTACTTAAATAAGTTTTACTAGTCTCATGAATAATGGTGTTTTCTTTTCTGCACAAAAAATGTCACCTTGTTAAAAGGTGCATGCATAAAATATCTTGCCAACCCTGTAATAATGGAATTTGTTATTTTACTAGAACAAAACACAATTTGTGGAGAAATGTCAATAAATTGAAATTTCATCCTCAACAGAAGAGGAGGATGAATCTAGCAATTGACTAATTGCCATTTCTGCACATATAATTGATGCGACAATATTAATATTTTTAACTTCTATTAAACGTTTTAGAATTGTTAAAAATTTTCTTTTGTTTGTTTGTTTTGAGCGCAATTTCAAAACTCCAAATCCTGTAAGATTTAATATCACTTAATGTAATGTTTTCTCATAGTTGTTATATACAACAGTAAAGATATTAACCTTTAAGACGTAACTTTTTACTTAGTAATTCTAGGCGATTTCTTTCTAAATTCTTCTGGTAACACTATTAATAAACAAAATTCAATTACTTTTCAGGGCGCTATCGACACTGTCGATTTGTATGGGGCATAAAGTGCAATGCCTTTTACCATTATTGAGGGAGATATTTTTTTAATTAAATACAATACCCCTTTATAGAGCAAAACATTTTTAAGAAGCGAACACGAAATTACTCTTTATACATGGAAATGTAGTATATTTTTGTAGAAAAGAAAACACAATAAGTAAAAACTTCTACTGGTCTTTGAATAGTCCTTTTAATTATATGTGAGGAAATAATCTTATATGAATGCACGTTTAAAAATTCACTTTCCATGTTTGCGCAAATTGCACTACATACTTTTTTTGTTTATTGGTCTTAAAAAACAACTATGTATATATTAACTATATAAAAATCAGTTAACAATACAAATAATTTTTTAAATATATATATAATGCCTCTTAATCGAGCTCTGTCCTAGTTGATTTTTAAGCTGGATTCACCCATGGTTTCAGAACAAAATTTACGTTCAGAAAATTTTTGTTTGTTTTTAGTTTGACGTTTCTCTTTTAGAGAGAGAGAGAGAGAGAGCACGTGAATTGGTTTAATTTTAAATCCCGCTCCGAAAAATTGCAACTTTGCTGCCAGTAAGTTTGATTTTTTAAGTAAAGTAGAAATGAGATCCCACATCCCATTATATATACATATTGTTACGTTTTTAGACCTTTTCGTAAAAACGGGTTTTTTACTTATCCTTCAAGGATTCGTTTAATTCCATCAAATTAAAATACGGACAAATTAATTTTAGAAATATAATGCGGCAACACTTTATTTATTACTTTATTTACGCGAGTTTTTGTACTATTAAACACTTAGCGATGTTAACACGTCTATATTTGAAATCACACTCCCTCTGCTGAGCTCTGGCAGCGTCTTTATATAGCAAAGTGACGTCGTCTGGTAACTTCGCGAAGCTTCTGGGCATGGTTGTACTTTACTTAACATGTAGCTATATACGTGTGTTTGTATGCATGACAAGCATTGACTTGTGTTTTGTTTATGGTAACTATGTGTGGTTGTATGTATGAGTGTTCTGTGTGTTGTGTGGTTGTATGTATGAGTGTTCTGTGTGTTGTGTAGTTTTGTTTCTTCTTCTGCTATGTGTATATGGCTTTGTATACTTGTGAATATGTTTAACTTTATTAGCAGCGAATACTTGCGTACAAGATCATTAAGAATAACATCTCTTAGCATTTATGTTCCTAGGTTTTTTGTTTTTGTTATTTACACTTATTATTGGCACAGCCTCGAATGATCTTGCATTTTCCGGAATATTCCATTTCCGTTAATTTGAATATTATCTATATTGTGTTGACCAGGGTTGTAACATTTTGACAACTAGAGATTAATTGGCAGTGCTGCCAACTACTTATTGCCACATTGTCGTTTTATTTAAACTTTGTAACAATATGTAAAATAAAATACAGAACTTGTTTTATTTTTTTTATGTATGAAACGCACTTGTTTCATGTTCTTTGTGTGTTAAATAAGTTACGGAGCACTTGCTTTGCATTGTTTGGCATTAAAAACAAATAACTGGAAAATATTGTTACAAATAAAATTAAATAAATAGTGGTATTGCCCAATTGTAAGACTTACACACATAGTTTAAAATATTATTTCATTTAGTAGCCTTGATGTTCCAGAACAAATGCGCGAAGTGGGTGAATCGCTTCAGAGCATACTCTCAAAAAACTAAAAATGTTGTAGAACGTAAATATTGTACTGAAACCATGGGTGAATCCAGTAGAGCTGTACCCAACTGAATCAAACGCTCGTTTTTGACAAGAACCTCTAATCAAACCCATTTAAATTCTTGTGAAAAACGAGCGGTTGAGAGCGTTTGATTCAGTTCGGTACAGCTCTAGAATCCAGCTTAAGTTAAATTTGGTGAAACCAACACGTTGGTTTCTACTTTTTTTCTTCGTTTTTTCCCCTTACCGCCGGCACCAATAAAGATTTTAAAATTTTATTTCGTGATTTGTTCTACATGCGTCTTCTTATAGTGTATATTCTTTGCGTATATGTGCAAACACATTTTTAGATTCTTAGCATACGCTAAAAAAACGTGTACATCAAATCAAAAGACACAAAACAAAAAGAAAATAAAAGATCAAATAAGAAGAGGCAACATCTTCAACTTCGGCCAAACCGAAAATTGTTCTAACATGTCCACAGTCATACATGTATTTATTTTGTTTGAAATTTTTTTAAATTCATTACTATACATAGCTGCCAGATTTTTTAGAGATGATACCGTCACAATTTTGGGGAAAAATATCTTACTTCAATTGGAATTCATAATAATATCACATGCACATATGTATGTAAATTACACGTTTTTCAATACTTTGAAATATATTGTATGAAAATAATAAAAAGTTCAAATTCTTTGGTTGATTTGTTTTCAATTTGGTAAAATATGCATTTTAAGTTTCATTTAAAAAATTTTTTTTTCATAGGAGTGTATAAATTTATACCATAAATTGTAAAAAATTAATATTTGACATATTGTCATTGTACTATTATAAAATGAAATTTATTTTTTGGGTGGTTAAGCAATGTCTATATGGATTTCATTGGCGCTTTTTACCAAATCGTCAGTAGACTTCAACCACAGTTTTGAAAAGTTTCAAACCTCTCAACCTATAAAAGACTTTTATAAACCATTTGAGAATTTAAACGAAAAACTCACAACAAATAAATTTCATTTTATAATTTATACCATAAAAATATAATTCTATAAAAAACACACACATATATATATATATATATATATGTATATATATATGTATATATATATGTACATATACATACATACATACGTTTTAATAAACATCAACCAGCTTTGCTTATGTTACAGAATATGGCAGGAGAGCCCAAAGAACTTGATACGTTTTCAATAACTAGACTTTATTTCGAAGAATTTTTTTAAAGAGCAACTCGAAGAACTAAAGTTTTTAACACACTGCCTCTTTTTCACATATTATTTTTCTAAGTAAATAAGAGTTTTTAAGAAAAACTCTTAGTATATTCTATACATGTTTTTCTTTTCACTTTTCAATATACTATGTTTTAAATCGAATTCAGATTCATAGGCTAATTGTTCGAACTTAATTAAAATCTCAGAAAGACATTATGATAAATATTCCAAGGCACAAAGAAAAGTCAACATCAGTTTTATTTAACTTACACAGCAGAGCAGAACAGCTGTTTTCGAAAGTCGCAACACTTTTATCATCAGTGCTCATGTGTATATTGTGTTTGTCACCACTTTTTAGGTGGCTTAGTTGAATATGATAACAGTTCCTATTTACACAAATTTTATTGTGAAAAAGAATCCGACAACTGTATCAACCTGATGTTAACACGTTTTTGTCTTAATACCCGTGTTACCGTTTGATTATTTTCTTCATGTCCCATTTTTCTGAATTTTTTGTTCCATCATACCTAAGTCAAACATTTTTGGTTTGAATTTTATACTTAAGTAAATATGAACGTTTTCCAGTTTTCATTGGTAGCTCAAGCCTTAGCTTAAATTGTATGTGGTGATTATTTTAACGTACATTTATATTGCTATATTAAATCGAATTCAGATTCATAGGGTAATTGTTCGAACTTAATTTAAATCTCAGAAAGACAAAGGAAAACAGTAGTCCTTGAAATATATGTAATAATATGTAAGGAATAGCGAATAAGATATAATAGTTTTTAAGAACTAAATTATGTTAAAAATAAATAATGGGTAAATAAAGATTGAATTCAATTGAATTATAAATATCCTAATTAGCGGTGTTTGTGTTTCATTGTCAGTGATTTAATTTAGTAGTGTTGCATAACATTAAGTGAAAATTTCTATATACATACATATGCATGTGTGCAAATTATATGTATTTTCAATTTTTTTTGGTGATTTTATATAATTTTAAAAGTAACAGAGTTTATAAACAAAAAACGATTTGGGATGTTGGTTAGTAAGGGTTTAAAAAATATCTGGCGGTTACCAAATATGACTTTTAACTTTGAAACTAAAAAGCAACTTTGTTATTCGATGCAATTTTAGCGATATACTGAAATAATATTTTAAACTATGTGTGTGAGTTTTACAATTGGGCAATACCACTATTTATTTAATTTTATTTATAACAATATTTACGTTATAAAAAAGTGCTTGGTATTTTATTATATACACAAAACATATGAAACAAGTGCGTTGTTATACATACAAACATATAAAACAAGTTCTGTATTTTACTATACATATGTACATATAATACGCTATGGCATCGCAGTTCTACTTTACTTAAAAATTTAAACTTCCTGGCAGTACAGTTCCAATGTTTCGGAACGCGAATTAAAATTAAACGAAGTCAGGTTCCGAAACATGTTACTCTCTTTCGCTCTCTCTCTCTCTCTCTCTCTAAAAGAGAAATGTCAAACTACATATAGAAAAATGTTTCAGAGCGTAAAGTTTGTTCTGAAACCATGGGTGAATCCAGCTTTAAGGTACTGAAGGCATGGTGGAAAAAAAACATAAGCAAAAAACACATGCAAACTTGTTTGAAGATCTTTACAGAAAATTATATTTTCATTTCAAATTTTTGTTAATGATTGAGTTACTATATTTATGTGCGTGTGTAATTTTCTTTTGCAAGTGAGAAAAAATAAAACAATTTAATATCGGGCGGGAAATGCTGGGTAAAGATGTGTAAAAGATTTAGAAGACATTTTAAAGGTTTACGAATTTTTATTGGTTTTAGTGCAAATTTGGCGGGGAAAATGTCGAATGCCTGAAGAAGATTACTCAAAAATCTTTCTATATGCGACCGTAATTATGAAAACTTATTCATTTGAATAAAAAACTAAAGGCGGAATCAAGGACTCTATAATACAAAGATATTGCACGCCATATATTACTAACGTTAAAAAATTTTGTACTTCGAAATCCAATGACTTATTTGTTCTCTTTCTCGTGTTTTTTGCAAATACAAGTTTTGAGTAACTTAATATATTTTCTCACACTATGTGTTGTGTATGCTTGTATATATGTACATACATACATACATACATACATAAGTATGGCTGTTATTTATTTATAATAGTTCTTTCATACTACTGCTGAGGCCGAAGAAAACTGTCCTTTTTTTGTTTTATTTTTTCCAAATGTACATCCATTTTTATTTTCCACAATGTTCAGTCTGCACACACTGAAATTTTTTTCATAGAAAATATTATAATATGTTGCATATAGTTAATAAACTAATTTTTTGACATATTGTCATTGTACTATTATAATATGAAATTTATTTGTTGGGTGGTTAAGCAATGTCTATATGCATTTCATTGGCGCTCTTTACCAAATCGTCAGTAGACTTCAACCACAGTTGAAGTCTACTGACGATTTGGTAAAGAGCGCCAATGAAATGCATATAGACATTGCTTAACCACCCAACAAATAAATTTCATATTATGTTTCATATATTTTTCTAAAAAATACCTCAATTAATAATTTTAGATAAAAAATATTTTGTAATGAAAAATTTTTTGTAGTAAAAAATTCATTCATAATAAAAATGTTAGTAGAAAAAATTTCAGAACAAAAATGTTTCTATGGAAAAATATTCTTTGATTATAAAAAATTTCATAAGCTACATCTCTTCATAAAAAAGTTGTAATAAAAATCTTTGAATAGAAAATATTTTATAAAGAAAATATTTTTGTAAAATATATATACAGAAAGAAAATTTTTTATTACAACTAATTTTTTATCAAATATTCTATATGGATGATTTTTAAATCGAAAAGTTTGTGTATAAAAAATTCCGTAGGAAAGTTTTTATAAAAAATTTTTTGTACATAGAATAGATATGCTTACTCCTTTTATAATAACTTTACTGCGTGAGCATTCTTCATGGGAGATCTATAAATACATATCATCTAGTGCTCAGAAGGTTAAAAAAGAAAACTACTTTTTTGTAATATGTTTTATTGCCAATAAGGTAATTTGAACATTTATATATATATATATATATATATATATATATATATATATATATATACTATGGATTTTACGAAGTTGAAAGTAGTCCTCAAAAATTGCATCAGATATTGCACATGTATGTAGGTATTAACACTTTGGTGCGAGCCGATATTTATTTGTTTCTACACAAATAAAATACATATTCTTTACCCTAAATTAATACAAACAATTGTTAAGCTGGATTCACCCATGGTTTCAGAACGAATTTCACGTTCTAAAACAGTTTTCTTTATAAGTAGTTTGACGTTTCTGTTTTAGAGAGTGAGAGAGAGGGAGAGCAAACGAGAGTAAGGTGTTTCGGAACCTGAATTGGTTTAATTTTAATTCACGTTTCGAAACATTGCAACTGTGCTGCCAGAAAGTTTAATTTCTTAAGTGAAGTAGAACTGAGATGCCACAGCATATTATATGTACATATGTATAGTAAAATACAGAACTTGTTTTATACTTTTGTATGTATAACAACACACTTGTTTCGTATTGTTTGTGTATATAATAAAATACGGAGCATTTCTTTTGTATTAAAAAATATATAACTGGTGAATATTGTTGTAAATAAAACTAAATAAATAGTGATATTGCCCAATTGTAAAACTCACACACATACATAGTTTACAAAATTATTTCATATGGTAGCCTTGATGTTCCAGAACATATGCGCGAAGTTGGTGAATCGCTTCAGAACATACTCTCAAAAAACTAAAAATGCTCTAGAATATCAATTTTGTTCTGAAACCATGGATGAATCCAGCTTTACGACATTTCTTTACATAAAAATATATTTGTAATGAAACTAGAAATTCTTCCTAATATTATTGCCAATTCCTCATCACTTATTCCAGCCATATTTCCGCTAATTTTGTATGTGTACAGCGAACAAAAAGCAAACGTCAAATAAACAAAGAAATACTAACCGACACAAAGCTGTGTATACATATACAATTTTATTGAAAAGAACAGAAGTTGTGCGGACTAAAAATTCATCTAGTGTGAATTGGCTTAATGATTGTATCTTCCCTAATATAATAAACGACATATGTATGGATGTGTGTATATTTATTTCTGTGATCGTTACTGTCGCTGTGTTGAGGCACTTTTGAATTATTCTGGTATTGTGTCTTTTGCTCAATTCTCATTATTTACACAACCTCAGCAACAGCATGGCACTTAAGTGCGCAGGAAACGTGCAAAATAAACCAAAAAGCGGTAAGAATGTGTTGGTGTCGTTTAATTGCCGATTTTTTGGAGATGCACAAAAAAACTCATCAATCAGCATTTCGGTTTTGGCTTCGTAGCGTTCGTATGAGTTACATATAAATACAATGATTATATTGATAATTTTTTAAAAGAAATAGTTAAATGAACCTCAAGTTCATTTACATCAGGGATGCCCAGCTCATGAAACAATTGTTTGGAGAGAACTCACACATATTCTTATGCTCTTTCATTTAGTCGTTGACAAGTGTACATGTTTAGCGAATGCTTTGTTGCTTTTTTCAGGTTCACACTCAAAAAATGTTGTGCGGCCATTCTATGATATCTTAATGCTCTTTCATTTAGTCCTCAATGAACAAGCGATGAATGTGCATGCGTAGCGGCTGTTTTTTATTTTTTATTATTATACGATTATAATCGTTTATGTAAGATTCACAATTGCAATCTTTTATTTTTCGAGAAAATTTTTTTATATTTTATAATGAATTATACTAATAAGTTGTTTTGTTTTTGTTAAACAAAATTTATGCGTAATATAATTGAGTATTTTGATTCAAAGCTTAAAAAATTAAGTTGAATTATTTTATTTAAAAATATGTACATACATATATTAATATGTTTGCTTCTTAATATCAATATAATTTTTCGGTTTTTCAATCTCTTACTAACATTATAATTTGGCTGTAAATAAATAAATTCTCTCAATTTATTTTTCTCTTACTCACTAATACACGAGAAAAAATTTTTTGGGCATCACTGATTTACATATAAAACTATAATTAGGCCACAGATTTCGCAATAACCAAAGTAATAATGCTGAAAATTCATATTTAAAGTAATTGCATTTTTTGCAAGAATTATATTAATTGTAACAAGTATTATTTCGAAATGCTTATAAATCATTTTAATATTAATTGGAAATTGTAAAAGAAATAAAAATAAGTAATAAGCAAGTTAATATTTTAGATTAAGAAATTTTGTAAAGTTAGTCTTAGTTCCCCATTCAAAACGTAAAATACGAATAAAGGAAAATTAGTACAAAAACAAAAAGAAAAGTTGAAACTATGCTTTATTATTTTTTTTTTGTAACGTTAAAACCTAAAAACATATTTGGCGCAGTCGGTAGGATCCTTTTCTCGAATAAAAAGAATTCAGTGAAACGGACCCAAAACAAACAAATAAATAAATAATAAAATCCTGCGATTCCCACGGGACCCTAAAGGGTTACAAAATAATAAATACATTGTGATGACCAAAGTCGACACTCGTTTTGGTCCACAACCTATTCGCATCTCTCTCAGAGTCGAATGAATTGTTCTTATTTTTATTATTAGTATTATTATTTAATGATATTGAAATATCCTGTCGTTGTATACAACACTAAAGAAGTATTATCTTTAGTTGACTATTGTTATTATTATTATTGTTACTATTATTATTGTTACTATTATTATTGTTACTATTATTATTGTTTATATTATAAAATAATTCATACTATTAACAGTAGTCGTTGATATACATTGGTACTTTGACTCGGTTTTATCCCTGTTGTTGCCCAACACTGTTAGATACCATCACGTATGGTCAATATTAAGAAAACAAACACAGCACACAACGAATATACACGCAGGTCCTGTTAGTAGTTCTGCGGAGCGAAGGTCCAGGACATTCCAAAGATGGCAAAACAGGTGGAGCGCTGAGACCGCTGGCAGATGGTCGGCGAGGCTCATCCCCGACATAGGGGTGTGGGTACAAAGAACTTCCGGGGAGGTAAACTATTTCCTGACACAGTCTCTGTCAGGGCATGGTTACTTTCTTAAATATCTTTACCGCATGGGCAAGACGGAGAATCCCTTGTGCATGTACTGCACGGCAGAAAATTACGACATAGAACACACGTTTTTTGTTTGCGACAGGTGGCAGGCGGAGCGAAGTGACCTATACGGACAGATCGGTGAACTTACGCCTGACAACGTTGTTGGAAAAATGCTTGAAGGAAGTGATAAGTGGATTGCCGTAGGAAACTACGTTGAATCCATTTTGCGGAGGAAGAAAAATTACATATCGCAGTACTGTCGATACTATTGGTTGTGGTTACTAAGTGCTCCACAAAACACACAGGAAAAACCCCTTAAAGCTCAAATTAAATTAAAAGAAAAAATACTAAAAAATAGAATAACTCATAGACACTCTGATCGTGAAGAAATATATAATCTATTAAATCTAGTAGTGTGTTTTTTCAAAAAACAAATATATATAATCTAAAACATTCATACAAAAATATAACAAACAAGTGCTTTCGAAAGAAAGTAAAATACAAACAGCCTTATGTATAATGAAAAATTGGCATGAAGTTAGCATAGAGTTGAATTATAATACTCTGTATAGCAAACGGCTAAACTCTTGTTAGTCAGTTGCCAAATATATGCCAACTTGTGAAAAACAGCTGTTCAGTGTCAAAATTTTTTCATAAACAAAAGAAAAAGTAAAATTTTTGTATGCGAAAAAAATGGAAACTTTAGACTTTTTGGATAGTTTGGACAATTTTTCACCTCGTCGTCGGTCAAGAAAAATGTATAAAACGAGAATAAATCCATTTTTGGAGTACAGCGAGGAAGAGTTTCGTGTTAAGTATAGATTCTCCAAAAAAAATAGCAAAAAATTGATAAAACTTGTTGAAGCTGATCTTACAGGTAAAGGTACAATGCATTCCTCCGCATATACAAGTTCTGGCGGCTTTAAGGTGTTGGGGTCGCAATAGTGTGCAAGATGACTGCGCTGAGTACCATGGATTCAGCCAGTCCACAATGAGCAGAATATGTGCAAAGGTTGCCCAGGCGTTTGCAAAAAAGGGAAAGGATATGATTAAAATGCCAACATTAGCAGAGGAGCAGATCAGGGAAATGGAGAAATTTAGAACATTTTCTGGATTCAAAAATGTTATAGGGGCCATCGACTGCACGCATATTCGTATGAAAGCTGTAGGTGGCGACGATGCCCAATTATATGTAAATCGAAAGGGTTATTTCTCTCTGAACGTACAGGTATTTACATAAATTTGGTGACAAAACGAATTATATCAATTCATTTATAAATAAGTATACTTATATCTAGGTTGTTTGTGGCGCTTCATTAAAAATAAACGATATGGTTGCCTGCTGGAGGGGAAATACACACGACTCCAGAATTTTTAATGAAAGCAAAATAAAAGAGCGACTTGAAGAAGGTGCGTTTATGGGCCGATTAATTGGAGATGGTGGTTACAAATGCACTAACTATTTATTTACACCTGTGCAGAATCCAAAAGATAGGAAGGAAGAAAATTACAACAAAGTGCATATAGCAACGAGAAATGTCATTGAAAGACTTTTCGGTGTTTGGAAAAGCAGATTTCGAATCCTTTTGGATAAAATGCGAATTTCGAGAAACAACGGAAAAATACTAATTGTGGCTTCTCCATAACTTGTCGATTATGTATAATGAGGAAATCTTTGCTAGGGCTATAATTATTCAAGATTAAAAAATATGAAAAATGTTTTTTTTTGTAGACGAAAATGATGTCCAAAACAACATTTCACCCATTGAAATTTACCAGAATGGCAGTGAAGATGAAAATATGTCTCGCAGTATTTATATTCAACAAAATTTCTGATTAATTCTTCTTAAGCTATGTAAGTTTAGCCGTCTTAAAGTTTTTAAATAAACACTTTATTGTTTTTTCAAAGTTTATTAACAAAATTAATTAATATAAAAACGAAAACAAATAACAATTAACTTCAATTCATAACAAAAATAATAATAAAAAAGATTTATGAAAAAAAAACAATTCACTGTTTCATTAAAATATGTATAATGAATATAGAAACTAAAACCAAATAACAATTCACTTGAATAATATAACTAAAAAGAGATCTATAAAAAACAATTCATTATTCATTCTTAATTTCTCTTCAAACTTTCAATTTCTAATTAAATTTTTTCAACCTTAAGGGCATGCTCCTCCTTCATTTGTTTTTCTATTAATGCATTTCTTCTTGTTTCCACAATGTGATTTTCCTCCGAGTATTTAATTTCTAATTCTTTCTGCTTAATGCTTAGATCCAACAGCTTTATTCTTTTTGAATTTTCACTTTCGAATTCATTTTCACAGTTCATGCTTCTTCTTTTCCTTTTGAAAGTTAATGGTAACTTTTTTTCCTTTATTGGAGTGTCACCTTCTGTATCACACATTTCATCATTCGCTTTTATTAAAACGTCTTGAATACTCAAATCAATTTCTTGTGTGGATGTTTCGTTCACTTGCGAATTGCTGTCGTATACATTAAAGTCTATTTCGAAATGCTTGGGTTGTCTTGAAACCAGCTCCTCTTCCACGCTACTTAAAGGCTTAGGAGCAGGGCCTCCACCTGTTTGCTTTGTTTGCCTGATAAAAGCAGAATTATTTGTCTTTGCAAAAGACTTTGTTTTGCGCCACTGGTTTTGGATTTGATCCAGCGTTCTGCTGTGCGCAGAAACTTGGTTAAATAGTTGATGAATGCTACTCCATGCCTCTTTCTTCTTTTTATTTGTATTGGTGTCGATTCGTGCATCCTCAATAATTTCCAACTTGTCCAAAGCAAGTGTACTTAGCAAAGCACTTTTGTGAATTTAATTACATTTTATGAAATTTATTTTGTTATGTAGGGAAAAAAGAAATGTCAAAATCAAGGATGATTTAAGCAATTTTAGTTGTATATTTTTAGCAACATCACTGTGATGCCACACTGCATCATTAATTTTCAGAGTTGATCTATTAAAAGATAGCAGCCGTTAAAAGTTCATTATACATGAACATTCTGCCAAGAAGCTGCTAAGGCTAACCGATATTCTAGTTGGCAGCTCGTTGTATAAACTGTGGCTAATAAATCATTATACATAAGGCTGATAGTATTTACAAAAACAAATACATAACATTCCTAAAACAGCAAGTGCAAGTGTACCTAAACCTCAATTTCTCTTAAAACAACAGAACAACAACTTACAGGTGAAAATGTCCGAAAACATTAAATGCAATCAATGCAAGAAAGAAATTGAAACAACAAATTCAGTGAAATGTGTAAAGTGCAACTCAAATTACCATTTCTCAACTTGTTCCTCTCTATCGGAAAGCACAGAGAAAAAGTTCTTGGAGATGTCACATATGCAAACCGCGAGTTAAATCTCCTAATACGCTGTACCAAGCTGTTGTGTTTGAAGATAGCAGCAACAAAAAACAGGGGCGAACAGATGACGAAGATGATAAATTAGAAAATGAACAAACTAAAAGGTATAAGGAAACAGTGTGTTTAACATCGGTCAACGCAAAACTGCACTCTGTTCAGTCTGACGTTACAGAGTAAAGTCTGATCTAGAGACATTAAGAGAACGGTAGAACAACTTACCAATAACTTAGAGGTATAAAATATAAAATTACAGGACGAAATAAAGAACTCGCTAGCAACAATAACAACAGCCCTTTCAACACTAGTAAACCAGGTAAAAGAGCTTGATATTAAAGACAAGCAGCGTGAAACACAAATAAACACAATGGAAACACGTATAAATAAACTAGAACAACAAACGACAAACAAAAACATAGAAATCAAAAACGTCCCAAATCAAGAAATCCCACCCACTGAAATTATTAAGAGAATTGCGAAAGCAGTCAATGTGGATATAGACGAAAAAGACATAAGCAGAGCATACCGTCTAAAAAACAACAAAATAATAGAAGAATTTTCTACTTTAACCAAAAAGGCGCAGCTTATGGGCAAAACAAAACTCAAAGTAAATAGCAATATCTTTGAAAATAATGAGCACAGCAATTCAAATGCAACAAATAGCTTCATATATGTGAATGATGAGCTAACATTCTACAACCGCCAACTCTTATGGTTGGCCAACACAAAGGCAGAAGAAGCTAATTGGAAATTCGTGTGGGTTCGCAATGGTAACATTTTCGCACGCAAAAATAAAAAGTCTCCATTAGTAATAATCAACAACTCCTCCGATATTGAAAATATAGCCAACACAATTTAAAAATAAAAAATTAAAATAAAAAGCACAAAATTTAATTTAAAAAAAAACAAAAGCTCACGCAACTTTTGATTTAAGCAAATGAAAATAATAAAATCAAAATGATAAACATAGTCCAAAAAGATATTTTAAATAACTTTAATGAAATAAAGAACCAATTTATAAGTTATCCACAGTCACTTATTTATATGAACATACGATCATTAAGGATCAACTTCAACTCACTTTTAACAGCAATAAACAACATAATAAGTCAAATAAAATTCATTGTTTTAGTTGAAACAAACATAAGCGATCATGAAAATGACCTGTATAATATAAAAGGTTTCAATGCAATATTTCTCAACAGAGAAGGCAGAGGTGGAGGTATTGCTGTTTACATCGCAGAAAATATAAAATTCACCCACGTAGTAAACAACACAAACTCTTTTGAATTAATACAAGTTAATATACATATAAAAAGCAATCAAACCCTTACTCTCTTCTCAATTTACCGATACAATAATTAACTTTATTAACAAAAAGCAAGATATACTAATTGTGGGAGACATAAACATTGACAACTCTGAAAGCAATACAACAACAACATATTTAAACATGCTAACGAGTAATGGAATGCAGTGCTTGATCACTGAGCATACCCGTGAAGACATTAAGAGAAACACTGCTTCATGTAATGATCATATCATACTAAAAGCAAATAAAGCACCAACAGCTGCACACGCTGCAATAATAAAAACCAGCATCTCTGACCATTACTCTCTTTTCTGTACAGTTTATGAAAATAACCAGGGGAAGGAAAATACAAAAATAAAAATACAGGTAACACAATTAAACAACTACAAGGTTCAAGAACAAATCCAAGAAACTAATTGGACTAACTTAATGAACGAAATAACAGATACCACAAACCTCTACAATATTATACAGAAAAAGTTCAACGATATATACGCAAGTTCACTTAAAACACAAAAACAAAGTAAGAAAAGATCCACAAATCCATGGATTAGTGAAAAAATAATTAAATACTGTGACACTAGAGATAAACTTTTTAAAAAATGGCGGAATAATCGCAACAATATAAGATTAGAAAATGAATTCAAAACGTTTAGAAATTTTGTAAATAAAAAAATACTTTTCGAAAAAAACAAATACTTCAAAAATAAATTTATTGAAAATAGATATAATATGCGGGCAACATGGCAAATAATTAATGAAATAATTGGTAAAAAAATAATAGTATTGACTTTCTTATTATGAGAAATTTTAGCAAAGAAAATTTAAATGTTCTGAATAAGTTTGCAAAGAACTTTAATGATAGTGTGAAAAACATAATTCACAACTGCAACATAAAAATAATCAATAACATCCAACATATAATACAAAATACAATATACATAGAACCCACAAATGAAGAAGAAATATACTTAATACTAAACTCACTAAATGGAAAAAAGGCCCGGGGATAGATAAAATAAGACCAATAGATCTTAAAACTAATGCTATCCATCTAACACCCATCATCACCAAAATAGTAAACAGAAGCATCGAAACCGCCACAGTTCCAGAGACATTGAAGACTTCAATAATTAGGCCAATTTATAAAAGCGGAACACAATGTGATCTAAACAATTATAGACCAATCGCTGTCCTTTCTGTAATAGATAAAGTTCTCGAAGAGATTATTGTCAGAAGACTCACAGGTTTCCTCCAAAAATACGCCATAATGAATAAATCCCAATATGGATTCCAAAAAGGTAAAAACATCAACCAACTTTTGGGACATTTTTCATATTATATAAACGGCTGTTTAAGTAAAAACATGCATGTTATGGCACTGTTCATAGACTTCAGCAAAGCATTCGATACCCTCTCACACGAGAATATTATTAGTGTTGGGAAGAAATGGCGTAAGAGGCAAAATTTTGGATTGGTTCAAAAGTTACTTCGCTTGTAGATCATACCATGTCAAAATAGGCGATGAATTAAGTAAAAAAAACTTTGCATATGCAGATGACACAGCTATTATAGTTTCAGACAAATCAATTTCATGTGCAACCGAAAAAATGCAGGAAAAGTTAGATATTGCAACAAAGTGGTGCCATGACAACGGCCTAATAATCAACGCGAAAAAAACAGAAATAATGCATATCAAGCCCCGCCATATACCAAGTATGCAAATAAAGCTTATATATCACAGTAGTTACTGCTTACACAGTAGAGTACGTAACACGGCAAATTTTATTGAGACATGCTCCACAAATATTGAAAAAGTAGAGACTTATAAATATCTTGGAGTACACATTCATAGCACTTTTAAATGGAAAACGCATATAGAAAACCTGGAAAAAAAAACTCCGAAAAACATCATACATGCTCTACCACTTGAGCAATTGTGCAACATACGATGTGCTCCGACAAGCATACTTTTCTCTAGCAGAATCGTACATTCGTCATGGTATCGCAGCGTGGGGTGGAGTAAAATATAGATCTACACTGCAAAGAACGCAGAATAGAATATTGAAAATCTTATTCAAAAAATACGAAGGAACAGGTAATGCAAGGTCACGAGGCAGGTACCCTACGAGCAACAGCATCAACAGCAATAACATTTTCAACACTACCAGCATCAATAATTATCGTATGGACGACAACAACAATAGGTAACGACAATAGAAACAACAGAAAAGACAACGAAATACACAACCCCATAAACAATCATGTAAATAACATAACTAATAACATAAGTAACAACAATGTCAGCAGAAACAACATCATCAACAATCGCAATTCTACAAACAACAATATCAATAATAATAATACTAGTAATAATACAGACAACAATACAAACATATCCAATAATACCATAGTTAACTACAGTAACACCAACAACATAAATAACAACAATGTAACACACAACAGTAACAATACAAATCGGAACACTAATAGCCTTCCTAAAACTCTGAATGTTCTGGATGTAAAAAACATCTATAACATAACAATAGCCAAAGAATTTCACAAAGACTACAGGTTCTTGCAGCCAATTGACCACTCATACAACACCAGGTGCTCAGGGCAGATTCAAAGTAAGCCAATTTACAAATGACTATGGTCGAAATACCCTACCCGTAACTTTACCCACAACATTTAACAAAATTCCAATCAACATAATCAACACTACAAATGAGGCAAAAAGGAATGATCTAATAAAAAATCACTTAATAAGTACACAGTAATTGAAGTCAAAAACCAATGCAGTTATAAAACAAGCCAAACTAAGTATTTCCCTATTTTCACGAAAAATATTTTTTTATAATTAAATATACATATGTACTACATATATATCGCTATGAATTTAAAAATTTCCTACAATAAACATTTATATGTATTACTATATTTATAAAACTATATAAAAATCTAAACCTAGAAATATCTTATAATATATCAAATGTTTAAACATAACGTGTAAATACAATGCATATTTACAAATACTCTCTGCAGACAAGCTCTAAGCTTTGCGGAATTAATGTAAATATGAATGAAATAAATGAAAATGAAACATTGACCAACTTTTAGCAGAAACGGTCCACTCTTTAAGTTCCTCATCATAACCATTTAGGAATTCCACAATGGTTGCAAATGGCGGGCCCAGACGTGGGCACATAATGGGGGGTCCTTTTTCGGGATGTTGATTCTGGGCCTTCATGAAGTAATGCGGAAAGCGGTTCCGTGAAGGCAATCACCAGGAAAGGAGGGGGGATTGTTTTAGTGGAAACACACCACTCGACGCAGCTGGCGACGGCCGCTGTAAGTGCGAAGGCCATTTAAACCCTCCTCATACGGCAGAAGAAAAAAATATGCACACGCACAGCATGTGTACGTGTGATTGTGTATTGTTGTGCATAGCAACCAAAGGTATAAAAGGCGAGTCATTGCTAAGATAAAGTCAGTTTGAGTGCGGCGCTCGTTCTGGTAAGAACAAATAATAGAAACAAGGCTACTAATCTAATATTAACTCATCCCAAATCGTAGCGAGAAAAGATATTGAAACCCAGGTTGCTGATTCAATATCTCTTCCAGGCAGTGAACTCAGTCTGTAGAGTAGTTAGTGTGATTGGAGGTTGCCATTGGAACCCAGGTTGCTGATCCAAGGAGAATCCGACCACTGGTTAGGAATAGTAGTTAGTGTGATTGGGGGTTGCCATTGGAACCCAGGTTGCTGATCCAAGGTGAATCCGACCACTAGTTAGTGTGATTGGAGGTTGCCATTGGAACCCAGGTTGCTGATCCAAGCTGAATCTGACCACAGGTTAGGAGTAGTAGTTAGTGTGATCGGAGGTTGCCATTGGAACCCAGGTTGCTGCCCCAAGGTGAATCTGACCACTGGTTAGGAGTTTTTGCTAGCGTGATTGGAGGTTGCCATTGGAACCCAGGTTGCTGATCCAAGGACAACATTCATTCATCAAGAGCAGAATAGACCAGAGTCACTATCGAGTAGACACTAACCACTAACTAGAGGCTTAAGTAATCACACGTAACAGAGTAGGCCAGAGCCACTACAGGGTCGACACTCACCACTAGCTCTATAGCTTAAGTAATCACCCGAACAGAGTAGACCAGAGCCACTACAGGGTCGGCACTAACCACTAGTTATAGGCTTATGTAGATAGTTACGAATCATTTAATTATATTTTGAATAAAGAACTGGAACAAATATCTCTGACACTGGACTCCGCTGAGCTTACCCCAGCCACAGTGTGTCGTTACATTGGCGCCCGAGCAGTGACTCTTGTCCACGCTAAAATAAATAATAATGCCACTACACTACATTATTTTAAAATAAAATTAAAAAATTATAATAAAGAAGACATTACAAATAAAAATAGATCAACATTGTTTTAAGAAATTTATTCTTGTTATAAATAAAAATTTAAGATACATACCATTATTAAAAAAAAGAGAAGCGAAAATATATAATATAGCTACATATATAGAACCCCCCAGCGTCTTGATTATAGTTACACCATGCTGAGGACTACGTGGGTTTACTCCCTCAAGAAGAAGGAGCTGATTGGGTACTTAACACAATGCGAGCAGAATACCGGGGGCACCGTAGAAGAACTCCCAAAACATTTGGCGAAATATCTGACACTCGACCACGAGGAGGAGCGGGATAAACAACTTCTCGAATGGCAGGCAGACACGAAGCCACGTTGAGTATCCGCCCACCCCTGGCAGACACCGAAGGTGGTAAGATACCAGCCGCTGCTATCATAACCGAAGAACCAGCGTTTAGACCTTCTTCCCCTGTACCGCCATCAGCTGAAACACGCCTCGCTGACATAGAGCTCGTACGGAAGTGGGGCCTACGCTACGACGGGGGAAAGGACCCTCTAGGCTTCACCGAACGGGTCGGAGAACTTGCAAATCTGCATGGAATGAACGTAAACCAGATAGTGAGAGTCATGTCTGAACTTCTCCCCGACCGCGCGCTCGACTGGTTCAGGAATAACAACAAACAGTGGGAACGGTGGTCGGACTTGAAGAGAAACTTTTGACTTTTTCCTGCCACCTCGGTATTTCGAGAAACTCGAGGATGAGATACGGAAAAGGGTGCAGAGGCCACGTGAGGCTTTCAAGGACTACGTACTAGCATTGCAAGATCTAATGCGGCACGCAGAGCTGTCAGAAGAACAGAAACTGGAGCGAATCTTCCGCAATGCCCATGCGGACTATCAACGGTACATCCGCCGAAAAGATTTCGCTACGCTAGATGACCTCATCGCACTAGCCGCCGACTTGGAAAGTATACAGATCCCTTCAACCCACAGCCGAGGAGAACAACACCGCACGATGAACTGTTTCACGCGAAGACAAAAGGCACAGCCGCCGCATGAACATTGTGCTATGCAATCATCCGGGAGAAGAGCGGGCACCACATACCTCGCCTGGGAAGAAGACAAAAACTAAAAGCCGGCCTTAAGATCGAAAACCACAGGCTCGCCGCCGTTGTCGATACGGGAGCAACACGAAGTTTTATAACACCGAGTTTCGCCCAACCGAAGTATTTGGCCGTAGAAATTGATGTTATGTTGGCCGACGGCTCCAAAACTAGCATCTCTGAAGCAGTACGGTGTCATGTAACCTTGGGTAACTTCACCGCCGAGCTTGACTTTCTTCTAATGGATGCTGCAACAGAACCCATGATCTTAGGAGTGGACTTCATGAAGGCGTTCAACACCACCGTAACCTGTGCCGGACTGACCGCGGAAGCAAGGTCCAACGTAGCAGTTGCAGAGAAAACGGTAAGTCCTATCACAGCCAGGCCAGCACGCCGGCGCAAAGCGGTCCTAAATAGTATTATGAAACTTAGGCCCCAGACAAGAATTGAACAGTTTCTTGACACGGACAAGTGAACACCACTATCAAATTTTTGTTTCACAACGAAGCCGTAAATATTGCAGAAGAACTAGCAAGGAAGGATCAACAGTTGCAGCGAATGCGTATAGCATATATGGAGCTACAGACACAGACACAACAACAACAGCAGCGACTCCAACAACAGCAAAATCAACATAATAACCAACTAGACAGAATTTTCAAAAACGTGAGTTATTTGGCAGTGTTCCCAGGAGTTGGAGACATCACCATAAATTCGTTCCTAAGCAGCGTGGAATATTTACTATCTACTATAACCGAGGAAGATTTAATGAAGGAAGCCACCAAGGAAATTTTTTACAGAAATATTCAAGGAGAAGCCAAGAACGTGGTGATAAACGTGCAACAACCGGATAATTGGGCGATAATTAAGAAATCATTGAGATTAAGATACAGACCCGATGTCGAACCTCATCACATATACCGGAAGATCAACGAGTTACGTGTAAATAATGTAAGTGAATTAGCTATAGAATTACAAAACCTTAAGTATAAGAGTGATGAGCTAAGTACATATTATCGAGACGATCAGTATACAGATTTGTCTAATGTGCATAGCTTAATGGTTAATGTAGCAAAATAAATTAGCCAAGGAATATTACTAGATAAAATATATAAGAACAGGATATAAGAACAATAATTGACATAATGATGAAAAGAAGATACAAAGATAGTTGTATTAGGCAGGAATTTAAGAAATTCAGGAGAACGTTTGTGAATACACCAAAGCAACAGAATAAAAATAATAATTATAATCATAGCAGAAACTATCAGAATAAGCCCTCAAATAATTATAACAATAATAATCAGGGTAATTATTATAACAGATACAATTATAACAGTAATAATAATAATTCGGGACGCTATATAATATGTGCACAATAATAATGTCAGAAAATTTTCATAGACCCGCACAGGTAGGAAACCCTAGGTCAAATTCCAAACAATATCGTTGGAATCAACCTAGGCAAGACCGAACCGAGCCTATGGAAATAGAAAATTTAGAAATAAATAAATTTCAAAGAACCTCACAGGAATGAGTCCGCTTGACTCAACCCGGACAAGAGCAAAAGGAATGAATGGAACATTATACAGCAAAAATAAATGAAGGGAATAGTGAAGATAAGAGATATGGTCAAACTCAAAACTATGAAGATATTTTTTTTCGGAAACAACATCCGATTATTTACCCATCATAACAACTGTAATAAAATATAGTGCTCCGATAGACACAGGAGCAAGTATTAGTGTAATAGATAATTATATAAAAGATTTTGAAAAAAAATGCGTTAAAAGAACCAATTGAATATAAAATAATAAATAAAAAAGGTATTATTAACTTCGAAGTATTGACAGACGCACCAGAACAGTTTAACGTAATAAATTCAAAAATTAGATGGAAAGTTGTTTCGCTGACACGACGAAACTACAGCTTTATAATAGGAATCGACTTATGGAATTGCTTTAATACAATGATAAATTTAGTAGACGGTACTATTTGTTTTAATACTAAGATAACAAAATTCGATATAAACCCATATGAGAATTTTCAAGTATGTACATTGGAAGGCTCTTACTTCGATTAACCATTTAAATACTAACGATGAACCGTTTAAATACAGAAGAATACAATGAAGTTACGAATATATTGAAAAGATTCCACAGATTATTTTTCAAAGAGGGAGACAGGTTAACCAGTACAATGAAGGTACATCATGAGATCAAACTCTAAACTCTAGATATCCCACAACATGAGACAGGAGTCAGACGACAAATTAAGGAAATGGAAGAACAAGGTATAATCAGAAAGTTGTTCAAGATATGCAAGGCCATTGACAGTAGTACCAAAGAAGATTGACAATTCTGGAGAAAAAAAATATCGCATTGTGGTAGATTATAGAAAATTAAATGATATTACAATAGACGACAAATTTCCTTTACCAAATATAGACTCAATATTAGATAAATTAGGAAGAGCACAGTACTTTACAAACTTAGATTTAGCCAAAGGTTATCATCAAATATTAGTAAGAGAGCAAGATAGGGAAAAGACAGCATTTGTGACACCCCAAGGACTATATGAATTCATACGAATGCCATTTGGTCTTAAGAATGCCCCACCGACATTCCAAAGACTAATGAACGAGACTTTACGAGATTTTATTAACAAAACATGCGTAGTATACCTACATGATATACTAATAGTTAGTACATCGCTAAAAGAGCATGTAAAAGCAATAACGGACATTTTCAAGGTATTTGAAGACGCTAATTTAAAAATACAAGTGGATAAATGCAACTTCATGAAGAAGGAAACTGAATTTCTGGGACATATCTTAACTAAAGAAGGGCTTAAACCTAATCCGAATAAAATAAAGGTCATTCAAGAAGTAGAAATACCTAGAACAGAAAAGCAGATAAAGTTTCTTAGGATTGACAGGATACTACAGGAAGTTTGTAAAAGATTATGCCAAAGTAGCACAACCTATGACCAAGTATTTAAAGAAAGGCGTAACAATTAATACAAAAGACCCTACATATATAGAAGCTTTCGAAAAACTGAAACATTCAATAAGTTCTCATCCCATATTAAAATATCCCAACTTTGATAAGCAGTTCACCCTTACTACCGATGCATCACCGTATCTGATTGAAGAAAAAAACTTCATTTGCTTGTTGAATTTGTTGCGTGAAGACATGGAGAAGTGTGCGGATGAAAATATATATTTTGTTTCGTATTGTTAATATTTGTTTTGTTTTTATAAGGAGTTACTCAGTCCTGTACTGCAATATAAGACTACAATGTCTTTATTGTGGGACATAAAAATAAATAAATACATATGTAAAATAAATAAATGTATGGAATGTAAGATTAGAAGCATATAGAAATAAAGAAAGAAAAAATAAACAATACGAGATGTTATTAAGTGTATTCAAAGAACAATATCCGAAAGAAACAATATATGTAAAAAAAATAAACATATTTTAACATAACTGCACAGGTAGTCAATAACAACAAATCATCATCCGATGACGACATGCTTGCATACGAATCCGAAACACAAAAGCTGATGGACGAGTTTGTTTGTGCATCTCCGAAAAATCGGTAATTAAACGACACTAAAAAATTCTTACCGCATGTTGATTTATTTTTCACGTCTTCTGGGCACTTTAGATCTTCACTCATGTGTGGAATACTAAACTCTAAATAATAGGATTAACTTTAAATATTTTGCCACATGTTTAATAGCTAGTATGTAAGAACATTTTTATGAAAATAAATTCATTCGTTTATGAACTACTAAGAAGAAAAGATCAACAGCGAATCCTTTTATTTAATAACGAATACAAGCAAAGTGGACATTTTTAGACTTTCTTAGTCCGATTTGTCTCTTTGCTCATAACATAATATATAAATATATCCCATCTTGGACGTACATCGTCTGGTCTAGATTTACTTACGTATCACACCGTTAATTAAATAAAAGGATAAATTCCGACTTCTTACAAGTGTCATTTCTTACTTCTATTTGAAAATGCAGTAAAAACAGGTGTGAATTGTAAGCAACTTGAACAGGCTCATGTAGAATAAAGCTCTGTTCATTTACTTTTCTATCACTTTTCATCAACTAGAGAGTAAGAATAAATTTTATGAAATTTCTCTCAATAATAACAAAAAGTAAATGAACACTTTTCTATCCAAAACTATCAACTTAAAATAGTGATGTGTTTTGTAGGTGTACGCAAGTTACGTAGGTGTAATTTTATATATTAGTATGAAAATAATGCGATTTTAGCTATATATTTGTTTCTTTTCAACGAAATTAATAAATAATTGCTTTTTACATGTAGCAGTCGTACAAGAACATTTAAAATAATAAAAATTTATCAACACGAACTTACTTATATCATCAAAACGTATAATTTTTATTATAAAAACATATATAAAGCACAGGCACATGTATATTTTCTGGAATTTCGAACTTTTGCAACAAAAGAAATATTCATATAAGAGTTTTTCTCGATCTTAACGAATTATCTTAACTTGTTATTAATTTCACTATGGTTTTGTGCCAAATCGCAGTGCCTCTATTCTAATATGAGATCTCGTGGCACCAACAAAACGTTTGTTATTCTATGAAACGCAGAATAAGTTAAAATATATAACATTATTTTATACACTTTTGTTAGGTTTGGATCGTCCTACACCAATAATTAACATAACGATAATTTCGTCTTTATGCGGAGACTTCTCACAAACTGCAGAATCCAGGCTCTCTGTAGAGCCAAAACTATATTTTGACCAAGCTTACATTATATAAAATATTTAGTTTTTTAAAAATAATTTATTTCATGTACAAATGCATATCTTAAAAAATTCGACTATCTACTGTCGAGTATCTAGCTACTTATAGTTTATACATCACCTCCAATTGCTTCTGCATCCTATGTCCCTAATGTACTAGGTATTTTGCTACTTAATTCATTACAGACGATCGACATATTGAAAATATGTTAATTCAATCTATTTTTATTTAATTTTTAATTTACATGTATGTAATTGTAAATTTATTAGATATAATCAAAAATTAGTTTTAATGTTTATCATTTATTGTTTTGTACCCAACAGTGTTCCCCTGAAGATGAATAGCGAAGCTATTCGAAATATTGGGAAGATAACATTAAATAAAGATTAAATAATCAAAAAATATTTAGTGTTTATTGATTTTTTAAAACCTGACCTATAGGCAACAGGTCATACGATTAAACTAAACATATATTAATTCATTTCCTTTATACGTAATATTTGATTACTGCTGATCATAAGCTTAACAAAAATAGTCGTAAACATATTTAATAGCTTTAAATAATTGCAATTACTTAACATTTCTCAAATTTTCCGAAATATTATAATTTTTAGCTTCTTTTAGAAAACTTGATTTCTAAATGTAACACAAAACAGCTGATTGGATAATTATTGAAAGTAAAAATTTTACTCTTAAGAATTTTCAACAATTTTCCAGTCTCTCAATCTTTTGCTCTCTATTGTGGCTCTCTCGTTGATAGTTTTTCGAGTTAATAAACACTTTTCTATCAACAATTGTTAAAAATTTTTAACAATTTTCAGTAAATGAACAGAGTTTAAAATTGGTTTGCGTTTGACCTTGGATGGCATAATTCTAAATTTAAACGTTTGAGTTACTTTTTACAAATCTTATTGAAAATGAGGCGCAGCAAGCAATTAACTGAAGAAAACGGTAAAAATAAAGCACTGGCTTAGGCCATAGAAATATCGCAAAAAAAAACTTGGTCGCAGCTAGAAAGTTCTAAGAACATTTTTTAAGAAATCTGTCCAATTATGAAAATAAGATGAAAGGACGTACGAAAACAGTTAGAACACAAGCGGGCAGAAGGGCCATTATAAGACTCCTTTGAGCAATTATGTTGCAGTAAAAATTGGGTGTAGTAGCTGGCGTAAACACTGTAAGGCAAATAATTTGAAGTGCTAGAAATTTAAAAATATGAAAAATTTAAAAACGCCATCGCTAAATGGTGTTCGTAAAGCGAAACGGCTGCAGTTTGCACGGGAACATATGAGCGATAAAAATTAATGGCATCGTGTTGTTTTCTCAGACGAAAAAAGTTAATTTTGGAAGGTCCAGATGGATATATGTAACTATTATTTTCTTAGCCTACGTAAGGAAGAACGTTACTTAACTCGTGAAGGAAGTGTGATGATGTGGGGAGCAATTTTAAAAAAATCTTTATAACTCGCTTCCAAATCGTATTTCGAAGTTATATTGAATAAAGGTGGATGTACTCATTATTAAATCATTACCAAAACATTGTAAAAATAAAAAAGAGTTTAACATACAAAACATTTTTTGTTGAGTTTTTAAATTGAAAAATAAAAAAGAGTTTAACATACAAAACATTTTTTGTTGAGTTTTTAAATTGAAGATGGTGAACCTATTCAAGTGGCACAAAAAATTATGTCCACAAACAAATTAGTTCTGTACAAAATATTAAATTTCAGTGGTCGACAGTGTACATATATGAACTTTCAAAACAAAATTTGACAATTTTACGTTAAAAAACATGAACAGCTGAACTATTTTCAAATATATATTTGAAAAATGCTAGCTGCAAAATTGAATATATAGCGAAGCGAAATCATGGCATTGAAGCTGAAAGTTGTAGCGGCTATGGTTATCAATGACATACAATTACAAGAGGAGAAAAGCGAAAATTAAAGTAAATTTATTGTATCCAATAGTTGTTAATTGTTTATTATGGTATATATCTGATTTTATTTGCCACAATTGCGGCTGGCTTTTATATAATTCAATATATTCTTCCAAAAACTAAGGTTACTGAAAGTTTTTTTTTCAACTTTCCGATCAAGGCACAGCTACTCCAACAAGTGAACTAAATTTTTACATATGGCTACGGACACGTTATTAGACGAGAATGTTCGTATGCGACAGACATCAGAAAATCAAAAATTTTTGAAAACCAACGTACATGTCTCACGTACTCGACATACATACATGCTATTACACAGTGAGATTTGGAATGTATGCCTGTCTAATAGCCCTTTAATGTGTATATAATTTAACATAAACAAATAATTGTAATAATTATATATATTCTTCTTAATTAAATATCTGTAGTTTTTTACTAAAGTCCATTTTAACGATTTAATTTTTAACGAAAGCCTACGTTATTAACACTGCTCTACAATAATAATTTTTTTTTCTCTCCTTTAAATAAAATTATATGCAATATATGGATTTTGATGCGCCAAACTCATATTCGTTTTCTCGTTTTCGGTTTTTTTTCCGTCAGGTCGGAATTTCGTGGCAATTTCTTTCCCCTATATCAGCCAAGTATGTAGACATATTTCACACTAACTCTAGAACGAGTTATCCGATTTTAAACAGTAAAACACCAGAGGATATGTTACAAAATTGAATTTTGGTCGAATATAATTTTTCTCTATCTGTAATCGTTTTAAAATTATTCAGAAATTAATTGAGAAAAAAATTTTTTTCCTGCGAAATTCGTAACTTTTTTCAATTTAAAAATGGAATTAAAAAAACATAAAGCAAATATTCAACATTTTGCACATTTTTCTAAGAGCTAACAATCATAAAAAAGCTATAAACCATAAAAATCTGTTAAAAAATTTAGATCTTATTTTCAAGTTACCGCAGATACCCAATATTGTTATTCAACCAACTTTACATATGTATGTATGACGAATGCATTTCGTTAGGTGCGCAGGTAATGGAACTAAAATACAACGGTATTTTGCATGGTTCTTAAAATTAAAAATTATAATATGGTATATTTTATTTACCTGTGATTTCAAATCGACATTAGGTTATATTCTAGTATTTATTGTAGCAGTATGTATATATACTTAGAAGTTGATGGACAATAAGTGAGTTAGTTTTAATTTGAATTTTTTCTTTTTGAATTAAAGGTTCCTACATATTTTTCTCCTGGAATAAAATTTACTCTTTTCGGTCAAATTTGTAATATTTTTCTTTTGCGTGTCTATCCTATTCACATAAAAAGCAACAAAACTTAGTATATCCACTTTGCAATCCGACATTGCCTACGACTTTCAAATCTGCACGTACGTTCCCTGTGATAACTGATACTTTTTATAGTATCACCTTCATGCTACAAAAGCTTTTTTCCGTATTTCTTGCATACACGAGTGGGACCGAAGGAAATTTGTTGCCATTGTAAAGTAAAACGGTTTTCAAACTTGTCTTAGATGAATCAACAAAAAGCCGCCAATCCCCAGATTTATCACTGAAACACAGTTGCCGCAAAAGTCCATCGGCATTATCACAAAATATAAAATCTTCCTCTCTGCTAAAATAACTCAAAAAGACCTGTTCTCTATTTCGAAAGTACGAGACTTTCACGACCTTTTGCACCAAATTCTATTATTTTTATTTGGATGTAAAAAGCTCAGACTTGTTTTTTAGAGCCCTAATTCACGAACTGAGTTATTCAGATCAGTTTGATCCAGAAAATAAAATTTACTCGTTGGACTTCCAAATGAATGCGAAGAAATACCCAT
>OY776276.1:30877102-30879602 GCA_963675445.1 Linnaemya vulpina
AATTGTTTCGTGCACAAGCTTTCCAAACGACAATCACATGACTTGCTCCACAGTAACACACTTTAGAATGGCGACTTGAAAGAAAATCTGTGCGAATATTTCGCGAAATGTATATTTTAAGCACTGATCTTTTGTTGTCTTATAAAAATAAATAATAATTCATATGAATTCCTGAATTAATTAGCTCAATAATAAAAAATATTCACGTATATATATATATATATATATATATATATATATATATATTTATATAAAATATGAACATGTAAAAGTTAATAATTGTCTATTTACATATATAACAGACAATCCTACGGATGAAGTAATCGAGTTATGTAAAAAGCGTGATATGAATAAGGAGCAGGAGAATAAATTGGTCGTCAAATCGGCGTCGGTAAATAATCAGCTGCAAAGCAAGAGGAGATTAGCGAAACTATGGCGTTAGTTAAAGCTACAAAACTTCTTGTTACCGAAATAATACGAATAGCAGATTTATCCCAAGTGCAGGTGGACGCTGCAGATTTCAGCATAGAATTTTAAATTCCACAAAATTAATTTGGCAGTGAACCCGCAGCAAGAGCACTAACTGCAGATCAACTACCAGTCACCAAGACGAAAGCGGAATACCGCTACACCTCCAGACAACATCAGCACACCGTGGACAACAACGGGAACACCATGCGGACGTCGGTGGTCAAACGTCCGGGCAGAACCTTGCCTTCGCTACTCCCGTTACCGTCTTCTATATATCGCTTTAGTGGCGAGAACGGTCAAACGCCTAAAAGTGCGATGGTTATCTATAACCCATCAAAAATCCCAGACGCATGGGATATACCCATACTAAGCAGATCCCTAGCATCGCCAGTCCTCCGGTCCCTCCCCGCAGCCACACACCGAAGAGTCAATCAGACCCCCTGGATGCAAATATGCATTGAGAGAGCCATGTCCAATCAGCAAGAAACTCAGACTTAAGCCAAAGCAAAAATCTGGGCGGTCCTTAACAAACGTCACGTCTAATATGAATTCATACGTCACCCGCCCATTGTCACTAAACGTCCACCTATCTTGCCAGATGGAAACAAAACGCTCTTCTAAGAGTACCTTGATCCTCCTGGCGTCCCTGTCTACTAAGTCCTCAGCAGGAATCCAGTCATGTTCGAGAAGTGGTAATCCTTTCCTTACCTTGATATCAATCGCTCTGCGAATTACTTCCAAGTCAAGCGTGGCCCCACCCAGTAAGACCTGAAAAGCATCCATTTAGGCTGTTCCACAAACTGGCAACATACAGTTTAACGTCAGTACCTGCCACTTGGCTTAATTTGAGGGTGCTATTAACTCCGGGTGAAATCAGATGTCCACCACCATCTCTGTCAGCTTCAGGGGCCAAACCAATGTAGCGCTTAAGCTTACACAGTTTGCAATTGCATTCATATGGTTCCGCCACAAACTATATTCATACCTTGCTAAGATGTTCGGGCCTACCCAAAACTCTTGTTACTTCCTAGGACAAGCATGTCGTTGGCACCAAGACGAACTGGAGGTCAAAGTCATAAGACCAATACCTCCAGCACCAACAACATATCACCCTTTCTGTAACGTCTGCTGATTCGCAGCAGTTGGGCCAAAGTCCCAACATGCTACCAATATGCCAGAACATCAACCCTTATCTGACACCTCTCCCAGCGACTGTTTGTATCAAACCACAGCTACCACGTGAACTCCCTGAAGAGACCACATCCTACATCTGTCCACAGAATAGACTAATCATGGAGGAAGTAACGAAGTCCGCCACAGGAAACTAGTCAAATGAACGTGCGTTGAACAGAGCTTCGAGAATGAAGCAGATGTTCCACACACACTCAAGTAAACAATCAAGTGTATGGCAACATCGTCACTTCACCCTCCAGTTTCCTTACAAGTGTAAGGAAACTGGTTACGCCTCGCAGGTCAAACCAATATAGGTTTGTCACCCTATTATGGATTTTCGGTCCTTCTTTTTGGCAGGATCCAGGTATCCTCCCACCTGTATTTCTTATATTTTCCCCAGTAAGCACTGCAACAAGGTTTTATGACTCACCCAGCTGGAATTTGTGCCCCCGGGGGATCTGGCAACATACAGTATAAATAATTTTTACTTACGTGTGTATACGACCACATTGATGTCTTAAATATTCCACCTTTTCCAGTGCAATGAACGACGCTCGCCCCACATCATATCGCTTTAGATACTCAATACATTCTTGAGCAGTATTCACCGTGTCCACCACAATGTTGTCAAGGCGACTACAAGCGGTTGAAATGGCAACGTCATATTTTTTATCGATACCACCCAAATCGCCCTTAAAAATTAACAAGAACAAAACTGAATGCAATTTTTTACGAAAAAGATTTATAATCATAATATGAAATTGATTTGTGGGTGGTTAAGCAATGTCTATATGCATTTCATTGGCTCTTTATACTAAATCGTCAGTAGACTTTAACTACAGTTTTGAAAAGTTTC
>OY776276.1:30884602-30892102 GCA_963675445.1 Linnaemya vulpina
TACGTAATACAATGCCTGTGACTCATCCTATGGACCTTTATCATCCTCCCTTTGAAATTGATTTATCGCTATCATATAACAAATATGAAGTAATCAAAAATCAAGATGTGAAACGTTCTCAATCTTATTGTTTTACTCGCACTAACTACACGGAACTTAATTCTTTGTTATCTAATGTTAACTGGGATTCTGTGCTAGCTGATGATAACCTGGATAATATTGTATCAAGCATTTATAATATTTTGTATAATGCTATTAGTACAACTGTGCCAAGAATTAACATACTCGGTAAAAATGGGCCTCCGTGGAATGATCAATACTTATGATATGCTAAAAATAAAAAAATAAATGTTTCGTTATATATAAGAAAACTGGCACACTGAATGATTTTCGTAAATATGCTTTAGCTAGATCTGAATATAATTCTGCTAACAAAACTGCATATATTACTTACATAAATCGTTTTAAACAAAATATAAGAACAAACCCTAAATCATTCTATAACTTTGTTAACTCTAAACGCCGCTCATCTGGTTATCCAAAGCATTTGAAGTATGGTTTACTGACTGCTGATGATGATGTATCAATAAGCAATATATTTGCGGACTTCTTTTCTACAACGTATTCTACCAAGTCATATGATTGCACAACAAGTTATCCTTATACTACAACTCATTCTTGTGGGATCTATATTCCTTTCATAAATATTGACACAGTACTCTCTAACTTAAAGTCACTGAAAAACTCGTTCAGCCCTGGTCCTGATGGTATACCAAGTTGTATCCTTAAAAACTGTGCTGCATCACTGTCTGTCCCTCTTACTGTAATGTTTAACAAATCTATTGAGTCTTGATATTTACCATCAGTGTGGAAGAAATCGTATATAATTCCTCTATTTAAATATGGCTGTAAATCCGAGGTATCTAACTATAGAGGTATCGCCAAAATTAATGCAATTCCAAAACTACTTGAAAAAATTATCACTGATTACTTAACTCATCAAATTTCTTCCATTTTAACGCCTTGCCAACATGGTTTTCGTAATTCCCGTTCAACTATTACTAATGTTTTGGAACTCACTACTACTGTCAACGAAGGTTTTACAAATAAAATGCAAACTGATGTAATATACACTGACTTCAGTAAGGCGTTCGATAAAGTTAACCACAATCTTTTATTACACAAATTATCACTTATGGGCTTTAATAATTCTGCTTTAAAATGGTTAAACTCTTATCTGTCTGGAAGAACTCAACAAGTTAAGTTTGGAAACACTATATCAAATACCAGTTATGTTCATTCTGGTGTTCCTCAAGGCAGTCACTTGGGTCCAATTTTGTTCACTTTATTCATCAATGATCTTCCGACGGTTGTATGTCATTCCAGAGTGTTAATGTATGCTGACGATGTAAAATTTTTTAACTCTTTTAATGATATTAATGGACATAATTTACTGTGTACTGACTTTACACATTTTTCTCAATGGTGCAGCTATAATTTATTAGAGTTAAATGTAAAGAAATGCAAACACATGTCATTTCTCAGACACAATCTAATTGAGACGTCCTATTATACTTGTAATGATATTTTAAATAAAGTTGATACTATATTGGATCTTGGCATACTGTTGGATCATAGACTAAACTTTCGTGATCACATCTCTAATGGTCAACAAAGCCTACGGTGTACTTGGATTTATGAAACGCTGGTCTAAGGAATTTCTAGATCCTTATATTACAAAACTGTTATATACATCTCTTGCTCGGCCAATTCTTGAGTATGGATCGATTGTCTGGGATCCTTGTTACTCCATTCATATCAATAGTATTGAATCTGTACAGAAACAGTTTCTAATTTTTTGTCTGCGAGTTACGGTATAATTCTTTCTTTCTTTCACGATAAATACTACATATTGAAATTTACTTAAGTTGTACTTTATTTGTAATTAAAAGAAGAATTTAGTCTTAAGTTACTCTTGAATTAATAAAGATCATTCTTTGGGATACCATTTGTGTATTAGTTTTTGTAACTGGCGCAGTCGCGAAAGAACCGGTTTTTAGAAACTGAAGTTTAAAAAAAAAAAACAACAATTCAAATAAAATTATTTAAATAATTTTTGTGAAATTGAAAGAAAAAAACTTTTATCCAACTAAAAGAATCGATTAAAAAAGAAAAAGAATAAAATTAAAAACATTGCCTGAAGGTTTATGTTAAAAAAATATATAAACACTTATATCCTAAAACTAAAAACTAAATAAAATAAAAATATTACATATATTAAATTAAATGTAAATTATTTAATGAAAAACAAGTGCAACAATCTTATGAAAAAAAAACTTGTTAAGAAAAATCTTATTAAAAAAAAAAAAAAGAAAAAAAAAACTGTAACAATATATATAGAAACAACATTTATGGAAGCAGACGTAATATAAATGGAGTACTGGTTATTACAACAAAAATTAACTTAAAAAATATTTGTCTACAAAAAACAAAACTTAAAAAAAGAAGAAAAGAACAATAAACAAAAAAAAATTTGCAAAAACAAAATTAATAAAAACATTTTTCTTTACAAATAAATAAAATAAACAATCATAATGGAATCAGCTTTTAGTTTATCACTGAGTGATATTCTCAAAGACGCTCAAAGAATAAGCATTTTTAAAGGAGATGAGTCTTATGCACTCTCTTCTTTTTTATGAGAAGTTGATACGATTTTTATGCTAGTTAATTCTAATGCAAATGCAAAAGCTTACATCTATCAACGCGTTATTCTCAACAAACTGCAGGGAGATACTTTACACGTTGTGAGAACTTTGGGGCCTAATCCAACTTGGGAGAAAGCTAAGGAAGCTTTAATCAACAATTTTGGAGTGAAGGAGAGTTACCACCAACTTTAGCAGAAGGCGTTCTCTGAAATTAACAACAATGGTATTAATAATTATTATAATAAGTTATTGAACATTTTATGTAAAATTAATGAGAAATATGAGTACGACTCAGAAAAGCCCTTAGAATTTAGTCCAGCATATGCTGAGAAAATTATTTTAAAAACTTTCTTAAATAATATTGATGTTAATTTGGCCTCTGTAATAATTAATAGAAATATTTTAAATTTAAGAGATGCATACAGTCTTTTAGAAAAGAACGGTTTAATAAGAGAGAATAATGAATCTAAAAGCAGTTCTAATATACATAAAGGTGCCATTCGAAAAAATGTTAACCATCAAAATAACGCTAATGTACAAAATTCTAATTATAATTCTAATGTTGCCAGAAATAATCCAAATTCTTATAATACTTATAATAGTACGAGTTTTCAAGCCAGAAACAGTTCAAATTCTTACAATACTAATAATAATTCAGAAATGCCAAATACAAGTTTTCAATCTAGAAAATATAGTGGTAGTAACAACTTTAGAAATGACCGTAGATTTAACCAAACACGAAATGGTGATCAAAATGAAAATCTTCAAATGGAAATAGATCACATCCAAGAAAATGAAGAAAGTGACGATAATACTGAAGAAGTAAATTTTCACACAACAGCCTCAATAAGGCACTTCCATTAGTAAAACTTTCTATTGGTAACGATCGAATTTTAGCACTTATTGATACTGGATCTACTACTTCTTTGTTAGATAAAAATAAATTACCTTAGTACAAAAGGTTACAATTAAAAAATCCTATTTCATTTACGTCGTTAAATGGCAAATCGAATATAAATCTTGAAATCATAACAAAATTGCCGAGAGAATTTTGTTAAAATTCCACAATGTCGTGGAAATGAACTGAATTTAGTGGAAAACATTTTGATGCGATTTTAGGACAAAATGCTTTGAAACCTTTAGGAGCTATAATAGATATGGAAAATGATACTCTCACAATTAATAATTCCAAAATAAAATTTTTTAAAGTATGTCCATATACAGCCAATGAAATAAATCAATTCGAAATTACAACTATAGACGATAAGGTTTTAGATAATTTGTATAAAGACTTAAATACTACAGAGAGGAAGGACTTGGACAACTTATTAAATTCCTATAAGGATTTGATATTTTTGGAAGGTCAGATTTTAGGTAACACCGATGTTATTCAACATGAAATCAAAACAATAAGTGATAGACCTGTTTACACCAAGATGTATCGTTATCCTCATATATATGAAAATGAAATTTGTAGGCAAATTGATGACATGCTGGAACAGGGAATTATTCCCCAAAGCAATTCTCCATATAACAGTCCATTGTGGATAGTACCAAAAAAAGCAGATAATTCGGGAAAACAAAAATGGAGAATCGTTATCGATTATCGAAAACTTAATGACGTTACCGTTGACGACAAGTTTCCCATTCCGAACATAGACAATATTTTGGATAAGTTGGGCCGTGCTCAGTATTTTTCAACAATTGATCTGGCCAAAGGATTCCACCAAATTTTGGTTAAAATGGAAGACCGTTGCAAAACCGCATTTTCAACTCCATACGGTCATTATGAATTCGTCCGAATGCCTTTTGGCCTCAAAAATGCGCCGTCAACTTTTCAAAGATTAATAAACCATGTACTTCGTGATCTCATCAATAAAATATGTGTTGTTTATTTGGATGATATCCTCATATTTTCTACAAGTTATGAGGAACACATTTGCAATCTAAATAAAGTGTTTGAAAAACTACGTAGTGCAAATCTTAAAATTCAAATAAACAAATGTAAGTTTTTTGCTAAAGAAACCTTATATTTGGGTCACATTTTAACACCTGAAGTAGTCAAACCCAACCCTGATAAGATCGATACAAAGGTATCAAATCTTTTTTAAGTATGACTGGTTACTATCGAAAATTTATTCGGGATTACTCAAAAGTAGCATACCCAATGATAAAATATCTTAAAAAAGATATGAAATTGAACATAAACGATCCAAACTACATAAATGCATTTGAAAAACTTAAAAAAATTATCACTGAATCTCCTGTACTTAAGTATCCAGATTTCAAAAAGCAATTTCAACTTATTACAGATGCAAGCTTTAATTCACTTGGTGCTGTTTTGCAACAAAATGGACACCCAATTTGTTTTGCCAGTAGGACTTTAAACAATCATGAAAAAAATTACTCTACCACTGAAAGGGAACTTCTTGCCATTGTATGGGCCACAAACTATTTTCGTCCTTATTTGTTTGGTGTAAAATTTGAAATCTTATCCGACCAGCAACCATTGAGATGGCTATTCGTAAAATCCCAGAGCAGAGAATTGAATCCTAGGCTTTATAGGTGGATAATAAAACTTAGTGAATTCAATTTAACTGTAAACTATATCAAAGGTATGGACAATCAGGTCGCAGATTTTCTGAGCAGGGTAAATAACGATTCTGGTGAAATATATCATTTAGGCAGCCCTTCTGATTCGATGTACAATAATAATGACGATAATGGCGATTTGGATACTGTCCATTCTCAAGCGGAATATCACACAGATACCAATTTTATTGGCATTTTGGAGACAGTGGTTAATAGATTCAAGACACAAATAATTTTAACGGAAAACAAAACTAAGGAATTTGACTTAATTCATGGAAATAAAAAAATATACATAAATTCAACTGATTTAAATCAAGATTTGGAAACCATACTTAGAAGACATATTAAAAAAGGCAAAGTAGGAATTTTTACAGAACTAAATGATCACAAATATATAGTACTTCAAGAAGAGATTATTGAGATGTTTGAAGGAAACAGTAGTGTCCAATTTGTTAGATGTTCTTATAATGCTATTGATATGTTTTCCGAAGATGATACTTATAAACAGATTCATCATTATCATAAAAATGAGACAGGACATACAGGAATTAATGAAAATTATGAAGGGTTAAAAAGAAAAATATACTTTCCGAATTTGAAACTGTTAGTGCAAAAATATGTTAACAACTGTGATACATGCAATAGAGCAAAGTTCGATCGTAAACCAATTCAACCCAAATTCCAGTTGACGGAAACACCTAATGACATTAGACAAATAATCCACATGGATATATATACCAACTCGAAATCAAATTTTATTACTTTTATTGACAAATTTTCAAAATTTGCTACAGTGTTTTATTTGGAAGACAGGACGAACCAAACAATAATAGAGAAGTTAAGACTGTACAAATCTCAAAAAGGACATTTCAAGAAATTGGTTACAGACAATGTATTTAAGAGTGTAAATATAAAAGATTATTTACGAAATGAAAACGTTGCTTTACATCTTGTAAAACCTAACAATCATACAGGTAATGCTGATATTGAAAGGCTGCACAACACTCTTAGCGAAAAAATTAGAACTTTGACAATTGAACAGAAAGATTTAAATATTAAAGACAAGGTTAGCAAATGTATAGAATACTATAATAATAGCTATCATTCAGTCATTAAAGAGAAACCAATAAATGTTGAATCTGGCAATTGTGATAAGACTAAAATTTATAACAATATGTTAATGAATAAAAATAATTACATACATAAAAGAAATCAAAATAGGGAAAATTACGTTGAACAAAGAAAAAAAGGATATATTAAAAATTATAGATCTCTAAGACATAAAGAAGAACCAAAATTTAGAATTAATGAATTGGAAAATGTACATAGTTCTAATGTTAAAAGAAAAACAAAATATGATGGTGCTTTAAACATAAGCCAGTATAACAATTAGTACCGGACAAACCATTCATTATCCTGTTCTTAGATATTAATTTTTGTAATTTGTGCTTTATTAAAAGACTACTATTTTATTTTATCTATAAATATGCATAGGTAGTTATTTGGAATAAAAAAAGTAATGTAAGTTTTTAGATAAGTTATGATGTAATATTATTTATTAGATTAAAATTTTATATGTATCTATAATTTTTTAAAGACTCTGGAGTGTCTTAACTTAACGGGGGGATAGTTACGGTATAATTCTCAGTTAATGTTATCTAGAGCTTTCACGATAAATACTACATATTGAAATTTACTTAAGTTGTACTTTATTTGTAATTAAAAGAAGAATTTAGTCTTAAGTTACTCTTGAATTAATAAAGATCATTCTTTGGGATACCATTTGTGTATTAGTTTTTGTAACTTGCGTGGGCTTGGTTGGAATTCGTATGTCTTACCGCCGTATCAAAGTAGACTTGCTCTAATAAAATTGCCTACACTAAAAAGTCGACGATCGACGTTGAGTGCTTTATTTGTTATGGGACTGGTTCGAGGCGATGTTGATTCGGAGTTCTTACTTAATCAACTATACTTCAACGTTCCTGTAAGACCTACTCGCAATTTTGAAATCTTGACATTAAAATATTACCGCTCTGTTTATGCTAATAATGATTCTTTTCGTCGCGCATGTGTCAACTTTAACAAATGTTACCATATCATGCACTTATCTGAGAGTAATACGGTATTGAAAAGAAATCTTATTTTATATTTAAATTCTTGAACTAATTTGTTATCTAGTCAGTAAGGATGTAAAATCTATTGA
>OY776276.1:30919602-30967102 GCA_963675445.1 Linnaemya vulpina
GCTTATAAATAAATAAATAAATAAATAAATAAAATACATGTATGGTATACAGGACACTGAATTGAAATGGTTTCAATCATACCTTAGTAATAGAAGACAGAAGACAAAGGTTAATAATGAAAAATCAAGAGAAATTGAAAACGATTTTGGTGTACCTCAAGTCTCAATTCTGGGGGCGCTATTATTTATCATATATATAAACGACATGGAAAAAAATTTGGAAAAATGTGAAATAATACTATATGCTGATGATACTCTAGTTTTCTCAGAAGCATGAACAGATGAAATATGTTATGAAAATTTAGAAGCGGATATGAACAGAATTAACAATTGGTTAAAAATGAATAAATTAAAATTAAACAAAAATAAAACAAAGATATTGGAAATCAATATGAACAATGACATAACTTTCAAAGTAAATGACGTAATAATAGAAAAAGTAAATAGTATTAAATATCTGGGGTTTCAAATTGATAATGATAGAATATATATGTAAAAAAATTTGAAAAAAAATTGGATTTTACAAACGAATTAGAAACAAAGTATCAACTATAACATCGATAAATATATACAACACGATTATCAAACCACATTTTGAATATGGATCGACAATACTATATACATGCTGCACAGATTCTCAAATAGAAAGACTTCAAAAACTTCAAAACAAAGCAATGCGAATTATTTTAAAATGCAACCGTTTCACACCAATTAACTATATGCTGGAGACTCTAAATTGGATGAATATACATCAAAGACTGGAACTCACAACACTGAGCTTTATAAAGAAAAAGGAGATGGATGACGCACCAGATTATTTAACAGAACAACTACGATATGTTGGCGATATTCAACCGTACAACTTAAGAAACAACTATACCTTTAGACTACAACGTTCAGATACAAACGCAATTCAACGCTCACTTTTTTACAAAGGTCTTAAAAGATATAACATGATGCATCACAGTATTAAAAATGAAACAAATATTAATATATTCCGAAAAAGAGCTGTAGATTTTATAAGAAATGTAAATGTAAATTGAAATTTATGTCCGAGAATGTATAATATTGAAAATATTTTTTTTTTCTTAAAGGTATTGTAAAAGTATTACGAATACTACTAATAAATAAATAATAATAATAATAATAATAATAATAATAATAATAATAATATATATATATATATATATATATATATATATATTATATATACATATATATATATATATATATATATATATACATATATATATATATATATTATATATATACATATATATATATATATATATATATATATATATATATTATATATATACATATATATATATATATATATATATATATATATATATATTATATATATATATATATATATATATATATATATATATATATATATATATATATATATATATATTATATATATATATATATATATATATATATATATATATTATATATATATAGATATATATATATATATATATATATATATATATTACTTATATATATATATATATATATATATATATATATATTATATATATACATATATATATATATATATATATATATATATATTATATATATACATATATATATATATATATATATATATATATATATAGTATTTATATATATTTATATATATATATATATATATATATATATATTATATATATACATATATATATATATATATATATATATATATATTATATATATATATATATATATATATATTATATATATACATATATATATATATATATATATATATATATATATATTATATATATATATATATATATATATATATTATATATATACATATATATATATATATATATATATATATATACATATATATATATATATATATATATATATATAAATATTATATATACATATATATATATATATATATATATATATATATATATATAAAACTTAGGAAAATATTGTTTATAATTGGCTTGAATATATTTTTTATTGATTATTCAGCAATAATATAATTATTTATTTTCATAATGGGATTTCCTAAAACCAAGAACCATCAATGTTATACAGATTTAGGAAATGTATTAAATACAATTAGAAATCGAGAAGTTTGCAGTTATGTAGATGTATATACTACGCACATATATCTTACTTACTGTACTTCCTTTTGTATGACAAGTTCCTTTTCTTCTCTTAGCCTTCTTAAACCATCGACTTCGGACTCGTGGGTTGTCAATTCGGCTATTATGTCATCATGTTGCTTTGTGTATTCCAGCAGTTTTCTATTTTTCTCACTAAGATATTTTTGAATTCTTAAATTTTTCGTTCGTGTATTTTCATTTTCTTGTCTCAAATATTCGACAGCCTCATTATAGGGCTGTTCCAAATCATTCATTTCTCTTTCGGCCAATTTACAGCGATTGTGCTTTTCAGTTCGTTCTTCAGTTAATAGTTCAACGCGTTCATTTATTTTAACCAACGGCTCTTTATAACGCGTTGTTCCTACTATATCTTCCAAATATTCCAACATACCACATTCAACTTCTGTTTGTCCTTTGGGTTTCATCATGGCAATTGATTCAACCTCACCCTGTTAGAAAATTATGTATAATTAATTTTAATGGCACAATATTTGGTTATGTACAAGTATAATTATATTTACCTGCAATATTAAAAAGCGATTATGATCTAGATCAACGTGATGTTTTTTGAGCAGTTTCGCTACTTCCTTGAATTGCACCCTCTTGTCATTAATTGTATAATAAGAAGAGTTGTCTCTGAAGGCCGTCCTTTTAACCACAATATCATTATCAGCCACTTCCTCACATGTGCCATCATCCTTTTCTACGATTTGTCGAAAATGTACCGCTACAGAGCACATATTAATATTTGGATATCTGGCTGAATTGTGAAGTAGGGTGGAAATCTTTTTGCACCGAATTTTATTGGCACGATAACCAAACACAAATAACATAGAATCTATTACATTACTTTTACCACTGCCATTAGGCCCAATTATGGCAGTAAAACACTATGAATAAATGCATAAGCATTACACAACATATTTTGCGTGCAACAAACTTACATGATGGAAAGGTCCAAGTACAACTTTCCCGGCATAGCTTTTGAAATTATTGTTTTCTATCCTCCTTATTATTAAACGAGGGCCCTTACTCTCCGTGGAACAGTGAGGTGGAATAGGCGGGGGGATATAGATATCGCCAAAACGAGTTCCACCCTCTTCATCTTCTGATATGCTATCATTCAAAGGAGCACAGGCAGATGTTGCAAGCGTTGTCATATTGACGCGCAACACTGTGTATTTGCAAAGTTAGTTTACAGTGTCCTTGAATATTATTGTTGCTAATGTACTGTGTTATCTATAAATCGAGTTCACATATAATTTAATTCGTTAATTTATCAATTGTTTGTGTCAACAAATTAAAAAATCTTGTTGTCAATAACATAAAATATATATAACCAGTGGACAATATATTAGCTAAATTATCACAAAACTGTGTAAATTATAACGCTTGTGGTTGCCATCACAAAAATAACCTGTGGTTGCCAAATCCACACATTCCTGTTTTTACACGGTAGATACGTTACGAAGGATGCAAAATGAAAATATATTGATTACATTATTATACATATGTATATATATATATATATATATATATGTATATATATATATATATATATATATATATATATAAATATATATATATATATATATATATATATATATAAACATATATATATATATATATATATATATATATACATATATATATATATATATATATATATATATATATATATACATTGCAGATTCAGCAATCGCCACATTTTCTGTACATATGACCTTTAAAATTCAAAATGAATCTCATATATATATATATATATATATATATATATATATATATATCTCATTTCAAACAATGTATATCACTTAATATGATGATTCTTGAGAAATAAACTTAATATATATAAAAATTCCTCTATTTAGTCTGTATAAAACTTGGAATTTTTTTTAAGGTAAAAATAGACCCTTTTTGTTAATATATGGCCAAATTAAAGTTCTTAAGTTATTAACATAAATTTTTCAAGGTACATATATATTAAATCAAAGTATAAGCATCTAGCAGAATGCACACATAGGTTATATAGTTTAAATGAACACGACCACTTCTAAAAAAATTTTTTTAAGAATTTTCTTGCAGTTGCCTCTGAGATACACAAACTATAAATATATAAAACCGGCACGTATAATGTGCCTAAATGCATAAGTAATTCATGGATATCCAAGCAATATATACAAAAATATACTCACATATTGAGAATTCTGCAACTAAACTATTTTGTCCGTGTAAAAAAGGGGTAACTACTATCAAACACCGTGTTATATCAAATTCGTGTAAGAACCAGGTTATGTGTAATAATGGTATTTGCTCTCACATGTATGGCCTATTTACACCAATGCCTAATGTAGATTTATTTAATATTGATGAAAATTACTATCTATTTGAATATGCTCTCTATTTACAGTCAGACTTAAATACTTCAATTAACTTATGCGAAAAATATGGTAGGACCATGAAATATCTAAACAAAAATCGCCATTTTTCAGTTATCGGGTTTTTTAAAATGAAATGAATGACTGAAACTAATACACACAAAAACATATTCACTAACCCAATTAAAGATATTTTAGCCTAATAGCGTTACCATTTTTGGACTTTCCATACCCAAGTTCTTAGGATTTGTTTTTAGTTGATCAAATATACTTTTTCAGTATGTTTGAAGTTGCAAAAATAGTTATAGAATAAACCAATTAACAAAACTTACTTAAATTTACTCTAATTGTTGTTTTAAATGTTCCACGAGATTCAGGGATTTTTGGAGCATGAGAAATACATATATATAGAGCATGAGAAATACATATATACATATATAGGATTCTTTTGTATAGAAAAGTTTCTAAATTGAATAAAAATAAAATTTACAATATAGTATAAAATAAAGTGAATTTCGAATACTAATAACGTCCTTGCGTATTATGATGTCCACTAATGATCATTTGGGATACGGAGAAAAGGACACTACAAGAGGTAAATCTATCTTTTCAAAAACTCTTGCGGTGATACTTTATTCTTATATTGCAGCTGATGACAGTTTCCCCGCTTTCTAGGAAATGTTGGAATTAGCTGTACAGGAGATGTTGATTTCATTTTGTTGGGTGGTGATTTATTTCACAATGATATGCCAAGCCAAAATGCATTGCACAAGTAAGTTTAGTTTTAAAGAAAAAACAAGATATAAAACTAAATTTATTTCCATCTTTAGATGAATGAAACTATTGACAATGTATACTCTTGGTGATCGTGTCCTGAATATCTCCATACGGGTATACTCCATACATAGAGTTTGTTGTCTAATATCAGTAGTTTTGTGTATGTTAAAATATAAAACAAGCATATTTGTATGTATATATAAATAATAATTTGCTATAATATAATTGAAATGATATTAAATGCGTTTTATTTCATCGAATTTGGTTAGGTTAGGATTGTTAGCAACACAGAAAACAGTTGTTTAATATGGTTACCAACCCCGTCATCGGTGACACCATACCCGTAAAGGGTGACCGGTCACCAGTGAAACCATAAAAGTCATTAGAGAAAAATTTATATAGAACAAAAACATTAGAGTAAGTAGTTTGAATATATGTTTAACAGGCGATAACATACCACAAGTTAGAAAGGGATGCAAGATCACACGTACACAAAAGTTTTAGTCATTTTTTTCCGTTTGGCCTTAATAAAATGATAGATCATTTTACCGGTGATATGACCGGCCCTGTTCTTGTAGGGTTGCTTATGATTTCAAGTATTGTGCGTAATATCATTTTAAATTTTTCAATTGTGTTATGCCCAATTTTTGACTTCGTATTTAAGTACAAAATTAATTAATATTTTCATAAACTTAAGTTGTGTTTAAACACGCTTTCAGTTTTTCAGTCATATTTAAGTACTTCAATTAATTTATGCGAAAAACGTGGTAGCACTATTATATATCCCTGCAAGAAAAGATTACCCGAAACTAACACACACAACATATTTTCACTTTTTTTATTGAAAACATTGAAGAAATTGAAAACATTGAAGACATTGAATTCACTTTCGTTCGTATTCACATTTGCGGTGATGATAACATTATATTTGTTTCTGTATTTTTATAAAATTAATGTGTGTGACTATGAGGCGCCAAGAGTTTTTAAATAGATGCACACATAACAACAACACCACAAAAAACAGATATACTCATAATAAAAAGGGTAAAACAAAATATATTAATTTTTCTGGCCAGCAATAACACAAAACAACAACGGCTATTTTTAAAGAATTTGCTGTATTTTGCAAATGAAAGTAAATGTGAAAGAGTATACCTTCTTAAATAAAACGATCCTTATAAAATTGCCAGGAAAACGAATTTCAAAAGATATTATTATTATTTCCGTCACTATAGAGGCTTGCCACTATGATATATGGCATGTCCATATACACGGATATTTACACAAGTACAAGCCGATGGTGTACACAACGAAAAGTGTCCAAAACGAAATAAAGGCAATGTCTTGAATGTATTGAGGGTACATTGTACAGCGGATGTACATTAAATTTTCTTGTACACTATTTAGTTCTCTGATATATATCTATATATATATATATATATATATATATATATATATATATATATATATACATATATATATATATATATATATATATATTAGTATATATATATATATATATATATATATATATATGTATATATATATATATATATATATATATAAATATATGTATATATACGTATATATATATATATATATATATATATATATATATAAATATGTAAATATATATATAAATATATATATATATATATATATATATATATAGATATATATATTTACATATGGATATATATATATATATATATATATATATATAGTATATATAAATAATATATAAATACATATATAAATATATACATACATATATATATATATATATATATATATATATGTATACATATATATATATATATATATATATATATATATATATACATATATATGTGTATATGTATATATATATTGTTACAAACCCTACAAGAACAGTGCCGGTCATATTACCGGTAAAATGACTGGCACTGATGACCGAATTTCGGTCATCACGTAGAACAAAGTTTCTATCATTTTATTAAGGCCAAACGGAAAAAAATGACTAAAACTTTTGTGTACGTGTGATCTTGCATTCCTTTCTAACTTGTGGTATATTATCGCCTGTTATACATATATTCAAACTACTTACTCTAATGTTTTTGTTCTATATAAATTTTACTCTAGTGACTTTTATGGTTTCACTGGTGACCGGTCACCCTTTACGGGTGTGGTTTCACTGGTGACCGGTCACCCTTGACGGGTATGGTGTCACCGATGACGGGGTTGCTAACAATTCTAACCTAACCAAATTCGATGAAATAAAACGCATTTAATATCATTTCAATTATATTATAGCAAATTTATTATTTATATATACATACAAATATGCTTGTATTATATTTTAACATACACAAAACTTACTGATATTAGTCCATCGACCAAAATAATTAAATAACCCCGTGATAGACAACAAACCCTAAGAACAAGCCACCAAAAACGCTAGGGTCGTCGTGATTACTATGTATGGAGTATACCCGTACGGAGATATTCAGGTCACGATCACCAAGAGTATACATTGTCAATAGTTTCATTCATCTAAAGATGGATATAAATTTAGTTTTATATCTTGTTTTTTCTTTAAAACTAAACTTACTTGCGCAATGCATTTTGGCTTGGCACATCATTGTGATATAAATCACCGCCCAACAAAATTAAATCGACATCTCCCGTACAGCTAATTCCAACATTTCCTAGAAAGCGAGGAAACTGTCATCAGCTGCAATATAAGAATAAAGTATCACCGCAAGAGTTTTTGAAAAGATAGATTTACCTCTTGTAGTGTCCTTTTCTCCGTATCCCAAATGATCATCAGTGGACATCATAATACGCAAGAAAATTCACTTTATTTATATTATATTTTAAATTTTATTTTATTTTGCTTCAATTTAAAATTTTTCAATACAAAAGGTTGACAAATTTATTGTCTTACTCTTGCACACAGTATTCTAGCCTGTAAATACCAGCGTTGTCGCTCATACTTCTTTTCTTAATTCCTATATAATGTATTTTTCATACTCCAAAAATCCCTGAATCTCGTGGAACATTTAAAACAACAATTAGAGCAAAATTTAAGTTAGTTTTGTTAATTGGTTTATTATATAACTATTTTTCCAACTTCATTGAACTCGTACATACACAAACATACTGAAAAAGTATATATTTGATCAACTAAAAACAAATCGTAAGAATTTGGGTATGAAAAGTCCAAAAATGGTAACGCTGTTAGGCTAAAACATTTTTAATTGTGTTAGTGAAAATGTTTTTGTGTGTATTAGTTTCAGTCATTCATTTCTTGTAGGGAAGATTAGAAATAGATTTAAATAAAACGACAATTTTGCCATATGTCTTTGGCAGCACTGCCAATTAATCTCTAGTTGTCAAAATGTTACAACCCTGGTCAACACTATATAAATAATATTCAAATTAACGGAAATGGAATACTTCGGAATATACAAGATCATTCGAGGCTGTGCCAATAATAAGTGTAAACTACAACAACGAAAAACCTAGCAACATAAATGATAAGAGATGTTATTCTTAATGATCTTGTATGCAAGTATTCGCTGCTAATAAAGCTAAACAGGTTCACAAGTATACACAGCCATATACACATAGCAGAAAAAGAAACAAAACCACACAACACACAGAACACTCATGCATACAACCACTCATAGTTACCATAGGCAAAACACACAGAACACTCATACATACAACCACACATAGTTACCATAAGCAAAACACACAAGTCAGCATTGTCATGTATACAAACACTCGTATATAGCTACATGTTAAGTAAAGTACAACCACCATTCCCAGAAGTTTCGCGAAGTTACCAGACGACGTCATTTTTGCTATATAAAGGCGCTGCCAGAGCTCAGCGAGTTAGTGTGATTTCAAATATAGACGTGTTAACATCGCTAAGTGTTGAGTAGTACAAATACTCGTGTTAATAAAGTAATAAATAAAGTGTTGCCGCATTATACTTCTAAAATTAATTTGTCCGTGTTTTAATTTGATGCAATAAAACGAATCCTTGAAGGATAAGTAATAAAACCGTTTTTACCAAAAGGTCTAAAAACGTAACAATTGGTGTCAGAAGTGGGATTGCAAAAATAATTAAAAGAACGTCAACAATTTGAGGAATACGTAGGGAAATGGGTAGCAGGTCTATCAGCGACAGATTGAAATAAAGCCAAACAGTTACTAAAAAGGCATGCCAGTATCTTCGCCATGGGAAGCGAAAGCCAGGGTAGAACTGCATTGGTTAAACATGAAATTAACATAGGCGAAGCTGGGCCGATTAAACAGCCACCCAGAAGCGTATTTCTAGCAAAGCGAGATAAAGTAAAAGAGCTTGTAAGTGAAATGGAGCGTGATGGCGTAATTGAGCCATCTCCTGGTCCTTGGAGTTCGCCTGTAGTCTTATTTAAAAAGAAAGATGGCAGTACTAGATTCTGCGTAGACTACAGAAAGCTCAATGAAATAACCAAGAAGGACAGTTATCCGCTCCCCAGAATCGATGACACTTTGGACACGCGAGCTGGTACCAAATGGTTCTCTATGCTGGACTTGCGAAGCGGATATTGGCAAGTGGAGATTGCAGGGAAAGACAAGTAGAAAACTGCCTTCAGTGTCGGTAACGGATTATGGCAGTTCAAAGTCATGCCATAATCATGCCATGTTTCTGTACATATGACCTTTAAAATTCAAAATGAAACTCGTATATATATATATATATATATATATATATATATATATATATATATTTATACATATATATATATATATATATATATATATATATGTATATATATATATATATATATATATATATATATATATATATATATATATATCTCATTTCAAACAATGTATATCATTTAATATGATGATTCTTGAGAAATAAACTTAATATATATAAAAATTCCTCTTTTTAGGCTGTATAAAACTTGGAATTTTTTTTAAGGTAAAAATAGTCCCTTTTTGTTAACTTATGGCTAAATTAAAGATTTTAAGTTATTAACATAAATTTTTCAAGGTACATATATTAAATCAAAGTATAAGCATTTAGCAGAATGCACACATAGGTTATATAGTTTAAATGAACACGACCACTTTATAAAAAAATTTTGTAAGAATTTTCTTGCAGTTGCCTCTGAGATATACAAACTATAAATGTATAAAACCGGCACGTATAATGTGCCTAAATGCATATGTAATTCATGGATATCCAAACAATAAACACAAAAATATACTCACATATTGAGAATTCTGTAACTAAACTATTTTGTCCGTGTAAAAAAGGGTTAACTACTATCAAACACGGTGTTATATGAAATTCGTGTAAGAAAAAACGTGTAAGAACCAGATTAGGTGTAATAATGGTAGTTGCTCTCACATGTATGACCTATTTACACCAATGCCTAATGTAGATTTATTTAATATTGATGAAAATTACTATCTATTTGAATATGCTCTCTATTTTACAGTCAGACTTAAATACTTCAATTAACTTATGCGAAAAATATGGTAGCACCATGAAATATCTAAACAAAAATAGCCATTTTTCAGTTATCGGGTTTTTTAAAATGAAATGAATGACTGAAACTAATACACACAAAAATATTTTCACTAACCCAATTAAAGATATTTTAGCCTAACAGCGTTACCATTTTTGGACTTTTCATACCCAAGTTCTTAGGATTTGTTTTTAGTTGATCAAATATATACTTTTTCAGTATGTTTGTGTATGTACAAGTTCAATGAAGTTGCAAAAATAGTTATATAATAAACCAATTAACAAAACTTACTTAAATTTACTCTAATTGTTGTTTTAAATGTTCCACGAGATTCAGGGATTTTTGGAGCATGAGAAATACATATATATAGGAATTAAGAAAAGAAGTATGAGCGACAACGCTGGTTTTTACAGGCTAGAATACTGTGTGCAAGAGTAAGAAAATAAATTTGTCAACCTTTTGTATAGAAAAGTTTCTAAATTGAAGAAAAATAAATTTACAATATAATATAAAATAAAGTGAATTTCGAATACTAATGACGTCCTTGCGTATTATGATGTCCACTAATGATCATTTGGGATACGGAGAAAAGGACACTACAAGAGGTAAATCTATCTTTTGAAAAACTCTTGCGGTGATACTTTATTCTTATATTGCAGCTGATGACAGTTTCCCCGCTTTCTAGGAAATGTTGGAATTAGCTGTACAGGAGATGTTGATTGCATTTTGTTGGGTGGTGATTTATTTCACAATGATGTGCCAAGCCAAAATGCATTGCACAAGCAAGTTTAGTTTTAAAGAAAAAACAAGATATAAAACTAAATTTATTTCCATCTTTAGATGAATGAAACTATTGACAATGTATACTCTTGGTGATCGAGTTTGTTGTCTAATATCAGTAGTTTTGTGTATGTTAAAATATAAAACAAGCATATTTGTATGTATATATAAATAATAATTTGCTATAATATAATTGAAATGATATTAAATGCGTTTTATTTCATCGAATTTGGTTAGGTTAGGATTGTTAGCAACGCAGAAAACAGTTGTTTAAACAGTTAGTTTATGGTTACCAACCCCGTCATCGGTGACACCATACCCGTAAAGGGTGACCGGTGAAACCATAAAAGTCATTAGAGAAAAATTTATATAGAACAAAAACATTAGAGTAAGTAGTTTGAATATATGTTTAACAGGCGATAACATACCACAAGTTAGAAAGGGATGCAAGATCACACGTACACAAAAGTTTTAGTCATTTTTTTCCGTTTGGCCTTAATAAAATGATAGATCATTTTACAGGTAATATGACCGGCACTGTTCTTGTAGGGTTGCTTATGATTTCAAGTATTGTGCGTAATATCATTTTAAATTTTTCAATTGTGTTATGCCCAATTTTTGACTTCGTATTTAAGTACAAAATTAATTAATATTTCCATAAACTTAAGTTGTGTTTAAACACGCTTTCAGTTTTTCAGTCATATTTAAGTACTTCAATTAATTTATGCGAAAAACGTGGTAGCACTATTATATATCCCTGCAAGAAAAGATTACCCGAAACTAACACACACAACATATTTTCACTTTTTTTATTGAAAACATTAAAGAAATTGAAAACATTGAAGACATTGAAAACATTGAATTCACTTTCGACCGTATACACATTTGCGGTGATGATAACACTATATTTGTTTCTGTATTTTTATAAAATTAATGTGTGTGACTATGAGGCGCCAAGAGTTTTTAAATAGATGCACACATAACAACAACACCACAAAAAACAGATATACTCATAATAAAAAGGGTAAAATAAAATATATTAATTTTTCTGGCCAGCAATAACACAAAACAACAACGGCTATTTTTAAAGAATTTGCTGTATTTTGCAAATGAAAGTAAATGTGAAAGAGTATACCTTCTTAAATAAAACGATCCTTATAAAATTGCCAGGAAAACGAATTTCAAAAGATATTATTATTTCCGTCACTATAGAGGCTTGCCACTATGATATATGGCATGTCCATATACAAGGAGATTTACACAAGTACAAGCCGATGGTGTACACAACGAAAAGTCTCCAAAACGAAATAAAGGCAATGTCTTGAATGTATTGAGGCTACATTGTACAGCGGATGTACATTAAATTTTCTTGTACACTATTTAGTTCTCTGATATATATATATATATATATATATATATATAAGTATAAATATATATATATATATATATATATATATATATATGTATATATATATATATATATATATATATATATATATATATATGTAAATATATATATATATATATATATATATATATATATATATATATGTATATATATATATATATATATATATATATATATATGTATATATATATATATATATATATATATATATATGTATATAGATATGTATATATATAGTATAAATAAATAATATATAAATACATATATAAATATATACATACATATATATGCATATATAGGTATATATATATATATATATATATATATATATATATTTATATATATATACATATATACATATATATATATATATATATATATATATATATATATTTATATATATGTGTATATGTATATATATATATATATATATATATATATATATATATATATTGTTACAAAGATTAGAAATAGATTTAAATAAAACGACAATGTTGCCATATGTCCTTGGCAGCACTGCCAATTAATCTCTAGTTGTCAAAATGTTACAACCCTGGTCAACACAATATAAATAATATTCAAATTAACGGAAATGGAATACTTCGGAATATACAAGATCATTCGAGGCTGTGCCAATAATAAGTGTAAACAACAACAACGAAAAACCTAGCAACAAAAATGATAAGAGATGTTATTCTTAATGATTTTGTATGCAAGTATTCGCTGCTAATAAAGCTAAACCGGTTCACAATTATACACAGCTATATACACATAGCAGAAAAAGAAACAAAACCACACAACACACAGAACACTCATCCATACAACCACTCATAGTTACCATAGGCAAAACACACAGAACACTCATACATACAACCACACATAGTTACCATAAGCAAAACACACAAGTCAGCATTGTCATGTATACAAACACTCGTATATAGCTACATGTTAAGTAAAGTACAACCACCATTCCCAGAAGTTTCGTATTTGGGGCATCGCGTTACAGCAGGCGGAATCTCAACAGATGAAGATAAAATAAAAGCAGTAAGGGACTTGGCCTCAACCTAAAAATCTTCATGAATTGCGCAGCTTTTTGGGCCTTTGTACATACTAAAGACGTTTTGTGCAAATTTTGCTGGTGTAGCTGCAAGCCTGCATGAGCTGACAAAGATATCTAGACCATACCATCGGGGCGAGCCACAGAAAAATGCATTCCAGAAACTCAAAGAATTATTATGTACATCACCAGTGCTAGCGTATCCCATAGCTGGAGAAAAATTTGTGCTGGATACTGATGCGAGCGTTTATGACATAGGCGCTGTGCTATCACAAGTAGTTAATGGCACTGAGAAGGTCATAGGGTACTATAGCCGTGTACTCTCAAAACCTGAGAGGAACTACTGTGTGACACGACGTGAGTTTCTGGCGGTATTGGAATGCATTAGACATTACCTTAAGTACCTGTATTGTCAACACTTTACATTAAGGACCGATCATTCTGCAGTTTGCGCCCCATTTTCAATAAAATTTTAAATTTAGAATTATACCGTCCAAGGTCAAACTCAAACTAACTTTATTCTAAGTGAAGTTATTCAAGTGGCATTAAATTTACACGTGATTTTACTGAATTTTCAAGCAAAAGCAAGACAATTTATTTTTACTGTGCCGTTTTTTTTTCATCTTAAGCTTTGATCATTTATAGTATCTGTTTTACTTTACTTTCTATTTGGATCGCCATCAAAACATTTCGTGTAAAGCAATTACTGCCTATTTCCAAGCACCTCTACAAGGTAACTATCGAAAATATATTTGAAATAAATAAATAAAGCTTGCATTTGTTGAATTAAACTAAAATTCCTTGAGTTTTAATTTATTTATATGAATTGTCATACCCATCGGATGTACGCCGAAACATTGGTCCTTCGAGCCGGATTTTACAAGGAATTAAAATCAACTCCACATTATTCACGAGGAAGCTTTATTCGATTTTGGTAAATAAAAGTAAGGAAAACAGGTTACTGAATTGTTGTTAAGAGGTGGTTGATTTATAGTGAAGAAAACATAAAATAACAAAACACAGTGGCATATGCAAATGCAAATACACACATACTTGGAAACTTGCACTTGCATATGGGAACAGCTTTAGTTATTTTAATAAAACAGTGTCGGTGAAAATAACTGTTATTAATTAATTTGCAATTTACACATTATATATTGAGTTCGTGTGCATTGTACAAAGGAAAGAAAAGATTAAAGTGACAAATAAATCAAGAGTGAGTTTCTTTACGCGAATAACCACGCAAAAAGAAATTAAATAAAATTCGTGTCGTATACATATATAACAAAATATAATAAAATATTTAATTTCGATATACAAACGTATGTGTGCATATATAAAAAATCTTCGTATAAAAAGAAAATAAAAAGTACATAAGTACATTACAGACGTGTATATATACAGTGGTGGTGAAAGCAAACTGATATTTTAAAATACTTTAAAGAATTTAATCTTTTCGTGGTACAAATGCACATGAACCAAATAAATAAAATTAAATTTATTAATGATAATTTTATTATATATTATCTATATTTATTAAATATATTATTATTAATATTATATATATATATATATATATATATATATATACATATATATATATATATATATATATATTAAAAATTAACCTCCGGTATATATTTTTTTTTAATATTTGTGACCACAAGCAGGTTAGAATTGATTCGTTTTTTATTATCATATATCATTTATTCGGTGTTCTATCGGCGATATTTTTCATACAACAACTTCTGATATTTTGGAAACTAAAACTTTTAAATTTGTTTCTATACAAATAAATACAATTCCAGCGTCGCTCTATTTTATTATTTTCATATATTAAATTATTCCACAATGAAACATTTTGAAGTTTTATACGTGCTTCAGATGCCATTTTCAAATTTTAAGTTAGATTTAAAAAAATTCGTGATGACGATCATCACGCCTATACCTTAGAAATAATGAATGAGGAATTAAAATCATTGCGGAAGAAAGTGAAAACGACATATGAGAATGGAACAGAGGGACTTGAAGCTTTAGAAAAAGGCAAATCTGAACAATTAGAAGCTGTTGAGGTAGAGTATGAAAACACTCTGCATGCTTATGCGCGTTGTATGAAAAATATTAGAGTTAAAAGTGATGAATTGAAAGATAGATCTGAACCAAAATTTCATAAAAATTATCTCTCATGGCCAACATTTCGAAATCTTTTTACGGCTTTGTATATAAATAATAGTCGCCTAAATAACATTGAGAAATTAAGTTATTTATTAAAGAAAACGGGCAAAGAGGCTAAGGAAATTGTATCAAAGTGTTTGTTAACGAATGGAGGATTTGATATCGCGTAGACTAATCTGAAAACGACATATGAAAATCCTCGATTGTTGGTCAACAACTAATTAAAATCACTTTTTAATTTAGAATCAGTATCTAAAGAATCGAGCTTCGCTCTAAAAAATCTGCAACGTGGTATTAATGGATCTTTGACAGCCATGTCAATTTCTGAAATTGATACCACAAACTGGGATCCTATTATTGTACTTATTTGTACTCAACGATTGCCTTCGAATACAGTCGCTCTGTGAGAGCTTACAATAAAGGACAAAGGTGCCTTGTCCCTTTGACAAGATTTAAACCTCTTTTTAACTAAACGAATTGAAACTTTAGATTTTATACGCGATGTTACCAGTTTAGAAAATGAAATGAAAATATATGATAAGAGAATCAAAACTCATGTTTTGACAAAGGCTCGTGTGGTTTATGTCCTAAGCAAAATCATTTGTTACGATTTTGCCGTCGTCTTAAAAATATTTCTGTTTCTGAGAGATTTTCCAACATATAGAAGTTTCATTGTTGGGTGAACTGTCTTTCGAAATCTCATGAAGTCAAAGATTGTAAAAGCGTACGTCTTTGTTTTAAATGCAACCAGAAACATCATACCATGCTTCATAGGAAATATTCTATCAATTATTCCGCTGAAGTACCTTTATCAAACAATTCAAACACAAACTATATCATCTGATTTAGGTTCAGAGATACCTTCGACATCAGCTGCTGCTCGCTCTAATTCTAATCGTCAAGTTTTCCACCTCTCACAGAATTCGTCTGTATTGTTTGGAACTGCAATGGTCTCCATTATTTGTCATGATACAACGTATCCAGCAAGGGCCTTAATAGGTCCAGCATCTGAACATTTTCGAAATCAATTGCGACTTCCATCACATTCTAGGAATGTAAAGATTTCCGGTGTTAACAGAGAAGCTTCCACAATTAGTAAGAAAATTTCTACTATTAGAGTGGGTTCGCCATTAGATCGAGATCTTAAATTGGAGACGTGTGCTTTAGTTTTACCTGCCATATCAGGTAATTTGCCATCTTTTATGTGCCCTTCGGATATTAGAAAGGAATTACCAAATTTGCAATTGGAAGATCGTAATTTCCATAAAAGTAGATCAATAGATCTGGTACTTGGTGCAGATTTATATCCCCAAATAATTCTTGGCGAAGTTCGTCGAAATATTTGTGGACCGTTAATGGCCCAGAAAACTGTAATTGGATGGATTTTAACGGGTACACTTGACTCTTCAGCAAATGATTCTGTTAATATTTTTTCTACTGCTGTAACCTTTTCTGAGGAGGATAATTTAAATCAAAATCTTTTGAGATTTTGGGAGTTGGAAGAATCTCCAAAAAGAAAAAATTTTGTCGCCTTCTGATAAATTTTATGAAGAAATTTAGAAGAAAACCACTAGTTGGGATTCTACTGGTAGATACATTGTGTTGAGTTTCCTCTTAAAATTTCTTTGGGAATATCGAGGTCTAGTGCGTTCAAACAATTAATGCGAGTAGAATCGTCCCTCTCTAAGAAACCAGAAATTAAAAGTATGTATGACGATGTGTTAATGGACTACTTGTATTTAGATCATATGCTAGTAGTAAAATCCTATAACCAATCGTGCTATTTGTCACATCACCCAGTGATCAAACCGGAAGGAAAAACAACTAAACTTCGTTTTATTTTTAATGCCTCTAGCAAAACTTCAAATGGTAATAGCCTAAATGATTGTCTTTTTATAGGACCTACATTGCAAGCCGATTTAGTGAATTAAATTTTACGTTGGAGGTTGTTTAGGTTTGTCTTTAATTGTGACATTACCAAAATGTATAGACAAATTCGTGTTCATTCGTCCCATACTCCCTTTCAGCGAGTTCTTTAGCGATCATCGGATGGTAATATCGTGGATTACGACCTACAGACAGTAACCTTTGGGTTAAATTGTGCGCCCTATTTAGCAATCAGGACCTTATTATAATTAGCGGATGACTGTGAGGAGGAATTTCCTATGGCTGCAGAGACATTAAGGAAAGATATGTATGTGGATGATGTTCTGACTCGCACTCATGAAGAATCGGTTGCGGTGATGGCTAGGGATCAACTAAAAGCTGCCTTTTTATCATTTAGTAGATTCCAAACTTCTGGCATTTGAGGAATCTAGCTGTTCAAAAACCTTCGGAATTTTCGAAAAGCGAAATATATGAAAAAAAAGGTATTATCGAGTATAGCTACATTTTTGACCCGGTTGGTTCGCTAAGTCGTGTAATTATCAAAGCAAAGATTATAATGCAACGTATTTGGCTTCTTAATATTAACTGGGATGATTCTTTGCCGTCCTCAACAGAAAAGGAGTGGTTACAATTTGTTGAATCCTTTAATCAAATAAAAATTATTCAGGTGCCAAGATGGGTAAATTATTATAAAGACGCAAATACTGAAATTGATATATTTTCAGATGACTCGGAAAAGGCATATGCGGGGGTAATATATATTCGGACCATACAAGGATATATATTGCCATTTATTGTCTTCTAAAACAAAGGTAGCCTTCGGCGTGGACTACCTTTGTAGCGAATAGAGTTTGTTGCATTCAGGAAAATACAGGTAATCATAATTGGTTTCATGTTCGATCTGAAAACAATCCTCCCGATTTAAGCAGCCGGGGGGTAGATCCGATCACTTTATCGGAAAGTAAACTCTGGTGGCACGGGGCTTCATGGTTGTCTAAACCCGAGATTCATTGGCATCAGAGTAATTTTGAAAATTTAGATACAGATATCGAGAATCGCAAAATAAAAGTTCACGCTTAATTTTTTTTCGAAATTTGAAGATATTTTAGACAGATTTCCTTCACTTGATAGAGCGTTACGAGTTGTATCATATATTTTTCGTTTCTTTCACTCAATGCATCAGTCATATAAAGGAAAGTTGAATTATAATTCTGGACTTATTTTTAGCCATGAGATTAATAGAATCAAATTACGTTTGGCTATTGTTGCTCAAAAAGCCTTTTTCCCAGAAGAATATAAAAGTCCCTTCAATAAAGAGACCTTGCCAGTAACAACCTCGTTAGTACTTTAAATCCGTTCTTAGACGAACAAAATATAATGAGATTGAATGGTAGATTGTCGAAATCTTCTTCGTTATCATATTGCGAACAGCATTACATTATATTACCGTATGGCTGTCGTTTTGCAAAGCTTACTGCAGAATTCATACATTTGCTTACTATTCACGGTAGTAATCAACTGATGCTAAGGGTTTATCGATGCAAATATTGGGTTCCTCGATTACGAGTCATGATTCGAATGGTAATACATAACTGCAAACGTTGTATAATTGATCGACAAGGTACTTGTAGTCAAATAATGGCTGCGCTTCCTTCTGAACGTACCACTATTGATCGAGCGGTCATTTACACAGGAGTTGATTTCGCAGGACCTTTCGACATAACAAATTATAATAATAAATCTTCAAAAATCACGAAAGGGTACGTGTGCATATTCGTGTGCTTTTCTACCAAAGTAATAAATTTGGAAGCAGCGTCAGATTTATCAACTGACAATTTTCTGGCTGCATTCAATAGATTTATTTCAAGAAGAGGTTGTTCTAGCTATGATTATAAAGGTTTGAATTGGCGTTTTAATCCTGCAGGTGCCACTCACATGGGTGGCCTTTGAGAAGCTGGCTGGAATAGAGGCAGGCTTGAATTCGCGCCCCTTATGTCCTATGCCCAATAACTCTGGTGAAACATTAGCGTTAATACCAGGACACTTTTTAATTGGTTCAGCTATTCTGACTCCGCCAGAACCAACTATTTATGATACTTCCATCAGTATTGTCCCTCCACGATGGATGGTCATCTTGTCGCGATGTGGAGGCTTAAGCGTAGCCGTTTGTAACGTGCTGGCGGGGGCAGTTGATTTCAGCAGCCCGCGGTAGGGTCACCCATGTCAGGGGGCTCAAGCGGCGAGCCGACCAAGAACCATCCTTCCCAGCACCCGATAGCGTCTGTTTTCCCCCTGTGGGGCGGCTATTGGGTTGTCCCTGTCTCTTCGGCCCTATGGGCCTTTCCAAATCCATCAGCGTTTGTTTCCAATAGTGGAGCGGCTGATGGTCTGCGTCTGTACCTCATTGGGGTGGCAGCTTTTCCGAAACCTGGCATTAGGTATAAAATTTTGATAATAAAGCTTCACCATACCACAACCAGGACCCACCCCACGTACCCGGTCAGCGGTTTCATAATCTCCGGGGACCCTATTCCCACGGCGCCAGTAGCAGATGGTTTTTCTCAGATGGTTTTTGGAAGTCTTTTAATAAGTTGAGAAGTTCGAAACTTTGGAAAACTGTGGTTGAAGTCTACTGACGATTTGGTAAGAAGCGCCAATGAAGTGCATATAGACATTGCTTAACCACCCAACAAATAAATTTCATATTATAATAGTACAATGACAATATGTCAAAAAAATAGTTTATTAACAATTGAATTGAGATTTTATTTTCATTTTGCCTTATAAATACTTTCATTGTTATCCAAGGGATTTCTAATTGTATAAAGGTATAGAAAAATAAAATAGTCATTTCGAATAAAAGTTGTTTGTTGGGTTTGGTTTTTATAAGTTTCATATCCTGCTACACTTATTATAATGTGATTTTTTTAAATCGTTTGTGAATTTCTATAGTTAATTTATTTCACATAATTCTCGGATGGTTTTTGGAAGTCTTTTAATAAGTTGAGAAGTTTGAAACTTTGCAAAACTGTGGTTGAAGTCTACTGACGATTTGGTAAGAAGCGCCAATGAAATGCATATAGACATTGCTTAACCACCCAACAAATATATTTCATATTATATATATATATATATATATATATATATATCTAATATATATATATATATATATATATATATATATAATATAAATATATAAATATATATATATATATATATATATATATATATATATATAAATATATATATATATATATATATATATATATAGAAATATATATATATATATATATATATATATATATAAGTATCTATATATATATATATATATATATATATAAATATATATATGCATATATATATATATATATATATATATATATATGTATATATATATATATATATATATATATATACCGGTTCACTAGTTTAAAACCTCAAAGGCTTCCAACAAGGATGATTTAAAATTTTTTACGTGTTTAAGAACAGTGACACCGCGGTTTAACGACCTTGCAACAAAAATAAGTTGCAACTGGATAATTATATATGAATATACGTAGAGTATTGAGTCATTAAAGGTGGAAGTACATAACATGCGTTTCACGCAAGACACCTTCTATGCGTTTCATGCTTCTGACGCGTTTTTCAACTCAAGGTACATGCAAATCGTTTTATGAGCCAATGTTTATAATTTGATCAGGTGTAGTGTAATATATGCACATAGAAGTTAATTTTGCTAAAATGTTATATAATATTGAAAATTTTAAAGAATTTGTGGAATTAGTTGAGTTTGTAAATATAATATACTGTGCAAAAACAGCATACACAACCTTGTTTATTATATTACAAAAATAATAAACATAGCAGAGATGGTTCTTAGTACGTAAAATAAATCGATAAACTATACGAATATTTGTTTGAAGAAACAATTGTGATAAAATAAAAATTTTAATGCATTTCACTCTTGAAAATATTTGTAATCTTTATTGAAACAGTGGTTTCTTCATTAAAAATTAAAAAATAATAGTCCACGACATAAACATATTAATCGATAACATTGAAAATGTAATATAATTTGTCATCCTCGGTTATCAAAAACAGCTGCCATTTTCCAAAACGCGCGCCGCGCATACAAAAGTAGAAAATAGATCTACTTTACGCGTCAAGCATTCTACGCGTTTTGTCATGTAACTTGTTACACACAATTACACTAGTTCTACTTTTTTGACAGACGCTTATAACGCGTGAAACGCGTGTTATGTACTTCCAGCTTAAGGACTCCTGTGGACTGTATAATATAATACATGTAAATATATATACATATATAATTCATTAAAAAAAATTTTTTTTAATATAATAAGTGTGCAAAGATGGGCCAGGAAATGACTCCTTTTGATTTATACGTAGCATGAGTCATGAGGGACTCCAGAGTTCACTACCCTTACGCTGTTCAGTGCAGGGCATTGACATAGAAGATGGAGTACTGTTTCCTCTTTCTCTTCATCATTACAACTTCTACAGAAGTCGTTATGTACCAGACCCATTCTCCCTGCATGGGTCCCGAAGTTACAATGTCCAGTTAGAATATTCACAAGTTGCCGTAACGGCACCTTGTTGAAGTTAAGAAGGTCGCGTGTTCTGCGTGGGTCGTAGCGAAGCCATGTGGCCCTTGCCAAGCGGCAGTTGGTCACGTTTTCCCATCTTGATTGAGCAAGTCTGTATGATTCCCACTGAGCCAGAAACTTGCATTGCGACGTGGGAATGCCTGTGAAGTGACAGATCATAGAGTTATCCAGCTCTGTTCCGTCCCTGGCTATTCCGTCAGTAATGAGGTTGTCAGGACAGTTAGAATGTCCCAGTACCCAGACAAGTGTCACCCTCGAATGTCTCGCTATCTCCCCCAAAGATAGTCGGCATTCGATCACAATGGTGCTGTACACACCATTGATTGATATCCTATAACACCTCAGCCATCTAGCTACACGAGTGATAGCAGAAATTTCGGCTTGCAGGATGCTGCAACCATCCCGAAGCCTAAAAGAAGCTCTTACCTTAAAGTTGTCAACGTAAAAACCCCCGCCTACATTAGTTCCCCTGTTAGATCCATCAGTAAAGACCCTAACGGAATCTGCGGGAAATGAGAGTCTAGAAGCCTGTTCCCTGTCCTCGACAAGAGAATGGAAAAGTCGGCCAAAGAAAGGTTTTGGTACACAATAGTCAACGTTGTCATGGATCCTGATGTCTTGGTATTCCATCAGAATCCTGCCGTGCCCGTAGTCAAACTTTGACCATAGGCACGCAGCGTTCAACCTGACCGCGGAAAATAGGGCCAATTGCTTGGCCAGATTGTCCACTGGGAGCCAGTTCAACATGGTAAAGAGTGCCCCAGTTGGAGTCGATCTGAGCGCGCCTATCATCAGCCTTGCTACTAGACGAAAGATTTTCTCAAAGGTCCTGCGATGAGTAGCCTTCTCCATCGCATTCCACCACACTAATACTCCATAAAAGAGTATCGGTTTAACAACAGCCTAAAAGATCCAGTTGATCCCTTTGGGTTTTACACCCCAGTTGAGACCAACTGCCCTTTTGCATGTATAAATGGCCACCAGGGCCTTATCCGCCCTCGCTTGTATGTTGGCGTTCCATGATAGTTTGCTATCTACACCCAAGTATTTCGCGCTGTCAGATATTACCAAGGGGGTACCGTTCAGCTTTGGGTGTGTGAAGCTGTCAATCTTGTACCTCGTAGTGAAGAGTACCAGCTCACTTTTGGCTGGATTCACACCGAGCGCACTTCTGGTACTCTATTTGCTTAGGATTACTAGTGCGGACTCCATACACTGAGATATGGTATCCAAGTATTTACCAGAGATCCGCACCACCGCAACATCATTCGCGTATGTGACCGTCCTAACTAGTCAGTGCGGTTTCCACAGACTTGCCTTTCGTGTATGCATGCTGTGACTTTGAGAGAACATTCGTGGGTATGGTCATTCTCAGATGAATATCAATTGCCCTAGGTGTAGTGTGGGATGTCTTGCCCCCTTTAGGGATAAATATGAACCTACAAAGGTGATAGCATGCTGGCAAATAAGCCTTCCTTAAGCACTCTTTGTAAATCACAGAGAGGCAAGGTAGGACAATGTCCGCATTCTTCTGTAGGTGAGCTAGGATTACTCCATCTGGCCCTGGGGACTTATACGGATCGAAGTTGTTAACAGCCCAGCGCAGTCTGTTGATACTTAACGGAACTGTAGCTGTGCCGCCAGTTGAGCAGTCAGTAGTAGCACCTGTTACAGGCGCTGCCTGACTGCCCGGAAAATGAGTGTCCAGTAATAGCCTTAGCGTTTCCTTACTACTCATGGTACAGCTACCACAGGGTTTCTGCATGTAGCTTGGTACAACCGCTGTGGTTGACAGTATCTTACGCATTCTGTTGGTCTAGGAAGATCCCTCTACTCCACTGTAGAAGGCCCTCCAATACTTCCTTTTTGCGTTCCTTACGAGGTTTTTAAACCTTTTCACTGAGGACTTGTATGTTGACCAGTCTCCTGATCTTTTAGCCTCATTGAATAACCTGCGGCATACCTTGCGTAAATTTGCAATTTCCAGGCTCCACCAAGGTGGCTTGGTCTTGCCCCTGCAAATGACTGGCCTGCAGGCCATGTTAGTGGCCTAGCGGAATGATTAATTTAGAATCTCCACAGCAGAGTCAATATCCCCGATGACATCCATCGGTGGAATCGATGATAGGGAGTTACAGAGCAGCTTGTTCTGTAGCTCGCAGTCGGTTTTCTTCCTATTCACTATAGGACCCGGTCTCTCAACACCTAGCCCTATATTACCTGTATTTTTGGCATATAAGGGGTGTTTTTTATTGAGGTATAGAACTTTAAGTTGGCATCACTTTTTTAACTGGCGGCCATTTTGTCAGCTGTCAAGTGATTAATATTTAGTTTGGTTTGCCATTTCATCATGAACAGGTTGACAAAAGAACAACGCTTGCAAATCGTGCAAATTTATTTCGAAAATAATGGTTCAGTTCGCGAAGAGTACCGCAAGCTCCGTCCATTTTATGGTCGACATAATCGTCCATCAGAGCAATTAATTCGGTTAACCATGGATCGTTTACGCACTACGTTTACTCTATGTGATAATACGCATCCGCAGAGACGTCGAACAGTGCGCACCGAAGAAACAATTGCCGCTGTAGAGCAAAGTGTTGAAGAGGACCCGCCACCGTGCACAGCAATTGGAGCTTTGTCCATCAACTTTATGGAAGGTTTTGCGCAAAGATCTTGGCTTGCGACCTTACAAGATCCAGCTTGTGCAAGAATTAAAGCCGCGAGACCATGCAATGCGTCGTGATTTTGGTGTATGGGCCGAAAATGAGATTGATCTCGATGCTGATTTTCATCGCAAAATTTTGTTCAGTGATGAGGCTCATTTTTGGTTGAATGGCTACGTCAACAAGTAAAATTGCCGCATTTGGAGTGAAGAGAATCCACATGAGACCCTTGAGACGCCATTACATCCACAAAATGAAGTCGCTCGTCTACGCCAACAAACCAGAAACGTTAGGGGACTTGGAAGCCAACATTCGTGGCGTTATTGCCAACATACGGCCCCATATGCTCGAAAAAGTGGTTGAAAATTGGACCTGTAGAATGGCTTTATTCGAGCCAGCCGCGGCGGCCACATGCCCGAAATCATATTTAAACATTAATGGCATAAAATTATCCTTCCAATAAAGCCAAATTGATGGACATTAAAACTATTTTTTTGTATTTTATTTCAATTCGAAGTTCTATACCTCTAAAAAAAACACCCTTTATGAGCTTATAGCTCCTGGTCTTAAGTCCATGAACCCAGCCCTGGTGGTTGCTGGACCATTACAAGCTCCTCCTTCCTGTCAGCCAGCCGGAGGAGCAAAGCAGCGGATGCTTCTTTAGAGTTCTGAAGGTTTATTTGCGTCATGCAGGACATCTTCGTCGTCCTCCGTAACATTCATCCGTTCGCAAAATTCACCCACCAGTTTGGAAACTGATTGGGTGTCTTCTACGTCGGGTGGAGCTGCGTCCGACATCACCGCTTCATCTACCCCTTAGTCGAGATTCTTTCTGACATCGCTCCGGAAGAGGCGCAACAAGATCGTACTGAAGCAGTAGAAGATCTTATTATTCCTCTCCCGCATCGGTGCCAGTGATTCTTTATTCTAACCACACTCCTCCTAGACCCTTTGGATGCATCCACCTTAGCTACCTTCCAGTCGTAGGTAGGTTGATCCGGGTTGCAATCCTTGAGGATCTCCTTCGGGGAAGAAGGTTCGGAGGGAATTGTGACCATGGTCCTAGGCTTTCTGGGTATTTCCTCCACAGGAACCACATCCAGCTTAGAGCCCTTCCACACTTCCCCAATAGCATCGATTGCCTTCTTTAACAGCAACGCTGAGCGTTCATCTGTACAGGCCATCAATTTAACACTGCGCTGATGCCAGCCAGCGTCAACGCATTGAGGCGGTGGTCCTGGATTTTCCTTGATGGTTTTCGAAAACACACCCGCCAGCTTTTGGTTAACCAGGTCCCATTTAGCATGGGACATGGTACCATCCGACACATCCCTGTCGATAATGGCCCTTATGAGACTTCCTCGCTAAAGGAGCCCGACTGGGAGTGCTTGAGATGCTTAGCCCCAGGATTTTCGGCTGCATCATTATCCTCTTCTGAACGTTGCCGTTAAGGCACCGCTACCTTCTCGGTTGCGGTAGAGGGTCCTGATTGCGTCCCACCGTGAGCTTGCGCCCACTTGAGAGAGGCTGCCTGCTTTTCAGAAAGCTGGTCAGCCGGGATCGCACCTAGAAGCGAAATCGTCCTCAATGCCGAGCGCCTTTGATTAGCACCCCTGCGTGCTGGATTTTTGCGCTTAAGCTTAGAATCTGTGTTGCCTGGGTTGGCAATGGGTGGCATAGTACTAGGACTCTAGGTTATCCTCTTACCCCTTTCTTGCACAGATTGCGCTTGGGAAGCGATGGGAGTAGACGGTTTAGACCTTTCCATTCCCTTTGCACCAGAATAAGGGGATTATACCGTTTTACCGGTAAGGACCGTAGCAGATTTCGAGGTACTTGGATTTGAAGTCAGAGGTACCTCGCTGCTTGATTTAGGAAAACCACCTTGTTCCGGCTATTTTGTGCTGTTGGTTTTAACAGCTGGCCTGGTTATTTCTTGCCGGTTACCTGTGTCATCAGTAGCTTGCAGACTAGTCGGGCCTGATGTAGATACCCGACCAGCCTGAAAATCAGTAGCATTCGATTCACCACGGCCTGCTACTGGCGCCGTGGGAATAGGGTCCCCGGAGATTATGAAACCGCTGACCGGGTACGTGGGGTGGGTCCTGGTTGTGGTATGGTGAAGCTTTATTATCAAAATTTTATACCTAATGCCAGGTTTCGGAAAAGCTGCCACCCCAATGAGGTACAGACGCAGACCATCAGCCGCTCCACTATTGGAAACAAACGCTGATGGATTTGGAAAGGCCCATAGGGCCGAAGAGACAGGGACAACCCAATAGCCGCCCCACAGGGGGAAAACAGACGCTATCGGGTGCTGGGAAGGATGGTTCTTGGTCGGCTCGCCGCTTGAGCCCCCTGACATGGGTGACCCTACCGCGGGCTGCTGAAATCAACTGCCCCCGCCAGCACGTTACAAACGGCTACGCTTAAGCCTCCACATCGCGACAAGATGACCATCCATCGTGGAGGGACAATACTGATGGAAGTATCATAAATAGTTGGTTCTGGCGGAGTCAGAATAGCTGAACCAATTAAAAAGTGTCCTGGTATTAACGCTAATGTTTCACCAGAGTTATTGGGCATAGGACATAAGGGGCGCGAATTCAAGCCTGCCTCTATTCCAGCCAGCTTCTCAAAGGCCACCCATGTGAGTGGCACCTGCAGGATTAAAACGCCAATTCAAACCTTTATAATCATAGCTAGAACAACCTCTTCTTGAAATAAATCTATTGAATGCAGCCAGAAAATTGTCAGTTGATAAATCTGACGCTGCTTCCAAATTTATTACTTTGGTAGAAAAGCACACGAATATGCACACGTACCCTTTCGTGATTTTTGAAGATTTATTATTATAATTTGTTATGTCGAAAGGTCCTGCGAAATCAACTCCTGTGTAAATGACCGCTCGATCAATAGTGGTACGTTCAGAAGGAAGCGCAGCCATTATTTGACTACAAGTACCTTGTCGATCAATTATACAACGTTTGCAGTTATGTATTACCATTCGAATCATGACTCGTAATCGAGGAACCCAATATTTGCATCGATAAACCCTTAGCATCAGTTGATTACTACCGTGAATAGTAAGCAAATGTATGAATTCTGCAGTAAGCTTTGCAAAACGACAGCCATACGGTAATATAATGTAATGCTGTTCGCAATATGATAACGAAGAAGATTTCGACAATCTACCATTCAATCTCATTATATTTTGTTCGTCTAAGAACGGATTTAAAGTACTAACGAGGTTGTTACTGGCAAGGTCTCTTTATTGAAGGGACTTTTATATTCTTCTGGGAAAAAGGCTTTTTGAGCAACAATAGCCAAACGTAATTTGATTCTATTAATCTCATGGCTAAAAATAAGTCCAGAATTATAATTCAACTTTCCTTTATATGACTGATGCATTGAGTGAAAGAAACGAAAAATATATGATACAACTCGTAACGCTCTATCAAGTGAAGGAAATCTGTCTAAAATATCTTCAAATTTCGAAAAAAAATTAAGCGTGAACTTTTATTTTGCGATTCTCGATATCTGTATCTAAATTTTCAAAATTACTCTGATGCCAATGAATCTCGGGTTTAGACAACCATGAAGCCCCGTGCCACCAGAGTTTACTTTCCGATAAAGTGATCGGATCTACCCCCCGGCTGCTTAAATCGGGAGGATTGTTTTCAGATCGAACATGAAACCAATTATGATTACCTGTATTTTCCTGAATGCAACAAACTCTATTCGCTACAAAGGTAGTCCACGCCGAAGGCTACCTTTGTTTTAGAAGACAATAAATGGCAATATATATCCTTGTATGGTCCGAATATATATTACCCCCGCATATGCCTTTTCCGAGTCATCTGAAAATATATCAATTTCAGTATTTGCGTCTTTATAATAATTTACCCATCTTGGCACCTGAATAATTTTTATTTGATTAAAGGATTCAACAAATTGTAACCACTCCTTTTCTGTTGAGGACGGCAAAGAATCATCCCAGTTAATATTAAGAAGCCAAATACGTTGCATTATAATCTTTGCTTTGATAATTACACGACTTAGCGAACCAACCGGGTCAAAAATGTAGCTATACTCGATAATACCTTTTTTTCATATATTTCGCTTTTCAAAAATTCCGAAGGTTTTTGAACAGCTAGATTCCTCAAATGCCAGAAGTTTGGAATCTACTAAATGATAAAAAGGCAGCTTTTAGTTGATCCCTAGCCATCACCGCAACCGATTCTTCATAAGTGCGAGTCAGAACATCATCCACATACATATCTTTCCTTAATGTCTCTGCAGCCATAGGAAATTCCTCCTCACAGTCATCCGCTAATTATAATAAGGTCCTGATTGCTAAATAGGGCGCACAATTTAACCCAAAGGTTACTGTCTGTAGGTCGTAATCCACGAAAATACCATCCGATGATCGCTAAAGAACTCGCTGAAAGGGAGTATGGGACGAATGAACACGAATTTGTCTATACATTTTGGTAATGTCACAATTAAAGACAAACCTAAACAACCTCCAACGTAAAATTTAATTCACTAAATCGGCTTGCAATGTAGGTCCTATAAAAAGACAATCATTTAGGCTATTACCATTTGAAGTTTTGCTAGAGGCATTAAAAATAAAACGAAGTTTAGTTGTTTTTCCTTCCGGTTTGATCACTGGGTGATGTGACAAATAGCACGATTGGTTATAGGATTTTACTACTAGCATATGATCTAAATACAAGTAGTCCATTAACACATCGTCATACATACTTTTAATTTCTGGTTTCTTAGAGAGGGACGATTCTACTCGCATTAATTGTTTGAACGCACTAGACCTCGATATTCCCAAAGAAATTTTAAGAGGAAACTCAACACAATGTATCTACCAGTAGAATCCCAACTAGTGGTTTTCTTCTAAATTTCTTCATAAAATTTATCAGAAGGCGACAAAATTTTTTCTTTTTGGAGATTCTTCCAACTCCCAAAATCTCAAAAGATTTTGATTTAAATTATCCTCCTCAGAAAAGGTTACAGCAGTAGAAAAAATATTAACAGAATCATTTGCTGAAGAGTCAAGTGTACCCGTTAAAATCCATCCAATTACAGTTTTCTGGGCCATTAACGGTCCACAAATATTTCGACGAACTTCGCCAAGAATTATTTGGGGATATAAATCTGCACCAAGTACCAGATCTATTGATCTACTTTTATGGAAATTACGATCTTCCAATTGCAAATTTGGTAATTCCTTTCTAATATCCGAAGGGCACATAAAAGATGGCAAATTACCTGATATGGCAGGTAAAACTAAAGCACACGTCTCCAATTTAAGATCTCGATCTAATGGCGAACCCACTCTAATAGTAGAAATTTTCTTACTAATTGTGGAAGCTTCTCTGTTAACACCGGAAATCTTTACATTCCTAGAATGTGATGGAAGTCGCAATTGATTTCGAAAATGTTCAGATGCTGGACCTATTAAGGCCCTTGCTGGATACGTTTTATCATGACAAATAATGGAGACCATTGCAGTTCCAAACAATACAGACGAATTCTGTGAGAGGTGGAAAACTTGACGATTAGAATTAGAGCGAGCAGCAGCTGATGTCGAAGGTATCTCTGAACCTAAATCAGATGATATAGTTTGTGTTTGAATTGTTTGATAAAGGTACTTCAGGGGAATAATTGATAGAATATTTCCTATGAAGCATGGTATGATGTTTCTGGTTGCATTTAAAACAAAGACGTACGCTTTTACAATCTTTGACTTCATGAGATTTCGAAAGACAGTTCACCCAACAATGAAACTTCTATATGTTGGAAAATCTCTCAGAAACAGAAATATTTTTAAGACGACGGCAAAATCGTAACAAATGATTTTGCTTAGGACATAAACCACACGAGCCTTTGTCAAAACATGAGTTTTGATTCTCTTATCATATATTTTCATTTCATTTTCTGAACTGGTAACATCGCGTATAAAATCTAAAGTTTCAATTCGTTTAGTTAAAAAGAGGTTTAAATCTTGTCAAAGGGACAAGGCACCTTTGTCCTTTATTGTAAGCTCTCACAGAGCGACTGTATTCGAAGGCAATCGTTGAGTACAAATAAGTACAATAATAGGATCCCAGTTTGTGGTATCAATTTCAGAAATTGACATGGCTGTCAAAGATCCATTAATACCACGTTGCAGATTTTTTAGAGCGGAGCTCGATTCTTTAGATACTGATTCTAAATTAAAAAGTGATTTTAATTGGTTGTTGACCAACAATCGAGGATTTTCATATGTCGTTTTCAGATTAGTCTACGCGATATCAAATCCTCCATTCGTTAACAAACACTTTGATACAATTTCCTTAGCCTCTTTGCCCGTTTTCTTTAATAAATAACTTAATTTCTCAATGTTATTGAGGCGACTATTATTTATATACAAAGCCGTAAAAGGATCTCGAAATGTTGGCCATGAGAGATAATTTTTATGAAATTTTGGTTCAGATCTATCTTTCAATTCATCACTTTTAACTCTAATATTTTTCATACAACGCACATAAGCATGCAGAGTGTTTTCATACTCTACCTCAACAGCTTCTAATTGTTCAGATTTGCCTTTTTCTAAAGCTTCAAGTCCCTCTGTTCCATTCTCATATGTCGTTTTCACTTTCTCCCGCAATGATTTTAATTCCTCATTCCTTATTTCTAAAGTATAGGCGTGATGATCGTCATCACGAATTTTTTCAAATCTAACTTAAAATTTGAAAATGGCATCTGAAGCACGAATAAAACTTCAAAATGTTTCATTGTGGAATAGTTTAATATATGAAAATAATAAAATAGAGCGACGCTGGAATTGTATTTATTTGTATAGAAACAAATTTAAAAGTTTTAGTTTCCAAAATATCAGAAGTTGTTGTATGAAAAATATCGCCGATAGAACACCGAATAAATGATATATGATAATAAAAAACGAATCAATTCTAACCTGCTTGTGGTCACAAATATTTAAAAAAAATATATACCGGAGGTTAATTTTTAATATATATATATATATATATATATATATATATATATATATATGTATATATATATATATATATATATATATATATATATATACTATTAATAATAATATATTTAATAAATATAGATAATATATAAAAAATTATCATTAATAAATTTAATTTTATTTATTTGGTTCATGTGCATTTGTACCACGAAAAGATTAAATTCTTTAAAGTATTTTAAAATATCAGTTTGCTTTCACCACCACTGTATATATACACGTCTGTAATGTACTTATGTACTTTTTATTTTCTTTTTATACGAAGATTTTTTATATATGCACACATACGTTTGTATATCGAAATTAAATATTTTTTTATATTTTGTTATATATGTATACGACACGAATTTTATTTAATTTCTTTTTGCGTGGTTATTCGCGTAAAGAAACTCACTCATGATTTATTTGCCACTTTAATCTTTTCTTTCCTTTGTACAATGCACACGAACTCAATATATAATGTGTAAACTGCAAATTAATTAATAACAGTTATTTTCACCGACACTGTTTTATTAAAATAACTAAAGCTGTTCCCATATGCAAGTGCAAGTTTCCAAGAATGTGTGTATTTGCATTTGCATATGCCACTGTGTTTTGTTATTTTATGTTTTCTTCACTATAAATCAACCACCTCTTAACAACAATTCAGTAACCTGTTTTCCTTACTTTTATTTACCAAAATCGAATAAAGCTTCCTCGTGAATAATGTGGAGTTGATTTTAATTCCTTGTAAAATCCGGCTCGAAGGACTAATGTTTCGGCGTACATCCGATGGGTATGACAATTCATATAAATAAATTAAAACTCAAGGAATTTTAGTTTAATTCAACAAATGCAAGCTTTATTTATTTATTTCAAATATATTTTCGATAGTTACCTTGTAGAGGTGCTTGGAAATAGGCAGTAATTGCTTTACACGAAATGTTTTGATGGCGATCCAAATAGAAAGTAAAGTAAAACAGATACTATAAATGATCAAAGCTTACGATGAAAAAAACGGCACAGTAAAAATAAATTGTCTAGCTTTTGCTTGAAAATTCAGTAAAATCACGTGTAAATTTAATGCCACTTGAATAACTTCACTTAGAATAAAATTAGTTTGAGTTTGACCTTGGACGGTATAATTCTAAATTTAAAATTTTATTGAAAATGGGGCGCAGCAAGCAATTAACTGAAGAAGAAAAGGATAAAATTAAATCATTTAAAGTAACTGGCTTAGGTCATAGAAATATCGCAAATATCTAAGCAATTTTGTAAGAAATACGTCTAACCCCTAGTTCTTGGCTTCGTATTTAAGTACAAAATTAGTTAGTTTTTCCATAAACTTAAGTTGTGTTTAAATATGCTTTCAGTTTTTCAGTCATATTAAAATACTTCAATTAATTTATGCGAAAAATGTGGTAGCACCATGAAATATGTAAACAAAAATCGCCATTGTTCAGATATCAGGTTTTTTGCTTATGATTCAAGTGTTGTGCATAAAATCATTTTAAATTTTTAAATTGTGTTATGCCCTGTTTTTGACTTCGTATTTAAGTACAAAATTAATTAAATTTTCCATAAACTTAAGTTGTATTTAACTACGCTTTTAGTTTTTCAGTCATATTTAAATACTTCAATTAATTTATGCGAAAAATGTGGTAGCACCATAAAAGATGTCAACAAAAATCGCCATTGTACAGAAAACATGTGTTTTGCTTATGATTCAAAGTATTTCAAGAGTTGTGCATGAAATTATTTTAAGTTTTTCAATTCTGTTAAGAGTCTATTTGTACAATAAATATTATTTTATTGATTTTTAACTTCATTCTATTGATAATTAACTATATTTATGTAATGTTTTATAGGGGTATATCCTACGGGCTTTGTGGTCAATAGTATCTCTGATCAAATATGAATAAAAACTAAATCATATTATCTTTTACCCACCGTTTTGTTTGTTTTTTACAAACTTCTTCAGGGGTTTTGCTTATTATTATTAATATTGTAGTTATATATAGCACACAAAAAAAAAAAAAAAAAATATATATATATATATATATATATATATATATACACATATATATATATATATATATATATATATATAATAATAATAATAATAATAATAATAATAAATTATATAAGATATTTTTAATAGTCCTGGTATTTCACATCGCATTAACTTACGATTTATGTCGTAGTCAAATTATTTGTTCTCAACATTCTACTTAATACTATTGTCAGTGATCTTTAACTAATTTAGGTTATGGCAATTGAATACTGGAGCTTTGTGTTATCCTTGTCTCCTTTATAATTCATCGTCCTGTGTATTTTTTCTTGTATGCGTAGGCTCTCTATAGTGAAACGTTTGTTTGTCATTTTCTCTTTCTTTAAAATTTTAACATTGTTGAAGTTAATTTTATGGTCTTTCTCTTTTGCATGCTGTGAAAGTGCTGTCGCTTTTTTTCCTTTCTTGATGTCCAATTCATGCTTTCTTATCCTTGTTCCCAATTTTCTCTTTGTAGTTCCAATATATACTTCATCACATTTTTATTTCCCTCACATTTGATTTCATAAAGAACATGATCAATTTTTAGTTTTTATATTTTTGATTTTGTGTTTGTGTATATGTGTCTGAGAGTTCTGTTTGATTTATATGCTATTGTTTGTTTTTGTTCTTTTGGCAAAGTACTTTGTAAGGTGACCATCTTAGTTAGTTTAGGTATATATGGTACACTGTAGAATATAGTTGTTATATTTGTTTGTGGTGGTTTTTCTTTATGGTGGTTTTTTAATGTTTTATTGATGATGTTGTTTATTCTATATAATGGGTAACTATTCTTAGTTTATATGTTTTTTATTTCGTCGATGTTGTTGTTCATAAATCTACTATCACTAATTTTGAGGACCTTGGCGATTAAATTGGTTGCTGTGTTCAGTTTCATTTTGTGTGGTTGTGTTGAGTGATAGTTAATGATCCTACCTGATGATGTTGGATTTGTGTACCAGTTTGTCCTTATTTCTTATTATTTTTATGTCTAGATAGGCTATTTCTTCATTTTTCTCTTTCTCTACTGTGAATTGTATCCTATTGTGATATGCATTGAGTGCATTCAGTATTATTGTCTCGTCAGATATTTTTATTACTGCAAAAAGACCGTCAACATATTTAGTAATGAATTTAATCGATATACTCTTTAATTTTAATTGTTCCATCACGTCGTCCAAAAGAGAGTCAAGTACAATGTCAGCAATTGTTGGTGATAAGGGGTTTTCCATCGGCATCACATATAGTTGGGTATATATTTTGTTGTCAAATTTGAAGTAGTTGTTATCTTTTAGACAAAACTACAGAAGTTTTAAAAATTGTGTTTTTTGTATTGTCGTAATATCTTTTAGTTTATTCCATTTGTCCAGTATATTTCTTATCGCTAAATGTGTCGGTAGGTTTGTAAACAATGATACCACGTCGAAGGAAACCAGAATATCATCTTCCGCCAAATTAAAATTTTTTAATTTATCTTTAAATTCCTCTGAATTTTTTATGTTGTAGACAGGGGAGATTAAATTTTGTCAATGTAATTTGATAAATTGTAGCACGGGACTTTGTTTGAGGAGGAAATCGGTCTAAGATGTACATTGGTCTTGTGTATTTTTGGTAAACCATACAATTCTGGTGCAGCTGCAGCGTGCGTAGTCATCTTAAATTTCTCGTGTTTGCTTAAAATCAAAAATAGAAAAACTAAAAATTTATCATGTTGTTTATGAAATCAAATGTGAGGGAAATACAAATGAAAAATGTGATGAAGTATATATTGGAACTACAAACAGAAAATTGGGAACAAGGATAAGAGAGCATGAATCGGACATCAAGAAAGGAAAAGAAACGACAGTACTTTCACAGCATGCAAAACAAAAAGAACATAAAATTAACTTCAACAAAGTGAAAATTTTAAACAAAGAGAAAATGACAAACAAACTTTTCACTATAGAGAGTCTACGCATACAAGAAAAATTACGCAGGACGATGAATTTTAAAGAAGACAAGGATAACACAAAGCTCCAGTATTAAATTGCCATAACCTAAATTAGTTAAAGATCACTGACAATAGTATTAAGTAGAATGTTGAGAACAAATAATTTGACTAGGACATAAATCGTAAGTTAATCAGTTGTGAAATACCAGAACTATTAAAAATATCTTATATAATTTATATATATATATATATATATATATATATATATATATATATGTATATATGTATATATATATATATATATATATATATATATTTTTTTTTTTTTTTGTGTGCTAGATATAACTACAAAATTAATAATAATAAACAAAATCCCTGAAGAATTTTGTAAAAAACAAACGAAACGTTGGGTAAAAGATAATATGATTTAGTTTTGATTCATATTTGATCAGAGATACTATTGACCACAAAGCCCGTAGGATATACCCCTATAAAACAATACGTAATAAACAATACAGATTGGTCACAAAAACAAAAAACTTAATATATTTATGTAACTTTTTTAACTCTTAAAAGAAAAAAAGTCAAAGTCATATGCTTACTGTGCTCTATTTAAATAACATTTAAGTGTCCAATGAGGGATATTTAATTTTTATTTAAATATGATCTGTAAAGATGAATTTTGTATTTAAATAGAATTTAAGTTTAAAAAGAACTTAATTTTGAAGTTAAAAACTGGGCATAAGTTTAAATAGAACTTAATTTTTAAGTTAAAAACTGGGCATAACTGTGGAAATAACATGAAATGACGTACGAAAACACTTACAACACAAGCGGACAGAAGGGCTATTATAAGAGGTGCCTCGAATTCGAGCAACTATGCTGCAATAATTAGGCAAAAATTGGGTACAGCAGCCAGGGTAAACATTGTATGGCGAATATTTCGAAGTGCTAGATTTAAGAAGATCAAAAGAGCCATCGCTAAATGGTGTTTGTAAGGCGAAACCGCTGCAGTTGGCACGGGTTGTTTTCTCAGACGAAAAAACGTTTAATTTGGGACGTTCAGATGGATATAACTATTATTTTCTTTGCCTTCGTAAGGAAGAAAGTTACTTATGTAAGTCGTCTGGATGGCTGTGAGCTGTCATATTATGATAAATGTGAGCTTCAATTTCTGACATCAAAAATGAACGCGAATAATTATGAAGCTGTACTTAAGAAGGCGTTTTCACATTTTTCTGATATATTTGGACCGATTCCCTGAACCTTTCTAATTTATAATGCCCCCATTCATAATGCTAAAGCTGTAAAAGCGTGGGTTCAAAGCCAGGGTGTTAATATTTTGAAGTGGCCACCATATTCCCCTGACGTAAATGTTATCGAAAATGTATAACTTACCGTTTACAAATGCCACTAATAGTTCGAAAAACTCAATATACTCACACTTTTTTACTACCCCATGCATATATTTCGCAATGGCTGCAAGAATTTCGTGCGAGTGAAAGTTTGGGACTTGTATGAGCCTATTCACACTAGATGAATTTTCAGTCCGCATAACTTTTGCTGTTTCCAATTTACACTGGATTATTTAATCTGGCATAAAATTTTATACGAATACACAGCTTTATGTGTGTTAGTATTTCTTTGTTTATTTAATGTTTGCTTTTCGTTCGTTGTACACATACAATTTGAAGCAAACGGATATATGACTGGAATAAGTGATGAAGAATTGGCAATAAACTTAGGAGGAATTTCTAGTTTCGTTATATATATATATATATATATATATATATATATATATATTTTCTTGTAAGTAAATAAAGCCTAAATCAAATGCTGTAAGAATTAACTAGGACCGCATTCAAACAACTACAGAGCTCGATTAAGACACATTGTATATATGTAGAAAATTATTTATGTTGTTAACTAATTTTTATTTAGTTTAAATATAATTGTTTTCTAAGACCAAAGTATGTAGTGCAATTCGCACATATATGAAAAGTGAATTTTTAAAGGTACATTCATATAAGATTATTTTCTCACACATAATTAAAAGACTATTCAAAAATCAGTAGAAGTTTTTATTTATTCATGAAACCAGTAATATTTATTTAAGTAATTTCAGTAAAATTTTCCTGAAATTTTCAGTAACCAACAATTTTTACGACTTACTGAAATAACTTTTACTAGTTACTCAAAATTGTCTACAAAAACTTTTTGTTTCTATTATTAGTTTTAATGTTTGTTGCCGCGACCAACCCCTTCTGTTTTCAAGTTCATGTTTACACAAAGATGGACATGACAGGTTATGGACATCTCAAGACAAAAGGCCCAATTAGCGAGACGCGACGCTGCCCAAACGCGTCAGCTGATCCAATCTGTTACATGGAAATCTGTTACATGCGAAAATGCCAAGGCGAATCTATACTAGGTGACCTTAATATGCAAAATGGCGAACAGCTGATACAATTCGCCTGATTCGCCTTGAACTCGTTTGTCAAAATCTTCTGCTTTCGTCTTGGTTCGCCTTAAACTCGCTTGTCAAAATCTGCTTTTTAGTTTTTGCGCCAAAAAGAAAATTTGTGAAGAGTTCAAAAACAAAAATTAACTTTGTGAAAATTGCTAAGAGAACAAGAGTTATTTATTTATCTAATATATAATTGATTTGCTTATAATTATTAAAAGCAATAGTTTTTATTTAAGTATATTTTCTGAACTTAGAAAACAATGCGTGTTTGTGCAGTGTGCAAGCGCAAATTCTTTAAGCGAGAGCGATCGTTGTTCCAAGCGCCGAAAGATGCGGTATCCATGGCATTAACACGTAATGAATTCATATATGTAGAATAACAAGAAACAAATATTTCGTAAACTGTTATATAAAAAATAAGTTATATTCACCGTTGCTCTCATATTCTTGGTTCTTGTACTCCTTGAAGAAAATTTTTTATAGGCTGCCTCGAACGTACCCATTATTATGGATTTTAGTAGATTTGGTTAGCCTTCTTACAATTTTTATAGCTTGATTGGCTATAGGTGCTGTATAATTGGCAGACTGATAGTCATTTTGTGGCTTGTGTAAAACCCCCAGAATTGGCTGAAATGTTGCCGGCACATTGATTCTTGATTGTTAGAGCGTTGCAACAACTTCATTTCTTTAGGTTTAGACGGAGACATGTTTAGAGCTATTTATAGCAATTGCAGATGCAAAATTTGTGTCCGATTCTTTCATAAGAGCAGGAAATATGTGAACCTTAGTCCAGTCAACTTGCAGAATCAACTCCGACAGAACTAATTAAATTGAACTTTTATATATTTTATATTATTATATGTATTTACAAAAGCTTACCCTTATAAGCACCAATTCTATCCAGCAATGAATAACTAAATAATAATAATTTTCATAAGAGCAGGAAATATGTGAACCTTAGTCTAGTCAACTTGCAGAATCAACTCCGACAGAACTAATTAAATTGAACTTTTATATATTTTATATTATTATATGTATTTACAAAAGCTTACCCTTATAAGCACCAATTCCATCCAGCAATGAATATGTAAATAATAATATCATACTTCTGCACAAACATTTTATGAATAAACACCTTCAAATAAACACTTTACATTTTTCTCATTTAGCGTCTGTTGGTGTAAGTGTTGTTTTTTCTTCTGTATCGCCATTTTTCTTATGTTTTACTTGTCAAGTCCATTTGACAAACGAAAATTTTTTACACAAACAAAATAAATATCAAGGCGAATCCTCTACATATATTTTCTGCAGGGTTGCAAATTGAGTATACCTAGTATAGATGCGCCTTGATTGAATAAGTATACACAGCTTTGAGTGTGTTAGTATTTCTTTACTCATTTGGTGTTATTTTTCGTTCGCTGTACACAAGCGTTTTGAAACAAAATTAGCGGAAATATGGCTGAAATAAATAATGAGGAATTGGCAATAATCTTAGAAATAATCTTAGCAATAATCTGTAGAAATCAACTAGTACCATATTAAAAATACATATATACATATGTAAAAAATTATTTATATTATTAACTAATTTATTTATAGTTTATATATAATAGGTTTTTTAAGCCAAATAAACAAACAACAAAAAGTATCTAGTGCAATTTGCACAAATATGAAATGTGAATTTAGTACATTCATGTAAAATTATTTAGGTACTTTCATATAAGATTATTTTCTCACACATAATTAATAAGACTATTTAAAAACCAATAGAAGTTTTTGCTTATTCATGCCACCATTAAATTTTATTTAAGTAATTTTAGTAAAATATTGCTGAATTTTTCTGTAACAGGCAAATGTGTAGATAGTGTTAAGCGACCAGTACGATGCTATTGAGACAACCCGATAATAATAAAGACTATCTTGCACTAATGCATGTCAGAAAAATTCGAAACCACATATATGACTGAGGGCGAAGTCAATCTCGGGATCTAAAGCATCGTTGTATTTTGTTCACTACTTCAGCCAGCAGCACCCTTATAAAATATATGTATTAGTAAAATTATAATATAGATATACATATAATGAAGATGTTACATTGATCACAAGTTTAAAATAAAGTACTGCACTATTTATACCATTTCGTACGTTTTCTGTACAAGCGCAAAAAGGAAATTGCCATCACTGTTTCAAGCACATGTTTTGATTTTTTGTTTCTAAATGATAAACACCACAAGCTAAATAGTATTCTGCGAAATTTTGCACAAACGTAAAAAGTTTAAACATATAAACATATATTTTCCATATCCATTTTACAATATACATATCTTCTTTTTTAATATTATCAACCAAATAAATTTAAACACTACAATTAGTTGTATGTACATATACATATATGTATATGTACATACACAATTTTTTTCTGTAAAAACATATGGTGCGTTTTTAAGCATTCTATAGGCCGAGACACATAGAATCCGTCATCCGTTATCCGTCACCTTTTTCAACTGACAGCTAAGTTAAAACACATGTTCTCTTATGAGCTTGATTACATACAATACTTCTCCGTCAACGCAAAGTATAAAGTTGGGCAACTTTTAACTTTTGGCGTACGTCGACTACTTTGACAGATGCCAGTTGATGTTTTTGTGAATTTTGTTTTGTTTTATTTTGCTTGAAATTTCGTGGCGGCTATAAGTTTCTTAATTGAAAATTATTTTAAAATGTAAAAAACATAATAATGGAGTTTAAATTAATAGAGTCAGTTCAGATGTTTCCTTGTTTATACGACAAAAGTAAACAAGAATACAGAAATAAACTGAAGAAAGAAAAATCGTGGGATTCCGTTTCTGAAGCAACAGGAGCAACAGGTAAAATATTTGCACTTATACATTTAATTAATAGTTTAAAATCTCAATAATTTTCAGTTGAACAGTGTCAGACCCGCTGGAGATCTCTTCGAGATAGATACGTGCGGGAAACGTCATCTGCAAAGCCAAAATCCGGTGCTGGCGCGGAAGATAAGCGCAAGTGGTGTTATGTAGATGCAATGTCCTTTTTACAAAAGCACGTTGCACCGCGAAGGTTTGTTAGAGAATGCAAATGCATGTACAAATGAGTCCCTAGATGTAGTAATGCACAGCATCACCATTATTAACTCTCCATACTATTAACAGTATTATAAATGTAACAATTTCCTTTAGCTGCTTTGCAAACTGCATTTAGGAATTCATCATCCGTACTTGTATCCACAATATGAACCTACATACATACTAATTTTCTATTTCAGAACGATCTCTAACTTGCAATGGGGTTCACCGGAGCAAGAAACATTTGTTGAAGATGTCGAAGATGAGAGTTCCATTTCATTTGATATGTCTGGCATGGTGTCGAATTGTTTTTCTGACGATTACGCCAATAACTGCTCCAACGAAGAAGAAACAACAAATAAGTCAAAGAAGTGGAAAACAATCGAAAAAAGTCAAGAAAAATTTGATATGCTCTGCAGTGCTGTAAATGACTTTATTGTTGCAAAATCAGAGAGCTGCGAAAGAAGCCGCAACGCAGATTTTTTGAAGGTTCTGGACTCTTATTTACTTAAGCACTCGGAGGAGGACCAGGACAGATTAAAAATCGAAATTTTAAATCTCGTTTTTAAAAACTAAAACGTTGTTCCAATTCACAAGTATAGTTGTGTAGTCTTGTGTAAGTATGCGTGCATTTGAAGAAAGAAATATAAACATAACCACAAGGTTCTCAAATACATTGAGGGGATTCAAACTGGTAATATAACAATGTGAAAATCTAACAAAATTAAAAAATTTTCGTTACATTTCTGATGTAAATAAAAATTTTATGACAATATAACGATATGATTGATAGCACACCCTTTGAATCCCCTAATGCTGTTTGTTTTAAAATGTATGTATTTGAAGTTAACTTTTCGCTCACAACTTTTTACGATGCAACTATAATTGTGAATTGAATTAAACAATTACTTTATATAATTTTAATTATATTTATAATTATATATATATATATATATATATATATATATACATATATATAAATATATATACATAGCTTATCTTATAAACATATCTTTTTTTATCAATTGATGAACTAATTTTTTGTTTTGTTTTTAAATTTTATTTATGTACATATGTATGTGTATATGAATGAATGTACCAGTATTCAACCTGTTTATGAAGAACATACATATGTACATACATGTTACTTATTTTTTGTTAATTTTATGTATTTACTTTTTTGTTTGTTAACTACAAATACCACATATGTACATAATCGTAATCGTAAGACTGAAGTAAATGTGCCTTTGTTTTGTTTTATTATTATTATTATTTTATTGAATAAAATGTTTAAAAAATAAATTTTGATTTTATTGATGGGTTATTTTTTAGTATTTATAGAAAAGAGGTGGTTTTATAAGCATTACCCTACAAAAAACAAGGGAAGTCCATGTATCCATGTATGGAGTACTCTATAATGGAGTAGGACTACTCCATAATTACTTGTATTTTAAAGAGGGTGTGAGTATATATACTGCATCAGCTCATCTCTTAAATTAAATGCATCTCTTGATGCATTATTAGACAACATTCGGCCACTTTTTTGTAACGGAACTGAAATTTCCTTTCGCCACAATCCGTTGATTATATTTTCCCCTTCGTACTGGTCTACATAGTCAGGTGGACAATAGGTCCCATCATTCATTTTCAGAAAATTATGTAAAAGGACCGTAGCTTTTACTACTTTTTCTGCTGATGATGGGTGCATTTGCAAAGGGGATAAGAGAATTCTCCAGCGGGCTACTAGAATACCGAAAGCATTTTCAATAACACGGCGAGCTCGTGATAGCCGTTTGTTGAATATTTCCCGTTCAATAGGCAATTTTGTACCTAAATGTAAAAGTATTCAAAATAATTATAAGTAACTATTAATAATGAGATATCAGGCATTATACAAACCTGGATATGGTCGCATTAAACATCTTTTGAGAGGAAATGCTGCATCTCCAACCATGAAATGAGGAAATTTTATATTGGTTCCTGGCAGAAAGGACTCTTCGGGTAAATCCAATTGACCGCTTAAAAGTTTCTTTCCAAAGCCCGAGTTCCACAGCACACCTCCATCACTTTGTGATCCATATGCACCTATATCGATTGTTGTGAATGTGTAGTTGGCATCGCAAGCAGCCAACAAAACTATGGAATATGTGCCTTTGTAATTGAAAAATTGTGAGCCGGAATTTGGTGGGCATGTCAACGTGATGTGTTTTCCATTAATGGCTCCAACGCAGTTTGGAAAATTCCACATAGCGTGAAAATCATTTGCAATTCGTTTCCATTCGTCTTTGTGAGGTACCGATAAATACGTAAAACCAAGCGTATTTCAAAGCACATCACAAGTTTCTAAAACAATTTTGCTGATGGTTGTACGTCCCATTTTAAAAGCCGATGAAAACATCTGTTTACTGCCACCGTGAGCCAAGTAACTTCATGAATGTATTAAAACAAAGTTTATTAAATAAATATGTAGAAGTACATGGACGTATACAAATTAGTTGATACTTACACCAGGGTTAGAAACAGTCTACACTTCGCAGGTATTGATGGTCTGTTGGAATGCTTAGTAAGGTATTCCTTTACCAAATTAAAAAGCATATCAAACGTTGTTCTATCCATTCTTACGGTTTTTTTAAATTGTTCAGGATCGCTATTATACATCTTGTCGAAATTCACCGCAAAAAAACCTTTAGTGTCTCGCTCCTGATACAAAGATCTGACCCAAAACCTGCGACCTTTGTCCATATTATCGAGATACTCTCGAGCTTTATAAATTAAAATTATTATTGCAAAAATTTCCAAAATTTCGTCGACATCCATGTCAAATGTTATTTTTTAAATATGCAAAACACGCGCCAAAAGCAAAACAGCTGATTTATCATCAATTTACAAAGTATTCATTGTGACAGCCTTCTCCGTCAATACGTTTACGTCAGTTGAAAAAGGTGACGGATAACGGATGACGGATTCTATGTGTCTCGGCCTTATAAGCGGAGCTGCGTTAGAGCGTTGCGCTTGCGTTTGCGCTTGCGTTTTAGCCTCTCGCTAATGGAGCCTTAAAAACGCTCTATAAAAAAGAAAACACAGAACCTGTGTTTTCATAAGTGCGTATGAATTGATTTTGTTCTGCTAATGCGGAGTTGAAGCTGGTTGAAAAATGCCTACAAACTGACATGTTGTGCCAGCATAATTAGGCCAGTGTGAATTGTCACTATGCCATTGAACGTCAAAACTAAGAAAAGTGTTACCATGTTACAAATCTAATATAAAAGTAAATTGAAGTTTCGATTTGTTACATTTATTATTATGGTTATTTTCTTGATCAATGCATAAAAAACAAAAATTTTTCAATTATAGGGCATCAATATTATCTAAATAATATATCAAAGCTATATTATCAAAGGATTTGCCTTCATGACGTACTCGGTAACTCTATTTCGCAAACAAACCAAACAGTTAATATGGAATCAAAATTAAACGACGAAAATATATCAAATTCAATAAATTTGTGCCATTCAATCTCACTTTTATGGGGCATGAATAATTAATCGTACAGGCGAGACGATTTAAAAAACAGAGCCTACGAGGCCATTGCGAAAGAGATGGGGATGATGGTAAATGTGGTGAAGATAAAATTCGCAATCTGCGTACCACATACACCAATGAAAAGGGAAAAATGAGCTTAAAGAAATCTGGTGCTGGAGCGGAAGAGCTTTCTAGACAGCAAAATTTTTTTTCAAAACATTGTTAAAATCTAACATCATCCTCCCATAGCAAGTCCTTAGCAAATACGCTTCAATATCTAACTCGCACCTTTTAATGAATAGTGTTTCAACCCAACATCTGCTCTTAAGTACTTTTTATAGGTTTGTTTTTATCTCCTGACAAAATTTTTCTTAATTTCAAAAGTAAAAAAATTTTTTAAGTTTACGCTTTGATGACATTTTTAAAATAAAGTTGCTGCAAGAGCAATTTTTCGTTGCTAATACGTATACATCATACTGGTATGTGTAAGGGCAGCATAAGAATTGCTTTCTGGCAAAGTGTACGAATCCGGCAGACAATATGAAACAAAAGAAGCTTTGATTGAAGGAATTAAAAAATCTTGGTCCGAAATTTCATTACCATTAATTAAATAACTTTATAACTTGCTTCCAAATCGTGTTTGTGAAGTTATATCGAATGAAGGTGGATGTACTCATTATTAAATCATTACCAAAACATTGTAAAAATCTTGAGCAATAAAAAAAGTTTAACATAAAAAACATTTTTGTTGACTTTTTAAATTGAAGATGGTGAACCTATTCAAGTGGCACAAAAAATTATGTCCATAAGCATATTAGTTCTGCAAAAAATATTACTAATATTCAGTTATTAATTATAGAAACTGTTTCTTTTATATTATTGACACATAATCCAATACTTTACTGTTTCAAAGTAAAATATACACTCATACCACGTTATACGGCCTAGATACTTTCCGAAAATAGTGGCCGTAAAGCGAAACGCCATAATACGAAGTAATTCATTTGATACAAACCCATTGCAACAAATTGGTTCCAATTTTTTGAAAAATATGTTTAATTCAAATTCAGTGGATAAATATAAGGCACCTACATCGTAGTTTTAAGTAATAAATGAGCAATAAAAACAAATAATACATTTAAATAAAGTCATTAAAACAAAAATTCAACAATTCATGTGTATGACTACATATATTTAAATTAAAATATTTTCATGGACCAGCTTTAAAAAATTTGTTCAATGTCTGTTGTTTGGCGTTTCTTTTCATTTTTTCTTGTAGCACTTCGGTCTTCGTCGGTATCTAACTGAAAAAGAATTCGTGTCCCCAGCTCAAAAGCGACTCAGTTAATTCTTTGAATGTTAACTTCTTTTGAGTAGATGTCAACTCTTCTGTGTCCTCAATTTCATGGGCTGACTCCAACTGGAGTAGTTCTTCGTCTGTCAGGGGTTCACTCTCAGAATTAAGCAAATTAACAATATCGCTTTCATCCAAATCTTTAAATCCATTATTAACCGCTATATCTAATATGTTCTGACAAATCGCACTCACTGAATCAATATCTATCTCAGATATTACAACACACTCAGGCCATACTGATTTCCAAGCCTTGTTTAGTGTTGTTGATTGTCCCTCGTTCCAAGGCTCGCTTATGTTTTTTATGGCATCTTCAACATTATAATATTTCCACACCTCTTTTATTGAAGGTTTATCATCACTCTTATTTACTTATCTTATTTATCATCACTTGTATTTCCTTGCATATTTCAGATAAGTTATCAGGGTGCCCTGGAGTATTATCCATTAGAAGTAAGGCTTTAAGACATAAATTTTTTCTTTGTATAAAGGCTTTTACTTCTGTACAGAAATGATTTTTGAACCAATCCTCGAAAAGATGTTTAGTCATCCAAGCTTTTTTATTGGACTTCCATATAACAGGTAACTGTTTTTTGTCCAATCCTTTGAAAGCCCTCGGATTTTCGGACATATAAACTAGCATCTCTT
>OY776276.1:30972102-31134602 GCA_963675445.1 Linnaemya vulpina
AAACAGCAAACGGCAAGAGCTAGCTCTCACAATCTCCATATCAGTGATGCAGCAGAAAAATAGCAACCTCACTGCGTCCGGACACATCAACGGGGAAAAGCACATAGTTACCATAGACACAGGGGCCTCGCAGTCAGTAATAAGGCCCGATATAGTAAAGGGGAAATGCGAGCGGTTAAGCAATATACGGCTACGTACAGCTACTGTAGAGCCTGCCACAGTCTATGGTAAGATTGAAATGAAGGTGACTATAGCCAACATCAACGTGAGACAAGTGTTTATTGTTGCCGATATTGTCGATGAGGTTATTATTGGAGCCGATTTTATGAATAGCCATAGCATTAATCTATATATGGGACAACAGCTGATGATTTGGCGTAATGTGGAAATACCCCTTGATGTTGGATATGACAGCAAACCACAAGTAACAAAAGTACTTGCTATTGAGAGTCAGACGTTACCGCCGCAGTCTGAAACAGTCATATGGGCGCGGATTGTGAGGACAATCGGTTGTGGGTTCTAGAACCAGCAGATCTAAAGTACTGAAATTGTTATTGGTTTTTCTGTTATTGAAGTGAATATACCTATATTTTGTATACAAAAACTATCTAATTTTGTTTTATTTGTTCAGAATTTTTTTACGTTTTAAATGCAAATTTTTCAAAATAAAATGTATGTATAAAATAATGCGCATTCTAAATTTTTGAAAAATAATCAAAAATAGTCCTTGAAAGTATTAAATAATTTTTTTTATTACTTTTTATTTTTGTTGATTATTTTCTCGTAATCCTAATTAATCTTAATAATTTTGAATTACTTGTAATCATAATTAATTATTAATCAGGAATTGTTAAAAAGAAAATTATGTTATCAATATCATTCTTTTTAAAATTTAATCTAATTGATTACTAATCGTAATCTAAATTTAACAGGTATGCTTAAAACAGAAATAATCACTAGTACAATCTCTTACCACATGAGATTTCGATAAACAATTAACTCAGTAATGATATTTCTTTATAATAGAAAGTCTCTCACTAACCGATAAATTTTTAAATCGACGACAAAATCTTAAGAGATATGATTTTGTTTTGGGCATAACACACAATTGATGGCGGTCCTCTTGGTAGAAACATGGGCCTTTATTTTCATTTCGCCAATTTTCTTTTCATTTTCAGAGCTAGTAAGATCACGTATACAATCCACTGTAAATCCTCCCACAGACACAAAGCAGTTTAATTTTTATGCTTTGTTTCCACAGCGTACTTGTTTGAGAAGGTAAAAGCTATAATCGGATCCAAGTTTATGGCATTAATTTCATAAATTGACATGGCAATCAAATATCTATATATACCCCTTTGTAAAATTTTTTTAAGACGTACTTTCTAGTGAAAAAAAAAACACTTGAGTTGATTATTAGGCACTATTCATTTTCATAAGTATCTTTAAGATTTTTCCACGCTATATCGAAACCTTGATTTGACAAAGGGCATTTCGCTACTATTTCCTTTGCCTCACTGCTGGTCTTGTGTAACAATTAACATAGGCGCTCAATGATAACTAAGTCTCGAATTATTGACATATAGAGCGAAAAATAAATCTGGAAATGTTGGCCATGGCAAATAATCCACAGTAAACACATCCACATCACAGGGAGGTTAGCACATAGAGTGAGTTGATATAAGTATCACCTCTACTACTATTTGACTGTAGATCATTCTGTTTTTCATCTAAAATATCGCATTCGTGTTTTTTCTTCCTTATATTTCTTAAACACTTCACATAGGAGGCATGAGTAGCTCTTTATTTAGCTTAAGATGTTCATTTTACTCTACTTTCCAATTGTTCGTGTAATCAAATAACTCGAAATTAGGGTTTTTTATTCTATGTTTAATTTAGTTAAGTTGGTAACGCATCACTCGTTATACTTTACTCATATTCTATTCCATATCACTCGTAAAGTTAAGAAGTTAAGTTGTTAAGTTTACCTAGTTGATTAAAATAAAAGGACAGTCAGTTGACTAGTACCATTCAAATACTCCATACGTGTTTTATTTAAAAGGAACATCCGTCACATGGCGACCGTGACAAAAGTAATAATTTATTAAATAATGAGCGTGCGCAGCAATATTTAATATAAAAGAAAATCAATTATTTTAACTTTTATTCTTATGCCAAGATTATTTGCTTATTTCGTAAAACGTGGGCAAAAATATGTATGTATGTATTTACAAACGTTAATATTGGCATTAAAAAAATTAAATTAAACTGAGAAAAAAGGAAACAAGAATTAAATAACGTTTTTTTAAATAAAAATGAAATCAAAATTTAAAATGAAAATCAATAACTTTTTGGCTAATACGTGGAAAAAAGCAAATACAAAATTTTTCATCCATACGTACATACATGAATATGCATTTGCTACATAAGGAACCCAGAATCTTAAAATTTGGAAAATAAGTTAAATAAAATAAAAGGATACTAATAATTGACATTATTATAAAGAAAATTAAAGGAATATTTGAATATCTTTAAAAAAAATATACATAAATATAATTACAAACTAATAATCCAGAAAAAAGAAATTTTACGAAGTGGGAAAACAAAAAGAAATAAATAATAAGGAAATGAGTGAACCTTCCAAGAAAAGAAAACAGCATAAAAAAGTAAGTAGAGAAATGTATGCTGAAAAGAAATCAAAACACAAATAAGAAGTGGAAACTGCAGAGAAGAACAATAACTTAAAAAGTAAAATACAACCCGAAAAATGTGAAAGAAAAACACAAGATAAATAAAAGTAAAAACTGAAAATTGAAAATGAACACATACCAATGAATTTTGATAATTAAAATCTCATTATATGTATACATAAATAAAAACAAAACAGAAGAATGCTTACCACATCAACAACACCGATAAACAAGAAAATTAAAAGAATACAACATGAAGCAAAATTACACACAACATCATCAGAACATCAAGAAAGCTTGAAACAACAGCACAACAAAAGCAACAATGCAGTGAGTTTCCAAATATTCGTTTATTTTCAGCAGACAGACAGGAGGACATAAAATTTTTACTACAATAATAACTAATTTTTATTTTCCCTACTAGTGTAATACCTATATAATACTTTTTATATTATATAATACTATTATATTATATTATTATAATATGTTGACATATTACCAATATATAAAATATTTTCTTATATACATACATATATAACAACTTATATATAATATAAAATGTAGATTTTTTTTCATAAGTACAAATTGTAGCATACAAAAAAAATTTTATTTAAAATTAAATAAATAACAATTCTTTGTTAGTAATTATTATAAAAAAAAAATTTAACTTAATATAAAAGAAACAACATAGGGATAATAGTAAATGTCGGATCAAAATTTTCAATTTCAAAAATTTTATGAATTAATTGCAGATTTTCAAAGGATCAAGAAAAGGGTTTTGCAAAATCGTCCAATTTCTAATAATAAAACCAAAATCAAAGAATACATAAACCTTTTAGTTGAAGGTTATAATAATATATTGCTGTATACGAAACCTCATAGTGCAAACTTTTCAACAGGCGATAAAGAAAAGGTGTATAATAAAATATTGTACTGTAGGGGAATTTTATCAAGAAATTTTTATAAATTGGAATGCAAGATTAAGGTTCCATATGGTGTGGATGTATTTGAAGTTGTACGGAAAGAAATTTTTACTGATAACAATTCTGACAGTGATAGCGCGAAAACAGTTCCTGAAATTGAATTAGATTTTGACACGGAAATAGAAAATAATAGTGACATAATTGCCAATTCTAACAACAGAAAAATAAATATTTTCGCAATGTCAACTATAGAAGATAAAACAAAATTCATTACGATGTGCTCAAATATTTTACGTGAAAATTATGATGGCAATCCTATTACACTGAATTCCTTTTTAGACAAAATTGATTTAATGGAAGACATAACGGCAGATAATTTGAAAACATGTTTACTTAATTTCATAAAATCCAAACTAGATGGAAGAGCTAGAGAAATTTTGCCAGATAATATAGAAAACGTAGCTCAAATTAAGATAAGATAAGATAAATTTTATTGAGACTTCAAAAACATTAATTAAATTTTTTTTTTTTTTAAATATAATTAAACATATGAGAACTTAGAACTAATTGTATGATTCTAATGAGGAAAGAGAAAAAATGCATCTTGCTATAGTTAACGTTAAGGTACACATTCAATAAGGATCGGTAAAAATGTTATATGTGCTTGCTCCCGGCACTGCATTAATTATTACTTAAAACTACTTAAATCTATTATTTACAATATTTACAAAAGTTTAGTTCATTATAAATAAAAAGTAATTATGAGGAAATTACCATACATATGAAATGTAGGCCTTTACTCTAAAATACTTAAAAAAAAAAATTTTATTAATAAATAATAAGAGTAAAATTAAATGAAAAAGAAATTAAATTAAATGAAAAAAAAAGTTTTTCATCAGCCACGATGATTATAATAGTTATTGTGTGTATCAAATTCAGGTAAGAGTGGAATATTATTTGACGTGCTTATGTCCTCATTAATAACACCAATTGGCGAAATATACAAGCACTCTGACCAGCTTAAACCAATTTCCTGATTGTAAATATCAGAAACTAAAGAGTTTGGATGATATTGAAGCATTTTAGAAAATTTGTTCATAAGTGACAGTGCGTAAAAACATAAAGGGGTAATATGGGAAATATCATATATATATTTGTTCGAAAAACGTTTATTAAAATGTTTGAAATTGCGACTAATACATAATCTAAGTATATTACGTTCAACAATTTCTAATTCTTTAGCAACCGTAGGCGATATAGTAAATCGAACAGAAAATCCATACAATAAGACCGATCTGATACTCACTTTATAAATAAGAAGCTTTGATTCCCGACTTAAATAGGGATTAATTAAGAATTTATGAATATTGATTTTACTTTCTGAGCCGTTGTTTTAACTTTACGCGCGTGCTCATTAAATTTAAGGAGTTTGTTGAAAGTTACACCAAGATACTTAATTTTATCTCTAAAAGGAATTTCAATGCTATTTAATCTTAATTTCAAGCATTTACTTTGTGGAACAACAAAATACGGACACTTTCCCGAAGGATTCCTTATACAAATTGCTTCACATTTAGCAGGATTAATCTTTATACCCCATAATTTAAAGAATCTATTAATAACCTTAAGGTGAGCAGAAACACGCTCTTTAGCAACAATTGGAGAAGTATCATGTGCGTATATGAGAGAGTCATCGGCATACAAAATGCTGTTATAATTATTTAAATAATGTGGAAAATCATATATCAACACGTTGTAAAGTAGTGGGACTAGAATAGAACCCTGAGGGACGCCACTAAAAACTTGATTTCGGTGAGAACACACTAGGTTTATTTGAACAAAAAAATATCTATCTTGAAAAAAGCTTTTAAATAAACGTATTATGAACGGATCAAATCCTATTCTTATAAGTTTAAGGATTATACCTTCCTGATAAGCCCTGTCAAAGGCCTTTTCTATGTCTAGTGAGACTGCGACCGTGCATTTCTTTCTTCTTAAATTTTGTAAGACGTCATTATGAAATTTAAGTAAAGCGTGTGTTGACGAATGTTCTCTTTTAAAACCAAATTGATTATGAGGTATATATTCTAAATCCAAATTCAATTTCATCTTAGCGGATAATATCCTTTCGTATAACTTACCTAAATTAGATAACATTGAAATAGGTCTTGAGTTATTTATATCAAAAACTTTAGGCTTTTTTGCCCATATGAGCGGAAAATATCCATTATTAATACAATTATTGAAGATTATGGACAAATAATTTAATGCATCTGTAGAAAGTTTTTTAATAAGAAAATTTGAAATCTTGTCAATACCTGCAGACTTCTTTGCATTTAAAGATCTTATAATAGAAAGTACTTCGGAAGGATTAGTAAAGTGTGTGGAATCAGAATTAGTAAGGGACATAAACGAATCATTAAAGTTACAAATTGTTGCGGAAATCGGAGAGAGGGAGGATTCTATTTGAAAATGAACACTAGGCTCTTGCAAAAGTAGTGGTATATTTCTACTGTAAATCTGTAAAAAGTGTTGACTAAATTGTTGTACTTTCTCAGAATCTTGAATATATGCTCTATCATTAACAATTAGTTTCGAAAAGTGGACTTTCCTCTTATTACGAATCGCATTATTAATTTGCCTGTAAGCAGTTGGACCTGGTCTAATATTTTTCAACCTATCGTTGAATGCATTGACCTGACTAATTTCCACTCTTTCTTTAATAATTATCTTAAGTAAGTTCAATTGTGCCGAAAGATACAGATATTCAGAGTTCCGTCTGTTGAAATTTCTATGGAATATTTTCTTCAATTTTCTCTGCCAAGCGTTTTTAATTCTAAATAGATCTTTAATATCATTAGAAACAAAAAATTTCCTATTTCTATTGCTTTAGAATGACTGTCCGCCACATTATTGACTGTAGCTGTGAAATAGTCAATGTAAGAATTTATCTCAGAGTTTTCCAAATTTCTATTTGAAGGAATGGGTAGAAAATCCAGTTTACTGTTAAGATCTCTTTGAAAATTATTCCAATTTGTTTCATTATATGATGTGAAACTTTGAGGAGAAATTGTAATAAGGTCAAAACTAGGTACAGTTATCCTTAAATTTAAAGGAAAGTGGTCAGAAAATGTAGAAAATGAAGAGATGGAAAAATTTACATTGTTGAAATTTAATATATTTGAGCTAATCAAAAAGTGATCCAAAAATGATGACGCATTTGGGAATGATGGACTAACATCACAAACTCTCGTATATTGTGATCCAGAGTCCCCCAGCCAGTCAAAAAGGTTCCTACCATTCAAGTTAGTCATACTATCACCCCAACTAATGTTTCTCGCATTTAGATCTCCACCTAAAATAGTACCGTCATATGACGATGAAAAGTTCTTAATGGAATCAATACTAGATAAAGTGTCAGGAGATGGAAAGTTACACGGAATATACATACTTCCTAAAAGAATAATTTTAGAATGTGGAGAGGAGATTAGTTTTATTTCAATAAAGCAACCTAGAAACTTTAAATTAGCAATGTCCACAACACGAAATTCAATATTCTTTCTGATGAAAATGGCTACTCCCAAATCAGAATTATCTCTTACATAACTAAAATTGTGTAAATGTATATCAAATCCATTTGAAACCCTAGTTTCCTGAATAAAAGCTACATCTATTCCATTATCCAAAAGCATTTTATTCAACTCTAATTTCCTACTTGTCTCAATTAGAGACCTTACGTTAAATGTCACTATGTTTAGCGAATTACGGGCCATATTCCGCAAATACTTCCTGTAAGAGTCTGTTATACTCCTCCTTTGCAGCGTCCATTGGCATTGACCTATAAACACGAAGAAAGCTTGAGATCCTAGATTCTAAGGTCCCTTTACCAAAATATTCCGCTATTTCAAGGAATTTATCAATTATAGCTGGTCTACGTGCCTTAGATCTTTCTTCATAAAAGTTACTTGCAAATGTTTCGCCCGTAACCACATTGCTGCTGGCGATTGCCAATTGAACATTCTTTTTCTGTTGAGTTTTTTGTTCTAAAACAGAATTCAATATATCTTTCTTATATTGTTTATATTTCTTAAAATAAGCGCAACCTCTAAAATTAGCCGTATGTCCAGTATTTTTACAATTTACACAAGCAGGGACCGAACCATTGTCCCTACCTACTAAACACTCCCCTAGAGCATGATCCTGGTCACATTTAACACAAAGTTGTTTTCTATTGCAGTTACGTGCCGTGTGGCCCCACTTTTGACAGCGGTAGCATTGAATTTCTCTTTCTTTGGACTTGGGTGCCTCCCAAACCACAGACTGATGAAATAAGTATCTGATACTAATTAATTCATGTTTCTTTTTCCCAGGAAAAAGAGTGACTAAAAATAACCCAGTATCATAACCTTCTTTTACAGAGGCTTTGGTCTTAAATTTAGTGATTTTGTCTACTGTTTCAGGAATCAAATCTTCCAATGTACTTTTGATATCATTCAGATCAGTCAAATAGTATAGACCTCTTAATACCACAGAAATCTGTTTTAAGTGTGGCGGTGTAAAAGAGTAAGATTCTACACCTTGAGCCTTTAACAGTTCCATCATTTCAAGATGAGCTGACATATCTTTAAAAAATAGCTTACTTATTAAAATAGCTTATTCTTACTCTTATTAATAATTTTGTAAGACACTTTTTTTCATTAAGCTGGTCTACCAATTTTTTTACATTAATGTTATATAATATAATAGGAGGATAAAAGGACTTTTTTCCACTCTTACCTGTAGCTTCTGCTCTCGCATTATTATCGTCATGTTTATCAGTATGATTATTTTCAGTTTCTTGATCAAAGTCGATCTGGCCCAAAATAGAAAAACGGTTATTTTTCATGCCAGAAGATCCAACAGTAGATTTGTCTGGAAGTATATTACTTGCAGATACTCTTGGCCGTTTAGCTCCATGCTTAACTTGTTGAAATTTTATTTCTTCCTCATCCATATTTACATGATTAAGGCTTGGCAATTTACAATCCGTAGATATATTATCTAGATTACCAACTGAAGGTAATTTCGAAGACTTTATTTTATTCATTATATTGCTTTTTGGTTTGATTGTTGTTAAATTGTTCATAAATATGTTCGAATCCTGGTTATTCAAGTTACCATTTGAATTTCCTTTTTCTTGAATGTATATTACACCGCCAGAACTATTCATCAACCTTATGTCGGTTGATAGAATAATGTTTTATAATAAATTTCAAAAATCTAGTTTTCTATAGTTTTCTTATAAAGAAAAAATTTTTAATTTTTATATGAAAGCAAAAATATTTATTTCTTTTATCAAAAAAAAGAAATTTATTTTTCAATTTGAAATTTTCCAAAAAAGACGACTGCTTTATTTGAAGGTAAAATCAAAACTCCATCTAGCTCAAATTAAAAATGCACTTAGAAGCAAAATAAAACCTGATAACTCAGAGGTAATAGCAGGCAGAATTGCATCTTTGCAGGTAAATCAAAATAATTACACGGATTTTGGCAGAAATGTTGAAGATTTGGCAGATGCTCTGCAACGATCACTGATAATTGAGGAAATGGCAATAGAAGAAACTGTAAAATTTTTTAGATATAATACTAAGACGGGAATGGATAAGGCAATTTTGGCGTCAAGTATATTTAAGGACCAAAAGAACGTCGTTGCGAAATTATTTATAGAGGAAACAAACAAAAGATAGACTAATTCTAACAATGCGTTACAGCAAAGGTAGAACAAATTCAACCGAACAACAATTTTCGATTTCCTAGAAATAGCAACAGCAATCATTTTAAAAGAAGGACGTGCAATACATGACTACACCAAATCATGGAAATAGGGGCAATTTTAATAAATTTCATGCACGGAGTAACAAGGATCATTGTAGGCAAAATCGTTCAAGCTACAGGCAGAACAACAGGAATAACTTTCAGAGAACGCTACCCGCAGTTAGGACTTTAAGAACAAACCTAAATTTTACTAGCAAAAATTTATTCGAATCAAATTACAGTTTCAATCTCAATTATGGAAAAATTAGGGAAAATACATGTTTCTTACCACCGCGATGTGAAGTATTCAGAGAATTTCACTTAAATAAGGTAAAAGGACCAGTTTTTATTGATTCACAGGAAATTTGTCCAGGGCCCAAATCGCGGCACTCGTTATTGAATGAGTATTCGTATCGAGTAAAATTTCGTCACGTACCGAATAACCAAATTATGGCACTCGATAGCTGTCGAATCGAAATTTATAAGAAAAATGTAAATGATTTTTTGTTCTGTAATAGCTTCAATACATATTATTTTTACAAATGAAAACTAAACAAATACTTTTAAACAAAAAACGAGTAAGTAAAATCACAGCAGAATATTTAGATTAATTTTAATGTAATTTAGATTATTTAGGAAATGGATTCATATTTATGCACAGCGTAAGCAGGAAAAATTTTAACATGTTTATAAATAAACAATAAAAAATTGATGTACATATATATTTTAGGTTCCAGAAACGGTTTAGATTGTCCAAGGAAGGTTTTAATTTTGTGCTTTCCCAAATTAACTTTTCCGGTAGCACGTCAACATCAGTACCAGCGGAATTACAATTAGCTGCAACATTGTCCCTTTTAGCCAGATAATCAATTTACTTTTATTTTAAATTTAAAAATTCATTTGGTGCCTACATTTTTGTAGATTTTATTGAATGAATAATTAAAATTTTTCTTTTATAATATCCAAATACATAACGAGTTTGCAATTTCGATTGCCTATGTAGTGTCGAATGAGATTTCGAAAGGTAGCATTCGATCGAGTAATCGCTATCGAATGCCATAATCTCAAATTTCGATACACCTTACTCGTTATCGAGTGCGGCGATCTCAAAAGCAAAAATTTCGATAAATTTCATTCGATAACAATTGCCGTGACTCGGGCCCAGATGTTTTTATTAGTAAATGCATCGTTAATGCTACCAATCCTACCCTACGTATTCTAAATGTAACAGATGAAACGAAATTCATATGTAACTACGACATAAATTTTGAAGACCTTTCTAAGCACTACATCCCTTCAGTTAATGAAACTACTTTTGAATCTACCCGAATCCAAAGGATACGAGAAATTTTAAAAGACAAAATGCCAAATTATATTAAGGCAGATATGATTCCATTATGCGAAAGCTTTGCAGATAATTTTGCACTAGACAATGACAAAATAACCATCAACAATTTTTACGAGCAAAAGTTAAGACTCAGTATACACTAAAAATTATCTTCGCCAGTATACACTAAATATTATCGTCTTCCTTATACACAGAGAGATGAAATTAAAAAGCAAGTCCAAAATCTATTAACAAATGATTTGATCAAACCAAGTATATCAAATTATAACAGCCTGTTAATTTTAGTACCGAAGAAAAGTAGAGGAGACACAAAGTCGTACAGAATGTGCGTTGATTTTAGAGCAATTAATAAGAAACTAATTGGAGATAAATTTCCATCACCTATAATTGACGACATTCTTGATAATCTTGGTAGAGCCAAATACTTTTCAATTATAGATCTTTTTTCTGGATTTCACCAAATTCCATTATATGTCGATTCAAGAGACTTGACATCCTTCAGGACAGTTCAAGGCGCATTTTGATGGAAAGTCTTACCATTCGGATTAAATATGGCTCCGAATTAATTTTCGCGTATGATGTCGATTGCATTTTTTGGTTTAGAGCCAAGCAAAGCATTTCTGTATATAGACGATATCATTGTTATTGGATGCACCAAGGAGCATCTCCTGAAGAATTTGACAAGCGTTTCTTGAAATATTAAGAGAGTATAACTTGAAAATCAACCCTTATAAATGTAATTTCTTCAGACTTGAGGTTACATTCCTAGGTCATAGATGTACCTCTAACGGCCTTTTGCCAGATGATACTAAAACTTCAGATATTCATAACTATACTGTACCTACAGACAAAGAATCTGTAAAAGGTTTTATTGCTTTTGCAAACTATTATAGAGAGTTTATACCGAATTTTTCTTCCCTTGCAGAACCACTAAATTATATTACAGGAAAGAAAATTAGTTTCATTTGGGACGAAAGATGTCAAAAGTCCTTTGAGAAAATAAAAGCCGAATTAATTTCTCCAAGAATACTTCAGTACCCAGAGTTCTCTAAACCTTTTTTAATAACAGTTGATGCATCAAAGATTGGTTGCGCCACATTCTTAGCCAAGAATTCAATGGACATGATTTACGAATATTTTATGCTTCAAAATCTTTCAACAACGCAGAACAGAAAAAACCAACAATAGAATAGGAATTACTTGCGATATATTTTGCTATTAAACAATTTAGGCCATACGTTAATGGTACAAAATTTGTTGTCAGAACCGATCATAGACCCTTAGTACATCTTTTTAATATGAAAGATCCGTCATCCAAACTTACAAAAATAAGACTTGAATTATCTGAGTACAATTTTTCTATCGAACACATAAAAGGGAAAGATAATGTTGGAGCAGATGCTCTATCCTGAATTTCAATTGACGAATTGAAGACATTTTAGCCGTGACAACTCGAGCAATGGCAAGGCAAAATGATACAACTAACAGTTATCAAGATACCTCAGATATGAGTCACCTACAAGTTTATGATAAATTTCCACAGAAATTCAACACTAAAGTTTCAAGGATAAGATCCGAAATATTTCACAAGGAAAATGATATAAACAAAATAAGATTGAAAATATATAATATATGTAAATCTAAGTTCATTATGGACATTGATATTGTTAACAACACATTGAATTTCGACGATATGCTTTTGAGGCTAGAAGAAGAAGCCAACAATAGCAATGTTTATATGATAGAATGGTCAAAAAACGATTAATTTTTTACAAGGTATAGCACACAAGATTTAAAAACCCATGGTAATAACATTTTGAAAACATTAACAATTTTATTAGTAGACCAAATTGAAACAGTAAGTGATGGAACAATGAAAACTAAAATATTAGGTTGATACAGTTCTCGGATTGTATTTCACAATAAAATTTGTGTAAATAGAAAACTGTTATCACATTCAACATAACCACCTAAACAGTGGTGATAAACACAATATACACATCAGCACTGAAAATGAAAGTGTAGCGACTTTCGAAAACAGCTGTTCTGCTCTGCTGTGTAAGTTGAATAAAACTGATGTTGACTTTCTTTGTGCCTAGGAATATATATTATCATGTCTTTCTGAGATTTTAACTAAGTTAGAACAATTTAGCCAATACAAATATTAATATAGCAAAATGAAAATGTTCAATAAAAACAAAATCACATACAATTAAAGCTTTGGCTTGAGCTACCAATGAAAATTAGAAAAACGTTCACATATACTTAAGTATAAAATTCAAACCAAAAAAGTTTGACTTATTGTATAATGGAACAAAAAATTCAGAAAAATGGGACATGAAGAAAATAATCAAATGGTAGCACAGGTATCAAAGCACACAAGTGTTAACATCAGGTTGATACAGTTCTCGGATTGTTTTTCTCAATAAAATTTGTGTAAATAGAAAACTGTTATCACATTCAACTAAACCACCTAAACAGTGGTGATAAACACAATATACACATCAGCACTGAAGATGAAAGTGTAGCGACTTTCGAAAACAGCTTTTCTGCTCTGCTGTGTAAGTTGAATAAAACTGATGTTGACTTCCTTTGTGCCTAGGAATATATATCATCATGTCTTTCTGAGATTTTAACTGAGTTAGAACAATTTAGCCTATACAAATATTAATATAGCAAAATAAAAATGTTCAATAAAAACAAAATCAAAATATTAGAAACTTATCATAATGATGAAATCATAGATTTGGAAATTAAGAACTAAATTTTTTTGGAAAGGCATGACAAGGGACATAGCTGATTTTGTTAAAGGTTGTAAAGAATGCAATTTAAACAAGATACGAATAGGAACAAAAGAAAAATTAGTGCTAACTCCGACACCAGCAAAGCCATTTGATGTAGTAGTCATTGACACAATTGGTCCATTTCCAACATCAACATATGGCAATAAATATGCTTTAACACTGATTTGTGACATGTCGAAATACTTAGTCACCATAGCATTACCGAAGAAAAGTGGAAAAGCAGTTTCGAAAGCAATTTTCGAAAACTTTATTCTTATATATGGCAGCATGACTTCAATTAAAACTGACTTAGGTACAGAATTTAAAATGAGACACTTTCGGAATTGTGTAAACTTTTAAACGTTGAACAGAATTTCCCACCATTATATCACCACCAGACAGTTGAAAGGAATCATAGGGTATTCAATAGATCGTACATAAGAGAGAATATTTCGGATTGGGTTTCATATTTAAAATACTTCACGTTATTCCACAATACTACTTCAAATTCAGTTTTCAATAATAAATATACACCATTCGAATTTTTGTTCGGGAAACAACCAATTATGCCAAACAAACTTAAACTTGATAAAATGGATCCTCTATACAATGTTGACACTTATAGCAAAGAGGTTAAACATACACTTCAAAAATCACATATTATTGCGAACAAATTGTTACAGTCAAACAAGGAGAGAAACAAAAACATATATGACAGATTTGCAAAAGTCTATGACAAATTTAATCATATATACGAGGGTCCATTCATAATTACAGATATAAAAGGCGTGAACGCTACCATATATAACGATTAAACAAATAAAGGAAAAACTGTCCACAAAGGCAGGTTCAGAATTGGTTAAGAATAAATACAGCCATTACAAAAAAAAAAATACTTTGAAATATATAATTATTTTGTAAAAATAAAATTTATAAAAGACTTCAATAGTAAATCAAAATGTATATGAATAAACTAAATGAATAAATATATATGTCCTGTAAATACATTTAAATATTGTAAAATCAAACTGAAAATATATTTCTAAACTATAAAATTAGATAATTACACAAAAAAAAATCAATTTTATTTCTGTAACGGTTGTTGAATTAGCTGTCGCCGTAATTTATATTACCTCTCCTAAAGTTGTGTTCATTCCTATTATTTGAATTATTCTGATGTGTTCGTCGGTCAATCCTGAATATGTGATTATTATTACTCGGTATATTTTTCTCTAAAGTTACGCACTTCTGTACCGCCTCATTCAAGGTCTTTGGACTGCTTGCTATTCGTCATTGATTCCTTTAGTGGAAACATTTAAAGCCATATTATCGCTCATTTTGTAGATGGCGTCTTTTGTCTCTTGCGTTGGAGTTTCAAGTGATTTTATTTGAAAATCGCTCAGTTGTTCCGTGAGCGTAGTGATTGTTTCTCTAAACGATGAAACGTTCAGACCTCCTTGCCCCACTGTTCCTAACTCGGTTAATACCTGTTGCAATGTTTTCGGATTTGGGTGCGCCTCAATCAATATTCTCTTTAGGTCTGTAAAAGATGTTGGTCTATTTGCACGTCCTAACACACTGCGAACATGTGCTGTTAGCTTGAAATTGTATATATATTTTATATAAATTTCTCCATCCTCATTTCTTATTAAATCGTGCAACAATTCAGTTTGAACCAGGAAGTCATCCAAATGCTCGTACGAACCCTTAAATGTTTGTATATTTTTGCTAACCACTGATATATCGAATTGTGCCATTTCTTCAGTTTTATTATTTGTGTCTGAGGTTTTCATTGTTTTAGTGCACAGAGTTTCTATAAATTTTAATAATTTTATAATTAAATTTTTATTTTTGTATCCTCTAAATTTTCCAAAATTTCATCGACTTCTCTTTTTATTTTCAATAATCGCGTTAATTTGTCTTCTTTATATTCCACGGAGTAAACTCTGTCCTTACTTTTCTTTAAGTTTTTCTCTAGTTTTTCTAGGTCAATATAATATTCCTCTATTTTATCCATAAATTATTTAAATGCATTATATAAAAATAGATTTTATTCCAAAAATATATAAAAAAATATTATAAAATTTCTGTTTGTGGTAACACTGCATTGAAAGAAATTTAGTGCTGCCCTCTATCGTTAATATTCAAGAGTAATTAATGTTCACTAAGACAGGGCTGTTATGCCGTCAATCGCTCGCAGCTGACAATTCATTTCTTTCATAATTTCTTTTATATCTTTTTGGAATAAAATTTATTTTTATATAATGCATTTAAATTATTTATGGATAAAATAGAGGAATATTATATTGACCTAGAAAAATTTAAAGAAAAGTAAGGACAGAGTTTACTCCACGGAATATAAAGAAGACGAATTAACGCGATTATTGAAAACAAAAATAGAAGTCGATGAAATTTTAGAAAATTTAGAGGATACAAAAATAAAAATTTAATTATTAAATTTAAAGATCTATATTCAAAATTATTAAAATTTATAGAAAATCTATGCACTAAAACAATGAAAACCTCAGACATAAATAATAAAACTGAAGAAATGGCACAATTCGATATATCAGTGGTTAGCAAAAATATACAAACATTTAAGGGTTCGTACGAGCATTTGGATGACTTCCTAGTTGAAACTGACTTGTTGCACGATTTAATAAGAAATGAGTATTGAGAAATTTATATAAAATATATATACAATTTCAAGCTAACAGCACATGTTCGCAGTGTGTTAGGACGTACAAATAGACCAACATCTTTTACAGACCTAAAGAGAATATTGATTGAAGCGTACCAAAATCCGAAAACATTGCAACAGGTATTAACCGAGTTAGGAACAGTGAGGCAAGGAGGTCTGAACGTTTCATCGTTTAGAGAAACAATCTCTGTGCTCACGGAACAACTGAGCGATTTTCAAATAAAATCACTTGAAAGTCCAACGCAAGAGGCAAAAGACGCCATCTACAAAATGAGCGATAATATGGCTTTAAATGTTTTCACTAAACGAATCAATGACGAATATGGAAATGTTTTGTTAGCAAGTAGTCCAAAGACCTTGAATGAGGCGGTACAGAAGTGCGTAACTTCAGAGAAAAATATACAGAGTAATAATACTCATATTTTCAGGATTGACCAACGAACACATCAGAATAATTCAAATAATAGGAATGAACACAACTTTAGGAGAGGTAATATAAATTACGGCGACAGCCAATTCAACAACCGTTACAGAAACAATACAAGCATTAACCAACACTCTAATAGATATTTTAGTAGGAACAATAACCAAGATAATGAAAGAAATAGTCGAATTAATAACCACAACTTCAGACATAATTATGGTGAAAATAATAATAGCAATGTTAACAACAGAAACTCAACGACAAGAATAAATAGATAGGGAAACTAAGTAGGCGGGATAGCACACGCAGTTGTCCAAAGCCAAAAATTTTCACATTCTCAAACAATACAAACAATCCAGTTACAACGAACTTCAGAAGTAAAAAAGAAACTTGAATTTTTTAATAGACACAGGAGCCGAAGCATCAATTTATAAGCAACAAGAAATTGAAAATATAGATACTAGAAATATTTCAACACTAAGTGGTATCACTTCAAACACAATCAAAAGTATCGGTACAGCGAATTTAGTTTTATATTTTGATGATCATGATATAACACATTGTAGTACATTCATAATGTAATCATACACATTGTAGTACATTCATACACATTGTAGCACATTCATAATATAATCATAAATATGACACCACACGGAAATACAAAAATTAGAGCAAACAAAAAAACTATAAAGAAAACAAACTGACATAAACACAAAATAAAAATTAGGTTACATTTATGAAACAAGTTCACTGACCGAATTTGCAATTGTGCAAAATAAGCAAATTGGGTTAGTAGTAATCAATATGATATTGCGATTGATATTGAAATAAGAAATAGAAATAAGAATTGTTATTGTAATATATAGAATAAGAATAGTATATAAGCTGAAGGTTTTATTAATAAAATTTAGAAATAATCTTGACTCTAAAACAGAAGCATTTTATTTCTCAGTTCGGCAATTGACTTTGCCATCATATAGAGCCGACTATCGATTCTAAGGCTCTTTAATAAATTAAGAATCCTATAGGATAAAACATTAAACACCCCTCACAACACATACTTACATGGCGATCCTGCCAAACTGAATAAATTAGCTAGTTATCATTTAAAACAAAATAAATTAGCTAGATGTCCTGCCAAATACCTTAAATCCTGTTTGAGAAAATCAAAATTTGTTTGCATGGATAAAACAGAAACCACAAAAGACGAAATCGATCGGCTTTTCAAAAAGTGGGAGCAGTTGTTAGAATACGTGCCTCAGCCTGTGGTTCCCGTTTTAGAAATCCCCGAATACAGTCCCAGCAAAAAGAAGATACCCATCCAGGAATATCTTAAACGCCTACAGAAATCCAAGGCACAAGTACATAGTCCCGAAATTCCCAAGAAGGAAGAAGAAAAAAGAAAGAAAAGAGGCGGAAAAGCGGTGAAGAAGCGAAAACTAATTGCCGAAACATACAGGAAGTTTCATCTGACCGGCAACAAAGCTGAGAAAACCAGGCTTTTAAAAGAGATCCGTACAATAAGAAATACGTAATGAAAATTTTTGAATTAATGTAACAAATGTATAAAAAAAAAATATATAAATATATATGTAGTAATAAAATATATGATATAAAGAATAGAATAATAATAATAATCCAAATATGGGTGGATGGTTTTCAAAGGAGGCCATCATTGTAAATGAAAACAATAGGGGCGTACTTACAGTGACTCAGGATCATTTGCAACAAATAATATTGATACTTTTGACATTTTTGGTACTAGGAAAAATACATCAATATTATAAAGAATATATGAGAAAGAAAGCAATCAAATTTACTAACAGAATAGAAAATGTATAATAAATGGATAGATTGATAAGTATATATAAGAATTTAAAGAAAAGTCCTAACAGAAACTATACAGAAAATTATATAGTAAATACTTTAAGCACAGTTGAGGAGTTAAAATCTATTGCATTAAAGAATGAAGGTTATCCTATAAAGGACATTAATGAAATTGAAGAAAAAATTTTAAAATATTTAAAAACAAAAGACATTACAGAAATGGCATCGTTTGGCATACTTGACGCGTCCAAAATAATACCAGAATTCAATGGTGACCTAGGACAAATGAGTAATTTCATAGGTATAATAGATTTCTATGCTGATACACTTAAAGATAATGAAGAGGTTAGTAAGTTAGTTAAGTTTGTACTGGCAACTAAGTTAACAGATAAAGTAAGAAACAAATTGATTTCAGAAGAAACACCGAAATCTCTCGAAACATTCAAGGCCACTCTTAGGAAGGTATTCTCACCAAGAAAGACACTATCTTCGGTACATACTGATTTAGCAAAACAAACACAAGGAAATAATTCAGTAACGCAGTTCGCTAATAAAATAGAGTCACTCATAGCTTGCCTGAATGAGCTACAAATTACAGAACTTGGTTCCCAAAGTAGGGAAATAATCATTAAAATGAATGATCAGGTAGCACTTAGTACCTTTAAAAATGGTTTTAATGAACCACATAGAGCTACTGTCTTGGCAGCTAGACCCAAGAGCTTAAATGAAGCAATTCAGATAGCTTCAGAGGTGGTTACACCATCACATTCAATTATGCAATTCAATAGAAACAAGAGATTTTCTCATAACAGAAACTTTCATAATAATAACGTCAATGTTTACAGTAACAGAGGTAATAATAATGAAAGCCCTAAGAATCATTATGGAAATTTTAACAACTCAAGAAGAGGCAATTTCCATGGTGCCGGCCACCCAAGAAATAACAATTACGGCAATAATGGACAGAAAGGTAGTAATTACAGAAATAGGAATCAGAGAAGAATTTATGTTGCTCAAGTGCAGGGAAACGAGGCGGACCCCTGCAATCCTCAAGAGTAAATTTAAACAGAGATGTAGGGGAAGCAAAACTTTTAAGAGAATATGCATTAAAAACTTACTATTCATACACGGACGCACCACATTTCGTTACACTTAAAACTGATGAAGGACACTTTATAAAATTTTTGATAGATACGGGTGCAGATATATCCATTTGTAAAGAAGGCTTCATAGGAAGCAAGATAATTAAAGAACATAATGCGTGCAGACTTAAGGGTATTGAAAACAAGACGATACAAACAATGGGTACTTCGGATTTGCAACTGATGTTTCCGGAGGATATAATAAGCCACGAATATCAGGTGGTAAATACAGAATTCCCGATAGCAGCAGACGGTATATTGGGTAGAGATTTTTTTACTAAATATTTTGCGAAGATAGATTATGAGACATACACATTAACAATCGTTGTGGGTGAAACTGAATACGTTTTACCACTGAGAGCAGACATCAGTAGGTTCACGATACCACCTAGAACAGAGATAATACAGGCAGTAAATTTGCAGATTAAGGAAGACAGTGTTGTGTGTGCTAGGCAGATCGGTGACAGTGTTTTCGTTGGTAACACAATAATTCCAAAACACGGAACAAAACACGTTAGAATCTTAAATGCTTCGGACAAGGAAGTTGTGATATCGCAATTAGATTTGCAGATAAAGCCTTTATCAGACTACAACATTCTTCACCAGAGGAAATATGGCTCGAGAAGGAGTATGTATGACGGACAACAAGCTCGATGGGAGAAATTGAGAAAATTGCTGAATATAGATGCGATAGATGCCACGGCAAGAGAGACTATAGAAAAAATATGTAGAGAATTCCAGGAGATTTTTTATTTGGAAGGAGATCATTTGACAGCGAACAATTTTTATAAGCAAAGACTACAGACTGTGGACGATACACCTATTTATACTAGAAATTATAGACTACCACAATCACAACAGGAAGAAATCAAAACACAGGTCCATAAGTTAATAGAGGAAGATTTAGTCGAACCATCCGTTAGCCCTTACAATTCCGCGTTGCTCTTGGTTCCGAAGAAAAGCGACGGCGATGAAAAGAAATGGAGACTGGTTGTTGACTATCGCCAGTTGAACAAAAAATTGGTAAATGATAAATTCCCGTTACCTCAGATGGATGACGTATTGGACAGAATAGGAAGTGCGAAATATTTTTCGACGCTGGATATGACAAGTTCATTCCATCAGATAGAACTAGAACCGACGTCAAGACCACTTACAGCATTTTCTACAAGTAATGGACACTATCAATTTAAGAGACTACCATTTGGTCTCAAAATATCATCCAATAGTTTCCAAAGAATGTTGACAATAGCATTAACGGGATTAGACTCCCATGCATTTATATACGTAGACGATATAATTGTTTTTGGATGTTCATTGCAACACCACAATGATAATTTGACAAAGGTATTTCAGAGGTTAAGAAACCATTATCTTAAATTGAATCCGAATAAATGTAATTTCTTGAAACCAGAAGTAGTATATTTGGGACATCTTATTACAGATAAGGGAATAATGACAGACCCGAATAAAAGTGCAGCACTTCGGACATACCCTGTTCCGCAAAATGCAGATGAAACAAGACGATTCGTAGCTTTCTGCAATTATTATAGACGTTTTGTAAAGGACTTTGCCCAGATAGCCAGGCCACTCAATGAGCTATTAAAGAAAAACCAGAAATTTGTTTGGTCAGAAAATTGTCAGAAATCTTTTGATATGTTGAGGTCCATAGTTTCAAATCCACCAATATTACAATACCCAGATTTTGAGAAGGAATTTATACTCACTACTGACGCATCAGATTACGCATTAGGAGCAATACTTTCACAGGGTGAAATAAATAATGATTTGCCAATCTCATACGCAAGCCGTTCTCTTAATAAATATGAAATTAATAAACCCGTTATAGAAAAAGAATTGTTAGCCATTCATTGGGGAATTATCCATTTCCGACCATACCTGTACGGCAGAAAATTTAAGGTGGTTACTGACCACAGACCACTAGTATCTTTATTTACACATAAAAACCCTTCATCAAGACTAACAAGAATAAGATTGGATCTCATGGATTACGATTTCGAGATCATATACAAACAGGGAAAGATAAACACTAATGCCGATGCATTGTCAAGAATTAAAATAGATTCCAATGATTTGAAGGAGATGATGCCAAGATCTATAAATATAATGACTAGGAAAATGACTGAGGAATTAAAAAAAAAGTCAAAGGACGATCGTATACCCAGCCTTAATCCAGACAGTAATGAAACTGAGAAAGAAGAAAAGTGTAAGGAAGAGAAAATTTATATGTGGAATGGTATCTCGTTTTCACAAGTGAAAGGATACCCAAGATTAAAATTCGTTATAGATAAGACGAAAAGAAGCATGCCAAAAATTGAAATTTTGAAAAATCGCGTAATAATATCTGGCAATGAAAATGCATACTCGAATTTAGGTTCAGTCTTGCAGAAGTTGACTAAGATTTTACGGGATAATCAAAATTTTACAGTAACGCTAGCGAAGGATGATAGAATATTTGAATATGTGAATGAAAAGGAATTAATTAGAATATATAATAGCATGCAAAATAAAAATAGGCAGAGACCTATAGAAATTATATTGTTTAAACAACCAGATAAAATACTGGAAAAGGTAAGGCAAGAGGAAATTATAAAAGATTATCATGAAACCCCACATGGCGGACATGCGGGAGTACGTAGAACTGTCATTGGGATAAGACAAAAGTACATATGGAAAAACATGTACAAAATGGTTAAGGATTTTATCAGTCATTGCGAAAGTTGTAAAAAGAACAAAATTATTAAACATACGAGGGCACCAATTCAGATTACTAATACACCTACAAAACCATTTCAGAGTATACAATTAGACACAGTAGGTCCATTAAGAGTGTCAAACGGGTATAGATATATATTAACAGCGCAATGTGAACTAACGAAATACATTGAAGCATTCCCAATGGAAACTAAAGAAGCATCAGAGATAGGGAAGGTATTGGTAGAAAGGTTTATATTAAAATATGGATGTTTCAATACAATTAAAACGGACAGAGGAACTGAATTCGTAAACGAGTTATTTGAGAGAATATGTACATTTATGAAAATTAATCATGTGACGTCAACAGCATATCACCATGAGACTCTAGGTGGCATTGAGAGAAATCATAGAGTATTAAATGAATACATGCGTTCCTTCACGGAACAATACAATTGGAATGAATGGATTCCATACTATACATTCGCCTATAACACAACACCACACTCAGCCACAGGTTTTTCTCCATTTGAATTGGTATATGGAAGATTAGCGACTATGCCAAATGATCCAGTGTCAAATGAAATATTTTACAATTATGAAGATTATTTAACAGAACTAAAAATTAAATTAAAACATGCACATAATATGGCAAATAAAAACTTATTAGAAGGCAAAATAAAACAAAAATATATTAAAGATAAGAATACAAATAATATTAATGTAAAAATAGGAGATAAAGTATTTTTAAGAAAAGAAAACGCCAAGAAGAGCGAAAATCAATATATCGGTCCTTTTGAAGTAATAAACACAGAAAATGTAAATATCACAATTTTGAAAAATAACAAGCCACTGACCGTACACAAGAATAGAATAAAATTATTTTAATTATGTAATATTATATTGTCAATGAAAAATTTTTTGTAATTAAATTTTATATACCACTATTGTAATTTAATACTTAAGACAAAAAAAATTTTTTTTTTACCAAATAAAAAATTTTTTTCTTTAAACGGTAGGGGTGTAGTACATTCATAATGTAATCATACACATTGTAGTACATTCATACACATTGTAGCACATTCATAATATAATCATAAATATGACACCACACGGAAATACAAAAATTAGAGCAAACAAAAAAACTATAAAGAAAACAAACTGACATAAACACAAAATAAAAATTAGGTTACATTTATGAAACAAGTTCACTGACCGAATTTGCAATTGTGCAAAATAAGCAAATTGGGTTAGTAGTAATCAATATGATATTGCGATTGATATTGAAATAAGAAATAGAAATAAGAATTGTTATTGTAATATATAGAATAAGAATAGTATATAAGCTGAAGGTTTTATTAATAAAATTTAGAAATAATCTTGACTCTAAAACAGAAGCATTTTATTTCTCAGTTCGGCAATTGACTTTGCCATCATATAGAGCCGACTATCGATTCTAAGGCTCTTTAATAAATTAAGAATCCTATAGGATAAAACATTAAACACCCCTCACAACACATACTTACAACATGCATTTCCCGTTGTACCAGCTGATTTCCCCATACCCACTGATGGTATCATCGGAAGGGATATATTAGATAGGTACAAATGCAAAATAGAATTTGAAACTTATACAATAACTTTTAATGTAAAAGATAAGGAATTCATACTACCGATACCACCCAAATGTGTCTACAACACAGATATTAGTATACCAGCTCGTTCCGAATCGATTGTCCCGATAAATATATATACAAAGAAAGAAAGCATAGTTTTAAATAAAGAGATAGCTCCAGAAGTTTTTGTTGCTAATAGAATAATACCTGCAGTAGGCAGACAACATATAAAGGTCTTAAAAATTACCAACAACGACATTGAAATAAAACATTTAGACTTAGATAAAAGAGATCTAGATGAGTACGAGGTGTATTGCTACAAAACTACTAACACTACGCACACCAAAAATCGGGTTGCAAAAGCTTTGAAAAATCTTAATATTGAATCAATTGACCCAACAGCAAAACAGTCACTAATAGACATTGTAGCTAAATATAGTGAAATTTTTCATACTGAAGGTGAGCAACTCACAGTAAACAACTTTTTTACACAACATATACAAACAGTGGATAACACCCCAGTTTATATTAAACCTTACAGATTGCCAGAGACGCAAACGAAAGAAATTAATGAAGCTATTGGAAGATGGAATCATTGAACACTCTGTAAGTCCTTATAACTCATCTTTGTTAGTAGTTCTCAAAAAGTCAGTAGATGACAAACGAAATTGGCGTTAGTCGTAGATTTCCGAAAATTAAATCAGAAAATAATAAACTATAAGTTTCCGTTGACAAGATTGGAAGACGTGTTAGACAAGTTGGGTAGATCGAAATATTTTACGACTCTAGATATGATTAGTTCGTTCCATCACATTCGTTTAGACAAAGATTAAAAACCTTCAACTTCGTTTTCAACAAGAAAAGGTCACTTCCAGTTTACGAGGTTGCCATTTGGTCTCAAGATATCGTCCAATAGTTTCCAGCGCATGCTGACGATAGCATTAAGCGGCTTAAGCGCAGAAGCATTTCTTTATGTAGACGATATAATCGTATTTGGATGCAGCATAAAGCATCACCACAGCAATATGACAAACGTTTTTGAGGGCTTAAAACAATTTAACTTAAAATTGAATACAAGTAAGTGTTGCTTTTTAAAAACTGAGGTAGTCTATTTAGGTCACCTGATAACCAATAAGGGTATACGCACTGACCCGAACAAAAATAGCGTGATTAAAAATTACCCTATGCCACAAAATTCTGATGAGGTTAGAAGATTCAACGAATTTTGCAATTATTACAGGCGCTTTGTTAAAGACTTCGCTAATATAACAAGAAATTTAAATTAGTTACTAAAAAAGGATAAACCATTCGTGTGGGATGAGAATTGTCAAGAATCATTCGAAACCCTAAAATCAAAACTACTAAACCCCCCTATTCTACAATACCCTGATTTTCAAAAACCATTTATCGTAACCACAGATGCATCCAATTTTGCTCTGGATGCAATCTTCTCGCAAGGAGAAATTGGATCGGACCTATATCCTATGCAAGTAAGACATTGTCGAAGCATGATGTGAATAAATCTGTCATAGAAAAAGAATTGTTGGCCATCCATTGGGCAATCAACTTTTTCCGCCCATACCTCTACGGTAGAAAATTTTACGTCGTTACAGACCACAGACCATTAGCGTCACTATTCACACACAAAAATCCATCATCCAAGATGACTAGAATAAGACTCGATTTAAGTGAGTATGATTTTGAAATATCATACAAAAGGGGCAAAATGAATACAAATGCTGATGCCTTGTCAAGAATAAACATAGATACGGAAACCTTGAAAACTTTGATCCCCCGGAATATCGAAACCGATCAACATAATATATTGGCCATAACACGAAACATAAAGAAAGTATTGGAAAAACAAGTTGACAGAAATAATGGAAACTGCATTGCTAATGAGAAGCGTTATGAACTTTTCATTTGAGAATGCACGTCGACATCGGATGTCTAAAATACAAAAAAATTGAGATTTGAAGTAAATAATATATATAAAAAACCTCGCATAATAGTTTCTAGTTCACAGATAGTAATAAGGTGCAGCGATAATCCACAGGACACACAGTTGTCCTTGGAGAAACTTTTACCAAGTATTCTATCACGAAACATACAGGAACTTGCTTTAGAAGCCAATGACATGATTTTTAAAACAACAGATACAGAACAGTTTAAAAACATTTTTAATAATATCAAAAGCAAAAAGAGATTCTGAGGATCCTGATATACAGGACACCAACGCGTGTGACAGATGGGAATACGCAAAATGATTTAATCACTAAGTATCACGATTCGACTACAGGGGGTTACTTAGGCATAAGAAAAACAACCCTGAAACTGAAACAGAGATATATATGGAAGAATATGAGCAGGATGGTAAAGGAACATGTCTCCAATTGCGAAAAATTCAAAATGAATAAACAAACAAGAAATACGAAAGAAAAATTAACCATCACAGACACACCAGGAAGTAGCTTTGAGACTATTTCAATAGACACAGTAGGTCCCCTTAGGTACTCAAATCAATTCAGGTACATACTAACTATGCAGGATGACCTAACCAAATACATGCCCCATCGAATGTAGAGACGCAAAGACGGTCGCAAAAGCAATAGTAAACAACTTTATCCTAATATATGGACACTTTAAAATACTAAAATCGGACAGAGGTACCGAATTTCTAAACACACTACTGTCTGAGATTTGCGATCTGCTAAGGATTAGACAAATTTTTAGCACACCCTATCACCACGAAACACTTGGCTCTGTGGAAAAGAATCACAGATTGCTCAACGAATTCCTATTAAATTTTTGTAGCAACGATCAGTGGGAACCATGGATCCCATACTTTTGCTTTGCGCATAATACGACACCGCACGTAGATACGACCTTTACGCCATATGAACTGATATATGGAAAACTGCAAAATTTATCAGATGCCAACATTATAGATTCGAGACCAGTTTACAACATAGACAACTATGCACAAGAATTAAGAACACGCTTAAAATATTCGTTAATTAAAGCAAAAGAGTATCTAGAAAACGCGAAAAAGAAAAGAGTAGAACAAGACAGAAACAGTAATCCTCTAACTTTGAAAAAAAGTTAGTTTACTCTTGTTCGAAATTTTAACCGAAAGAAATATCAACCGCCATATAATGGTCCCTACGAAGTAATCGATAAACAGCCTTAAAATCGGCATTATACTTTCTAAAAGCATTCATCTGCTTACTTTGAAAAAGGCATAAAACTGCCTCAACTAAAATCACTGGCCAGTAGCGTTAATAAGCGCCGGCACATAATAATAAAGAGCAAGCAAATATAATAATACCTGCATGCGCTCAACTGTGACCTAAACAAAATTGCTGAATGGGGTCGCATAAACAGGGTAAATTTCAATGCCCGCAAGACACAATGCTGCTTGCTTACACACCGACGCAAGCCTGAACACGCTGCTTCATCTGTAAATATGGGTGGTATAGATATTGAGGAATCAGAAGCTCTTGATGTTCTTGGCATGAAGATCCAGTGCGACGTTCAATGGACAGATCACATTTTTCATGTTTCAAAGAAGCATTCAAGTGATTCGGCTTTTTAAGACGGTGTAAGACATACTTCACCCCTTCTGATCACCTTACTATTTATACGACTTAAATTCGACCCAAAATGTAATACAAATTTTATATTTGGGAAGGTACTTCAAAGTCTGTTTTGAGGCTACTCGACCGCGAGCAGGAGAGGGCGAAGAAACTCATAGGTGACGGTAGTGTAGCCAACTCTATTGACACACTTGAGTGTCGCACATTTTGTGAGTTGGCGGTGAAAATTCTATAACTTTTGACTGTGTTGAAATTTTTTAATGAAATTTTCTTTGTTGGATAGAAGACATCTTAAACTTTAATTTAATGTATTAACTTTAAATTGGGCCTTATTAAAATACACTTATATATGATTGAAAAATTACTTTTAAAAATATGGGTATTATCGGCCTTAAAATAAATAAATTTGTGAATGTAGTGATTTAACATTGCATTTTATAAGTAGTAACGTTAACTGAAATAAAAAATTACATATTTAATTAAGCCGTCCATCCGGGTCCATTTTATTTTAATATTTAGCCCTCTTCTTCAATGGACCACTTAGAATACTGGTTAGAAACTCAAAATTGTTTTAAATGTATTAATATTGATATAATATTTAGCAAAACTAATTTTATTTTAGTCGTTGATATCCCTGTGAAATTTAAGGGCAATCGGTCCACATTTACTCATAGAGCCCTTGTAAGTCAAATTTCGAAAAAAAACCTTGGTGATCATAATTCACTAACAAATGTAACTTCGACAGCTTTAGATGTTATTATTATATGAACAATTTAAATATATTTTAAACGTGAATCCATAACAGATATGTAGGAGATCCATATCCGAAAAAAAGTTTTACCATAAATTCTAAGAAAATCTTTTTATTCCAAATAAAATAAAATTTCTTTTATAAATTTTCAATATATATTATGCTTTTTTGCTCTAATTTTTATGTTAATTTGCATAGAATACATTTTTCATTTAACCATTTTAGTGAAAATTTCATCTAAGTATGTCTCCTGTTCATCTTCAAGGAGTTGTTTGGCGTCTTTGTCCAATTCCATGGGGGTGGAATTCCATTTTTGTCGAATGCTGGAGATATATGGATCAGAAGTGCACAATAAAATATTAAAGAGGTCTTCATTGGTTTGGTTTATTTGGTCTTTGATTGGAAAATATCTATAATCTTTGTTCCTTTTTTCTTGCCCTTGTTCAGAAAGATCTCCAATCGGCAGCATATTGTGTTGAATAATGTTTTCCCCATGATATAGTATTTTATGGACTGTCGATGGCATATTCCTCCAATAATATTTTTCGTTGTATAGTTTCGCTGTTTCAAATTTTCTTGCATTTACCTTTTTATTGCATGATATTACTTGCAGTATGATTTTGTAGCGTTTTATTAATTCAAAATCTACTCTTGTAATAGATGCAGCAGTTTCAGGATCAGAAAAAAATGTTCTTGCTGTGTTGCCATCATTTGTGTTTCCTTCTCCTTGCTTTGGCTGATCGATCAGTAAACCCAAATATTTTTCTTGAACGTGTTTCTTTTTTGCCTTTCTTTTGGCTTTATTTTCGTCACTATTTCCTACTATTCCTTTAAAATCTAAATCATAGCTTAGCTTTAATATGTGTTCCATAAATCGAATTTTAGCAGGAAGTGGGGACAAGTCAAACTCATAGGCTTCTTGGAAAGTAGTGTCTTCTGTTGGAAGTTGACTTAGTTGGTTTGCATTTTTTTTGCAAATAACATAGCTTGAAGATGATTTTTTTTCAGTTATGGCCTGTGCAACTTTTCCATCATAACATTTGGTAATTTATTTCAATCTCTTGATCGTTAAGTAGCAAAGTTATCGGTTGACGTTTATCTATTTGTTGTTTAAGTTTAGATACTTCTTCTAACATCCTTCGTTTCCTTGTTAAAAGCAAATTTAATTGGGCAGCAATATTTTCTTGAGGAAGGTATTTCGTTTTTCCATATGTCAATATCGGTTTCTTTGCTAGTAGATGGCTCAAAATTAATGTTATTTGTTTTTAGTCTTAACGGAACAAAAGATATTATAAATAAGTCAGAGTCTGATATATTTTCTGCATTATGCTGCTTATATCGCTTTTGTCCAGAAGATCCATCGCATCCCCATTTAGAATTTAGTGCATCCAATGTGTTCAACAATCTTTCCGCAGTATGATTTAGTATGTCTTGCAATACCACCTCTGCTGAACTTTACAGAATTTTGTGGTGGTAAACAATCTTTTTTAATTAAAACCAAATCTATATATTTTGGATATATGGAGCAATGTTTTCCAATTGCCCGCTTTCGCAATTCCATATACTGATATTTTGTTAGCTTTAAGTCCAAAATATTGAAAATGCTTCTTTAGATGTAAATTTTTTATCATCGGTTGGTGTTGGAATGTTCATTAAAATTTTTTTTACACGCTTGGGGCTCGCTTTCATTACATTTTCTATCATATCAATTTTTTTTAGTTTTATTTTTTGTTTGTCCTAGTTGATGGAAAAACGTATATTTAGTTATTTCTTCAGAAAATTCTTCATTAATGCTTTGCAGCTTTCGTCTTCGGGACCTTTCACTACACTCCTCAACTGGTCTGGCAGGTCGGCCCACATTTGCTGGTTTTGGTTGGCTTTCAAATACAACTTCGCTTGTAATCCATTGTTTGTTGCAGTTAAACATTTTTTTCTTATATCTATAACATTCATTATACCGTTTATTTAATCGCGTTAAGATATTATTAATTTTTTTAAATGGTCGCACAACTCAAAATAAGGATCTTTTATAATGTGCAATATAACATCGTTTTTGTTTTTTTGTCCAAAATAAATTTACTTAGCCATCGTTTTGACAATACTGATCATCTTTTCTAATTTTGTCTGTTTTTATACACATCAAGTTTTCTTGAAGCATGTATGTGTTTAATCGAGAGAGAGGAAAGAAGAAAGAAGAGGAGTACAGACATGCTTGTGCCGACAATTTACTTCAATTCTCTTTTGTTATTTCATTCTCATATTCAAGAAAATCTATGGTATTTTAACCTTTATATTAGCAGCAGCTACCTGGGTACACAAAAAAGTTATAATAAAAGGTCGAATAGATCAGTCCAAATACAACAACTCATGTACGTACCCTCGGTTATATGTAACTATACATTTTTTTTGACATAAATTACAAATATAACAACAGTCTTTTATTATACCCTTTTCATTAATAAAACTTCTTCGAAAAAAAAACATACACACAATACACACACAAACACATGTGGATATACCGCACTCCCATACCAAAAATATCCGACATGCAAGCAGTAAAATCATTGTAGTTCCTAGAGCCGCAAATATAAATTTAAAAAATTTGCATATAACAACAGCTGAAAGTACGTACTATAACACCTTATAAGTCATTTTAAGAAGTTTTTCGCAAAAAAAAGTTGCGTTCTACTGAACATCGAAATTTGGGTACATTTTGTACCTTTATTGGAATGCACAAATCTGGGACTCCAGCTAAGTAAGGCACGGTTTTTTTTGAACTATTTTATAAGTTAAGAAATGATATTGTGTGAAGAAAAAAAAAATTTTTGCACAAATATATAAAACCAAAAAAGTTATGCCCACTTGAAGTTCAAAAATTTTCTAATATATTTTGAATTTCAGCTTCTCTTAAAAAAGCACGTTTTTGGTCACCCTATTCGAAGAGAAATAATCGAAATAAAAACTTACATTTCTGGATTTCAAGGTTCCTTTTATATATAAAAATGGTTTCATTTTATATATAAAAAAAGTTAAATCGGTGAAACAAAAATTTTTTTTTAAAGAATTTTGCCGCCATTTCCTCAAATGTGCCACTGTACGTCGATGCAATATGGGGTGTGTTTCACTGTTTAATCGTTACGACAATGGGTGTTGTTCCGACAAAGTCAGGGACCTCTTTCCCGAAACACGCACTTTTCTGCGCTCAATACGCGCTTCAGTTCGATCACACCCATATGTGGTGGATTTGCCAATGAACCGCACTACGCATTAGAGAGAAAATTCATTCTTTGCCCGTACTGATCGCATGTGGAATAAACTCCCTGCGGAAGTCTTTCCTTCCGTATATAGCATGGAGATATTCAAATCAAATGTTCATAGACACTACTCCCTATATCCATACCCTGAGTGCTGGTCCTATAAAAAAAATATATATATTTATATATATATATATATATATATATATATATATATGTTGGTGTCAGCAGATATTAGCGTTCAGTGGAGATCACTGCCGAATCCACCTTCCAACTGGCATCACCATGACAACTGCCACGATTAAAACAGCGATTCGTCACTGGCCGCCGAGAGGTCTTGCGGCGGCAAAATCATGCTGACGGCGGTGGCGCAGCGAACTCTTTACTTACTTTTGGTTTTGTATTTTTAAAGGCAAGCAAGTTTTTCTTTTGGTTATTCGTTGATCAGCACATCGCCAACCCCTATTTTAGAAAAAATAATAAATACTTGTGTTTTTTGAGCTAGATAAGAAAGCCGTTGTCTGCCAAACAAATATACATTAAATAAATAAAAAAAGAACACTTTAAGAATCAAACCGTGTTCATCCCTTTAATCGCATCCCAAGGTAACATTTGGTCCTTCGAGCTTTGGTGGCGAGGACCTGCTTGGCTACGTTTAGATAAATCGCAGTGGAGCGAAGACCCTTCTCAGCTCGAAACAACGGAAGAAGTAAAATGTACCAAGGTTTTTGTTGCAATCTCGGCTGAAAAAGAGGGCATTTTAGACCGGTTTTCAAGTCTACCACGAGCGCTGCATGTAATAGCATATATGTTTCGGTTTGTCACTTTATCAAGTTCAGTCAGGCGGGTGACCCATGGATATAATACTGTGCGAATTCAGGCTCACGAATTACGTTTCGTACGATATCGACTCTTTTCCCCTGTCGCAGCAGTCGCACTTTTTAAGAGAATTCAAGAGCTTAAATTCGAAAAAACCAATCGACCCACATAGCCCTCTCTATGATGTCATAAGATCCAACAGTCGTCTTAGCCAATCGGTATGTTTGTCCTACAACGAAAGGCACCCTGTTCTCCTGGCATACAGTAGCAGACTGGCTCGTCTTTATGTAGAGTTTGTGCACAAGCTGGTCCACCACGGTGGCCCTCGACTCATACTGTCGGTGGTTCGACATGAGTGTTGGATTTTGAAAGCGAAGCATCTGGTTAAGACAGTGGTCCCCAACTGCAAAATATGTGTTCTACACCGCCAGCAATTTCAAAAGCAAATAATGGGCGCTTTACCCGCAGAAAGAACATCCTTACTAATACGGGTGTTTATTTCGCCGGCCCCTTTGAAATCAAAAGTTTTACGGGTCGTTACTGCCGTATAAAAAAGGGATATGTTTGTCTGCTTCTCGACCAAAGCGATACATATCGAAGCTGTTAGCGACTTAACAACCCCCCCCCCCCCTTTTCTTGCGGGGCTGCCCCAACTGTATATTCTCTGACAACGGTCGAAACTTTGTCGGTGCGGCACGGGAGATCAAGGCAAACTTCGCTATAGTCGTGAAAGAACTTCTACTCCGCTGTAGACAAATACAGGCATCAAAACTTAGAATGGCGATTCATTCCGGCCGCAGCACCTCATATGGCCGTTGTCTGCCAAACAAATATACATTAAATAAATAAAAAAAACACTAAGAATCAAACCGTGTTCATCCCTTTAATCGTATCCCAAAGTAACAATATATATATATATATATATATATATATATATATTATAATATTAACCCTCAATTACTCAACAATTCCGATTAATTTCATTTTTTGTATAGGGGATAAAAACAGCAAAATAAAATACACGTATATTTTTATTTTTATTATTTGGAGAGAAAATTAGGTAAAAAGGGTTTGTTACTTTTAGGCAACACTAGGGTTAGTGGTCGACACTTATATAATTATGAAAGATGGAATTCTCGAAAACAATTTTTGGTTTTTGTGTAACATAACGCTACTCCGCACTTTTCACATACATTATGTGTACATCCGATACACTTTGGAAGCTTGCATCTAATTTTCTTGTCAGACCATTGCGGCCAGTGCCCAATCTGATCTTGTCGAACTGGTTTCGGAGGTACATGCTGAGTAGGACCTTTGTGCCATCTTTTGCTCCACAAACGTATTTTATATAAACCCATGATACTGTCAAGGAGGTCAACGCCTCCCATGTGACGGTTGTGTTACCGATAATATAAGGTCGCTTTATCTGAATATATTTTTTTATTTGCTTTGTCCCATCTTCGAGCATTAGCCTCAGGATTTTGCATAGCAAAGCTGGAAGCTAGATTATCCATTCTGTTGTCCTTCCATGCAACAGTTACGATATCAATGCCATTGACGTCAGCTACACATTCTTCGGAATAGCCTCGATCTTTTTTTTAACATTTTTCTCTGATGACAGCTTATAATCTGGTATTCTATTTCTTCTAATAGTACCAAGACTGAGAATGCATTCTTTGGCCAGATATTCCATTAGGCGGAGGAAGTAAGGTAGTTGTCAAAATATAATTTACAATTTTGACTCCTCAAAATAAAACGGGCTAGCCTCATGACGACATTAGATGAGGCACCTAAATCTGGCTTCCCTTGCAAAACGGTATTTTCCTTTCCGGTTTCAATTTCAGTTTTATAGGCAAGTCCAGGGGGGTTCCTCTCTATTGCGATGCGAAAGAGAAATGGTAACAATTGGTACCCTCTATTGCGTTTTCGCATCTAACTTTTTTGCTTTCGCAAATCTGGCATCACCGCACTCTGTAATACGAAAGCGTATGTCAAAATCGTTCGCTAAACGCAAATATCTTGCGCTAACAAAATATCACACGCAAAGGAACCGCATCATGTAAGTAAATACCAACATAATATTATATTTATATCTAAATTTTTATTTTTTAAGGGAAAAGTCGAAAGAATTGCAAACCCAGCAGCAGCAGTTTGAAATCCTAGTAGATTTTATGGTGCAACACAGTGATTTGGCCAAGGGGCAGTTGCAGTGCGGAAATGCCAAGCAACGCGGGACCAATTTGTGCACGAAACTGGTAGATGACCTAAATTCCAATGGACCTCCTATACGGGATGTAGATGGTTGGAAAAAGGTAATGAATTGTAATATTTTTTATACAAAGCGGCAAACTAATACAGTATAATTATGAACGTCTGCATATAGGTTTGGTCTGACCTAAAAACCCCCACAAAAGTTAAAATGCGAAAAAATAAAGTGGGCATTTCCAGCACGGGTGGTGGTATATCACAATACTGCCCTCTTTCCTCTATGGAGGAACAAATAATTAATCTGCTCCATATGAAAGAAGCCGTCGACGGGCTGTCAACAGCAACATGCTTTGGCGTAAGTGGTTCTGGCCAAGATATGGCGAAAAATAAGGAGCCTGTAGAAGTTTGTTATCTTCCGAAAACAAAAATAACACTGCAGGTGGGTCAGGACACGCCGGCAAACGTAGCTGTTTGGATGAAAGTTTCCAGTCAGCCAAACGTTCGCGGTTGTCAAACCTAAACGAACGAGATGCTCTGTTGAAAACGCAGGTAGAAGGCCAAGGAACATACCACAAGGAATCCCTTGAAGTTTTGGGCAATGTTCAAAATACTTTGAAGGAATTGGTGAGGTACAACAGAAAAAATGTTTAATTAAAAGAAAAAAAGTTAGCGTTAGAAAAAGAAAAATTTAAATTCGAAAAAGAGTATAAATTAAATAAACAAAAGTTGCAAGTAGAAAAGATAGAATTAAAAAAGAAAATATTAGAATTGGAAATGAGCAAAATTATGTGATACTTTGGCTGTGATATATATATATATATATATATATATATATATATATATATGTATATATAAGTACATCTCAAATTTTAAATGAATTTTATAATTTCTTTATTTTTGTTAAACTTTATTTTTGAATGTATATATATTTAGTTTAATCGTTGACCTGTTGTATTATAATAGTATTCTTGTTTTATCGTTCGGCTATAGGTCAGGTTTTTAAAAATCAATAAGCACTAAATATTTTTTGATTATTTAATCTTTATTTAATGTTATTTTTCCCAATATTTCGAAAAGCTTCGCTATTCATCTTCAGGAACACTGTTGGGTACAAAACAATATATGATAAACATTAAAATTAATTTTTGATTATTTCTAATAATCAAAAATTTAAATCAAAAGTAAATAATAAGAGATTAGACAATAATGAAATTATGGTATCATATGACGTAGTATCGCTATATCCGAGCATACCTATAAATTTAGCACTACAAATAATAGAAAATAAGTGGGACATATTACAACAACACACAAAAATACCAAAATACCTTTTCATGGAGTTATTAAAGTTTTGCATCAAAGACAGCCGTTATTTTATATATGAGGAACGAATTTACGGACAATGTAAGGGAATGCCGATGGGATCACCAGTATCACCAGTTATTTCCGATATTGTTATGGAGGAGTTACTGGATCAATCCCTTACAAAATTAAAAATAAAACCTTTGCCCACTGTGCAAAGGAAAATCATGTGCCAAATTTTGATCATGTATAAATATTACAACAAGAAAACCATTATTCCAGGAGATTTACTTTAGAGATGTTACACATAATTGACGTTCCTGCAGAGAAAAGACTTAACTATAAACAAGACACAGAGAAATGCGCTCTAATTTACAGAATTGTGATAAACAAACACAAAAAACAACATAAACAAATCAGTTTTCGCAGCTAAGGACTACAGACGATCGACATATTGAAAATATGTTAATTCAATATAATTTTATTAAATTTTTAATTTACATGTACGTATTTGTAAATTTATTAGAAATAATCAAAAATTAATTTTAATGTTTATCATATATTGTTTTGTACCCAACAGTGTTCCCCTGAAGATGAATAGCGAAGCTATTCGAAAAATTGGGTCAAATAACATTAAATATAGATTAAATAATCAAAAAATATTTAGTGCTTATTGATTTTTATTTTTGAATTTTATTTTTTATGTTTTATAATAACTTTATTAAATGAATTCTTTAATTTCTTTATTTTTGTTAAACTTTATATTTGAATTAAATTTTTTATGTTTTATAATAACTTTATTGAATGAATTTATAATATCCTTGTTTTTGTTAATAGTTATTTTTTACCGTGAATTTTATTTTTGTTTTGTAATACCTTTATTTTTATGTTAATTAATATACATACTTAAAAGTTCAACTACTAGTTTAAGAATTTTAAGATCTCAAACTGCCAGAAGAAAGCTTTAAAACTTTAGATTGTAAGTTTTTTATATGTATACACTTTAATGAAAAAATTTCTTTGTTTTTACAAATAAAAGTTATATTCCTAAAATCAAATTGTTTTTTATATTATTTCTTATTTCCTTTGCAATAGCTGTTTGGTCACCGTTATTAGCACTGCTATCAACAGACGCTTCAACTTCATTTAAAGTTTCAGCGTGAGCAATCCCGTCTATCGGTAGCGGCACATTAAAATTAGCACAAATATTGTGCAGGGCACAGCAAACGTTCATTATTTGAACTACCCTTTCCGGTGCGTAATGCAATTCTCTGGGTGCTAACAGACACCGAAACCTGCATTTTAAAACGCCAAATACTCTCTCAATTATGGACCTTCCTTTGCAAAATTGTTTGTTAAAAAACACTTCGGATGAGTTCTCCGTTGCGTTTCTGTATGGTGTGAGTAGCCAGGGTTCCAGAGGGTAGCCCGAATCGCCTTTAGAAGATTAAAAACAAGTGCGAGAAAAGATTAAAAAATAAGTAGGAAAAAATGTATTAAATTTGATTACCTATTACCCAAAAACCCTTCTCTCCGCTTTCGAAACGTTCGTTTAGTTTTTGTTTTGCGTCAGAAGGGGCCCAAATGTGTGAGTCATGACTTGCACCACCGTATCGACAATCAAAATACCTAATTAGCATTTTATGGTCACAAATCTAAAAATATCAATGCAAAAGTAAGAATTTATGAGACAACTTTATACACAAAAATTTACATACCACCATAGCGTTCATGCTGTGCTTCAATTTTCTGTTGAAGTAAAGGTGCTCATTCCTGGCTGGTCGTATCATTTGTATATGAGTACCATCCACTGCCCCAATCACCCCAGGAATGCCACATAGATGGAAAAATCCACATACAAAAACGCATCTTTACTCAGCCGGAATTTTTGTACAAAGCTATAAAAATTAAATGTTTGAAACCATTTGCTTTAGATATTTATGCTTACCTATGATCATTTAAGGAGAGTATATCTGATCTATCTCTCAGAATTCTCCTTGTAACACGTTCAACATTTTCATTTTCTTCCTCAAACCATAATGCCACCGAATCCATCACTATTAATTTTATATTTTTCAAAATTCACGCACAACACAAAAAATTTTGTTTAAAATGTTCCTGTTTACAACTTTTGACATTTTATTTGATCATTCTTCTTTATTGTTTATTTTGTGGTGTCAGTGTTGCCCCTTTTTCAAATTATTTTGTGAAAGCGTTTGCGCAAGTTATACAGAGTACCAACTTGGTCTCTTAGCGCATTTACCTTACGCATCGAACGTGCTTTCGCATCGCAATAGAGAGTAACCCCCCAGAAACTCCGCTCAATACAAACACTTTATAGCCCCACTTATGTGGTTTATTCAAAGTATTCCTAGCTTTTGTGGACACATTTGCTCGTCCACACAAAGGGGCTGTTACTGAACGCCTCACTTAATAATTCCACCACTGGCCGTATTTTGTACACACGATCACAATCAGGATTACTGTTAGGAAGATCTTTGGAATTGTCATTGAAGTGTAAATTTTGCTCAGGGTCATGGTTTCTTGTATTATAGGAGTACCTCGTACAGGACTCCAGTGGTTGGCAACTCTTGGAAGTTGTACTAGAGACATTAGATATGCCACACCTATAAATTGCCTGACATCCTCTTCATTTATCCGAAAGGTGTTATTAGGATCTTTCTGCACTTGATATAAGGTACTCTCCTCAGCAATTTTCTTAACGACTTTATTAGGAAATAGGTGGAAGAAAAGCTGTTCGGGAGTTTCTAGTTGAAGAAGATCAGGACCTAGTACCTTGTTTTCCTTAAAAGTGAGCTGCTCTGAATTCAACTCAAGATTTTTCTTTTTCTAGCGCAAATTTAAGCTTAGGTGGCTTCTTCTTAGTATTATTTCTTGGGTTCTTGGCATAGGAAGGTTGAGAAGTGTTTTCGTGTGACTGTGCGGTTTCAATGCTACAGGATGGACTTTCATCAATACTTTCTAGAGTTTGTATGATACTATCAACATCAATTTATATGTCAGGCGCCTCATCTTCAAGGGATTCTAAGTCAGAAATAAAATCAGGATCGGCAATACTATCATCGTCAAAATCTAATCCATCTTCACTATCTGAGAGATCATTTAGAGTAGCAGTGATGTTTGCGATACTAAGTGGGCGCTTACGAGACATCCTGTAACATAGAAACAAGTAATAATCAAAATGAAACACAAAAATAACCGACAATCAGTAGAACAACTGTCAGTCAAATGTTTACCCCTTTTTACCGAATGTAGCTTACGGGCAACAATCTCTATTTGCCAAATATACTGCTTCACAATAAAAATCAAATATATATCTCCAATTTATACAGATAACACACAAAACACACAAGCAGAACACTTCAATTTTACACATTGAATCGAAGCAAACGTATGCTGTCCACAAAAACCAACGGTCGAAAAACAAGTGTAAATTTTCAGCAAGATTTGCTAATTAATTTTTTTGTTTGTTTACGTTTATTAGATTAGTTTGTAAACTACCGGCTACTTTGAGCAATCATATTAAGAAAAAAACATTTTTATATTAAATTTGAGATATCCCGATGGTTTGTTGCCTACAGTCTACACTATGCTATGGTAGATTTTTATTAAATATTATTTAGTCTAATTTTTATTCGATATTTTGTTAACAGTTGTTACGAGTCTCCCTTCTAGGCGCTGCAATTTTGACGCCATCTAGCTCCTTAGGCATCACCAGGGTAGGTTCCAACTTTTAATTACAGCCCTGAGACCGTCACAATAAATACATAAACACCATACTTTTGTACTAGACTACCACAAAGAGTTATAACTAACAAACTGGAAACATATTTTTTGGAGGGAGAATCGCTGGTATTTCTCCACTTCGCCCACCCAACCTAGGACACCTTTTTCCTGAAAATTCCATTTTTTTGTGTGTCCCCAAAACCCACACGCACGCTATTTACAATTACCTCACATCCAACCTACTCGAAACCACAAGAGTTAGTGCACAAATATGTTACTATTCTTACAGACCATAAAAAAATCTTCACATTTTTATTATAGGTTAAATGGAAAATAGAGTAAAACTAATTCTAATTCCACGTTCTTGTCCTAACTATACAATAATACAATTTTTATAAAATTTTTCTTTACTTAGCTATACTGGGTGCCTCAATATAAGATAAATCAAATAAGCGACGTTAATTTTTTCTCACTTCCTCTCAAACCGGAAGTTATGACATATATACCACTACAAGACCGACTCTACACAACCGAATAAAAAAAAACTTGTAATTTATTTGCAACTTCCGTAGCACCTCACCTACATAAAGAGCTCTCTTAGAGCTATTTTTACAACTTGACGACAAAGTTGGTGGTAGCAAGTGCCAACGTTGGCATAACAAGTATATAAAGTGGCCGGTAACAACTTTCCATTATAACAACTTGCCGGTAATATTAAATGTATATTTCTTATTGTGTGGCAATACCACCAGCAATTACCGACTACTTTTGCAAGATTATTAACATCGCGAAAAATTGTAGCGGCAAACTTTTGTTTGCTAATATATAAGTTTGTGTGTTTGAAATAAAATATGTCAGCATCTAAGGAAATAATCGTGCGAGCTGTGAGAGATCGGCGAAAAACTTTTCAAGTGAAGAAGAACTATGTTTGGTGCTATCATATTAAAAAATAATAATATATGGTAAGATAAACATAAATCCTCCTGGTAAAACTTACCGCAAAGTCGAACTTGAATTTAATTTATCGCACATGTTTAGATTAAAGGAAAGTTGTAATAATGAAAATGTATTTATCCAACCGATAAAATATCACATGAAGATAACATCAAGTTGTAATAATGGCCCTTAGATGGCTTATCAGTTCCTAAAGTAAACTACCAAATACCTAACTATTACAACTTTTTCTTTTTCGAAGGAAATTAACACCGATGACCTACTTTATTTATAATGCTTATTTTTTTATTTAGGCACTAACACAAATGAAGATTTTAACTCTACTCACATTAATTATCACTAACGACACTTATACTAGTCCCTAATTAACACCCTAATCGCCCTTTTTTATTTTCTTTTGTCTAATATATATATATATATATATACATATATATATATATATATATATATATATATTTATATATATATATATATATATATATATATATATATATATATTCTTATGTATGTGTACTTATTTCCTATCCTTTGTTATTCTTATCTTATCTTTTAGCAACATCAGCGATTAATTTAACTTTTTTCAGCCAGTTTCCTTAATCTATCAAGCAGTGCACCCAATATCACCTGCCGGAGTCTACTAGCGACGAAAAGAGGATTTTAATGCCTCCACGTAGCTGCCGGATATGTCTAGGTAAGTAATATAGAGCGTTTACCTGTTACTGGAATACTTATATGTTTCCTTCTTAATTTCTTTCTTGGCGCCTCGGCCACTTCAGATAGGCGATGTCCAGACTCTGACCTGGTGATACAGCGTTTGTAATAATACATCTTTTAGTTCAATAAAAATTGCCTATATTTAGACTTACTTTTTCTCTTTTAATTTATTATTTTTCTTCTTTATTTTACGAGTTATATAGCTCTTGGTTTCAAACTTGGATTGTGCCGCATCTCCTTTTATAGTCTTTTTATATTATTCTATCATTTTTTCTTCTTTTATTTTATAACTTAGTATTCCGCCCTACTTTTAAAGCAACTTGCTCGCTTGCAACTCTTCGAAATCAATACCCATCACATACTTTGGAAAACACCATTTTTTATCCCAATTTTCCATATATATTCCCTCACAAAATTATAACATATATCTTCTCGTTCTATTTCTGTATCGTACACAAACAAAATGATCCAATGGATCCTCTTTCCAACACCGACACCTTACATCCATATATACAACTCTGGTTTCTAGTTTACCTGGCAATGCCATATCAACACAATAATAGTCTGGCATGTCTGGTTCATTTTATTGGCTACCTTTTCAGATAACACATGGAACATGCATAGAACAAGATACAGAAAACTTGTGGTACCAAAAAAAAAAAACATATATACAAGCACAACAAGAAAAAAACCCCCACACCCCACTTTAATGACATATTTGTAAGCATATCAACTATGTTTGTAAGCAAACCAACCACATTGTTTCCAAGAATAAAAAATCTTGTTAAAACTAGAAGAAGCATATTTTGTTTTCTTCACATAATGTATCGAGTGTTTTATTGCTTAATGCCCAGTTTTTGACTTAGTATATAAGTTCTATTTAAACTTAAAGTCTATTTAAATACAAAATTAATTTTTACAGATCATATTTAAATACAAATTAAATAAAACTCATTGGACACTTAAATGGCATTTAAATAGAGCGCAGTAAATATATGACTTTGACTTTTTTCTTTTAAGAAAAAGAAAGCATTGTGATGTTGAGAAAAATTTGCAAAAAAAATTTACAAAAGTTACATAAATATAGTTAATTATCAATAGAATTAAGTAAAAATTGAATAAAATTATATTCATTGTACAAACAGGCTCTTAACAAAGCTGAAAAACTTAAAATAATTTAATGCGCAACACTTCAAATACTTTAAATCACAAGCAAAACACATGTCTGTACAATGGCGATTTTTGTTTACATATTTCATGGTGCTACCACATTTTTCGCATAAGTTAATTAGGTATTTAAATACGACTGAAAAACTCAAAGCGTATTTAAACACAACTTAAGTTTATGCAAAAATTAATAATTTTTGTACTTAAATACGAAGTCACCTGATAGTGGATCCGCCTTGGTTGTGGTGCTCTTTATTGTTAGAGTTGTCAGATAAACATTGGAAACATCATCGAAATTAAAAATAATTCTTTATGAGGCATGTTCTGGAAGGAAAATTTGTGTCTTGAGGAGGCCTACATAAAGTAAACGACGAAATTCGACTCAAAGCGTTTATAAGACAAACTGAAAAAAACCTGAATTGTTTTAAAATCGAATATATGATATATTGTCACAATCCAGTTATAAAGTTAAAATGTTGCGAAACTACTGATAATTTCTGTGAGATATGTATATGCATATATATATATATATATATATATATATATATATATATATCATTCATTTGTTTTTTAAATCAAATCATATTTTTTTTTGGGCATATGAAATGTGTTTCGAAACAAAATGGACACCAAACAAATCAAACACAAATAAAAGAGTAAAAAAAATAGAGTTAAAAAACAACTCGTCAATAGACTGACTATTCTATTCATAACTGGTCGTGTTTCACAAAACGAAATGTTTTGTGAATCAAGACTAAAAATTTTTTAACAAAAAAATATCTTATACATATATTTATATACTTATATATTTATGTTTATATACATACATACATTATATTTAAATATATTTTTCACTCCAAATTATTTTTATTATAAACAATAGTTATTCTTGCTTATAAATTTCTTTCCAACTAAAGAACGAATAACAATTGTCAATTCTATGTTTCGAGTTTTTTTAGAATCATTTGTATTTTCTTATTAAAACATACAAATGTAAAAAACATTCGAAAAAAAGGAATCAAGCATTGTTTCGTTTCTATTTTTTCTATTTGTTTTCGAATGGTCTCGTTACATCAAACCTGTTTGATTCTATTCATTCTATTTCGTTTGTTTTAAATTTTTGTTTTGAATTATTCGACAAGTTTCATGAAACATCAAACCATTTGAAGTCTACTGCCATTCATTGCAACAGTATGATATACATACAATTGTAATGTTCTAACTTATAATAAGAAAACTGACGATTATGTCGAAGTAGTCCTTAAATCAAACGGCTGTTCTATTTTAATATTACATTGGCTTATTTACTACTTTTACATATTTTAGTTGTTCTTTCCAACTTAATAATTAGCTCTGTTCATTTACTTTTCTATCGCTTTCCATCAACTAGAAGGTAAGAAGACATTTTATGTAATTTCTCTGAAAAATAACAAAACGTAAATGAACGTTCCTATCTAAATTTATTAACTTAAAATAGCGATGTGTTATGTAGGTATACGCAAAAGTTCAGTAGTTACTCCAATATTTGGGACAATTTTATATATTAGTATGAAAATAATGAGATTTTAAGTATATATTTGCTTATTTCCAATGAAATTTATAAATAATTGCTTTTTACATGCAGTGGTAGTACAAGAATATTTCAAATAATAAAAATGTATCTACAAAAACTTACTTACACCATCAAAATGTATAATTTTTACTATAAAAACATATATAAAGCACTGGCACAAGTATATTTTCTGGAATTTTAAACTAGATCAACGAAAGATATATTCATATAAGAGTTTTTCTCGATCTTAACGGATCGATTTTGTGTTAAATCGCGGTGCCTCTATTCTAATGTGAGATCTGGTCGCATCAACAAAACTTTTGTTAATTTCTGAAACGCAGAATAAGTCAAAATGTCTATCCTCATTGTATGTACTTTTGTTAAATTTGGATAAAAACCAACATATTCTATGGATCATCCTACAACAATGTATATCATGGCAAACGTTATAACATTTTCTTCCTAATGTGGAGACTTCTCACAAACTGCTGAATAAATTTTGCAAAATATATTAACTTTTAGCTTCTTTTAGAAAACTTGATTTCTAAATGTATACACAAAACAGCTGACTGGATATTTATTAAAAGTAAATATTTTCCTATCAAGAACTTTCAACAATTTTTCAGTTTCTCAATCTTATGCTCTATTTTGTGGCTCTCTCGTTGAAATTTTTTCGAGTTAATGAACACATTTCTATCAATAATTGTTAAAAATTTTCAGTAAATAAACACAGCTATTGTCTCATTCATATTTGTGGAAATGCAACGGAGTTCAAATTACAATTGCTTGTTAACCAGTCACAGAATATTGAGTTGGAATGCAATCAATTTAATTTGAAAATTGCATTGATATCACTTAAAGTATTCTGATTGATCAGCATTGCATTGGCTTTGTGCAATACATTAATTACATGTGTAAAAGGCGGACTCACTACTGGTGGCCTTAATTAAATATATGTCGAACATGTCAAGACGTATAAAAAACCAATAATCACATAGCAATCGTGTTTTTTCGGCTACACGTACATGTTGTCGGCTCTGATTGATGAAAATGTGCTAGAATACACCAGTCTAATTTTTAGTCCGCACATATTTTGTTCTATTCAAAACACACGGGATGAATTCATCTGGCATAAAATTGTATACGGCCCAATTTACATGAAGAATTTTAATTCATGAATATTTTTTACTTTTCTTTCAAAACATCTTCTAAAATCCTCTCGCACTTAAACGGTGATTTATAATTCATGTATATTTTTATTTCAGGGTTGATTTGTTTAACTTGTAATCGCTTAATTTTCTTTAAAGCAGAAAAAGACTAAAACATAAAACATAAAACAAGAAATACGAAAATCAGTGCAAAAGGAAATAAAAAATTCATGAAAAACAGATATCGTGATGTTTTTTCTACTCCTACTTCATCTCTACCTACAAACAAAAACAGCATGAATAAAATTCATGAGTAAAATTCTTCGTCTATATTGGGCCTAAGTATACACAGTTTTGAGTGTGTTATACCCTAGTCAGACATAGGATTTCTGTATCATATTAGTATGATATACTATATGCAAGGCAGATTAAACAGGTACTCGCACTAGTACAACAATCTACAACAGTAACAACCACACGTTTTTTGTTGGTAGAACATTACATGGGAATGTCAAAATCTTATGACATTTGCTTGAAAAAAAACATGGCTGAATAAATGTCATTTCAATGTTTTGTGTTCATGAGGGTAGACGACGCAATTAAGGTAATTATTAATATTATAAATTGAAATATATTATATGCTAAAATGTTTCTTGTTCTTTTAGCTTTCCTTTTGTTAATACAAAACACGAATTTCTACATGAGATCCATCTGCTCAAATGTAATGTTACCCCGTCAAATGTTTTAGTTCCACCAAATTTTTCGCGATGCTCGTTTAAATATTTCATACGCAAACTTGTGGAGTCTACATTTGGTACGAATCTTACTTCATAAATATATACCCCCTTTTGCGGATCCGATTCTAAACGTATATAATTAGCGGCCAATTTTACAGGATTTCCTTTAGATCCATGGATATTTTGCAGTGACTTGAAAAATTCTAAATTGTCTTCTTTGGTGTCTTGGCTTAATTGCTTCTCAACTGTTGGTGCTTTTGTTGGTGGCAGTCCATTTTTGTTTTCACACGAAGACGATGAAGTACTTGATGTTGCTTCGGAAGTCAAACGTTGAAATAAGCTAGCTCGACCACGACTGTCCGTATTTATTGTACTCTGAGAACCATCGTCATCAAATATCCGACCACGTCCACCTAGTGATAAGCCCGAGAACGATCCAAGCTCTTCTAAAAGCTTACCACGACTTAGACGTCTGTATTCACCGCCCGAAACAGGGCTACGTGAGCCTAAGCCACTGTCTTTAGTGGAGACATCTCCGCTAGAATTTGATTCAGCCGAAGCAGTCTGCTCTAGACACAGATTTAAAAAATTTCCACGACCTTTCGACATTGTGGCTTTATATCTTTTAAGTTTATTTGCAACCTATTAAAACTTTTTCTAGAAAACTGTAGTTGAATTAATTTCGAACGACGAGAACGCCACAAAGAATAGTGCGTTAATAATAAAACTGTAAAATGTGTATAAAAACGGTTTTATTATTTAGGAAAGAATATGGCTTATCAATAATAAATTGAAAAAGATATTTGGAAATTTCTGCAATTTGATTTTACATTAAAACAAACAAATCTTTCAATAGTGATTTAAATAACAAAAAGATTTTACAAATGCATATGTGCAGACATCTATAAAAAGTGTAAAATATAAAATAATTCGGCCATATTCTATTTGGCAGCGTCAACATCGTCGTCAATATAATGTCGACATCAACACCAACACCGCGTCAATCCTATTTGATATTTTATAAGGGTTTAAATGTGACGCTGCCTGTTTATCGATAATTTAGATACACATGTCTGACTCTTGCAACAGCTGGTTTATTTTGTTTACAATTTCGTGGAAAATTTTGTATAAAACATAAAGTGCAATCTAATTCTTGGAACAGCGGTTTTATTTGGTTTAAAATTTCGTGGAAAATTTTTTATACAATATGAAGTGCAATCTAATTCTTGGAACGGCGGGTTTATTTTATTTAAAATTTCCTCGAAAATTTTTTATAAAATGCAAAATGCAATCTTTCCAGAGTTTTTGTGTCTCACTCGCACTAGTTAATTTCGACACCTTAACGACCTGCATTGATTTATAGTTCTTCTGGGGAATTTTCCGTGTTTACCTACGTTGCTGCTTCCTATGTGAAGCTATAGATTGTGTTCAATCACTCACAGAAACGGATAGAATAAGGTTTAACAACATTGCCGGTATACGTGCACCAAATAGTTTCAAATATATTTTGTTAAGTATTTTTATATACAATACAATATAAAGTGATAAAATGTTTTTCCTTCCTGTGCCAAATTCTGATCCTGATAATCCTGGGATATGACAATTTTGTCTTCTTCTCGAAGGAGTACGATTTTCATCACGCAGAGAAGTGAATGTATGCTCACTAACAGCTCCAAGCGGTTCTTCAACGTTAACCAAATCCAGATGGTCTACTGTCTCTTCTTCCCTATCCTGCAGCTCACGTTCAATGTTCCCTTCTTGCCGATCTATTCCTATAGCTGCACCGTCAGGGTTTATTTGTTTTTGGAATTGGAGTAAATTGGCCACAGTTTCCTCTAAGGGGCTGAGTGTTAGCTGTTTATATATTCCCCCTCCAGTGGAGGTACACTCAGCTTTGTTGGCAACCAATTTCCTTTTAACCTTGCACTTTAGATCCCGCCAAACCTGGAACGAAATTTTGTTATAGAGTATATTTTGCTTAAAAACTGATTGCTGTACCTTTTGCCATCCATCGCTATACCTTTGCGGTGGCCCAAGAGCATTTAACATTGTGGCAATATTCTCCCACATTTCATTAAAATTATTGGATACAGTGCCTCTGCGAAATCCCCTTGCTAGTTCAGGGTTTTGCTCCATCTCCTCCACTAATTTTTGAAATTGTTTGGGATTTGTAATTTTAATTTTATCCCTATCCATTGTTTTTTCTTTTCAAAATAACGCAAACACCCAAAACCTTGTGTTTGTCAACACAACACAACACCAAAACCATTGACGACAAAATCAGAGTCAATATTGAACAGCATCGCCGTCACCTTTTCATAGAGAATATAAAATATATGTTGACAGTTTCAATGTTGAAGTTGGGAATGCCAATTCGCCTCAACAATATTGTGTTGCAGTGACGCTGCCAAATAGAATATGGGCGAATTATTTACAAAGAATCTACATAGTTTAGATACGTTTCATTTTATTAAAATAATAATCACAAACAGAAAAAAAAGATTGTTTGCTAGACAAATTAATTTGTCTATTTACTGCTCTTAATCATAAAAATTAAATATAAATAAAGCTAACATATAATAAGCTATTTGTTTACCAAAAGCAAATAACGAAAACGAATAATTTGCAAAATATTTTATTTCAAAAAGAAAAGCCTGCATTTATTATGCTTGCATTTCATTGGTTCTTACACCAAATCTTCAGTAGACTTTTACCAAAAACAAACAAATTAATTGCTATTTTAAAATAAAGTATTTGTTTGTTTTTGGTCAAGTATGTCTATATGCACGCATTTATTGGATAGTGATGATGCGATAGTGATGATGATGATGACTATTATTCTAAAATAGACGATGAAAACCTAGTTATACATGTGAAAAAATAATTTCAAATACAATGTAGTATATACTTACTCAAAAGTTGAATTGCAGATATTTCTTGTACCCCATTTTTCTTTGTTTCGATTTTTGGATTTTTAAACGGTTATTTAAATCTCGAATTCTAAAATGTATGCGGCATTTAAAAAAGAAGGCTTTGATGTTGTCTGCCAGGTCCACAAGCTTGCTGCACTCTATTAAACGACGTTGCAGGTTGAAGGAATGAAAAACATCTTTGCCATTGACTTTATAAAATATTGTTTCCAGCGCCTTCAATTTTTCAACGAAATCGTTACATGGCTTTATTAGTGAACCCTTCGACACTTGATCGACCCAAGTGAAGGAACTTTCTCGACATTCGTATCCTTCAAGCTTCAGCTTTCGAATAATGTACCCAGCTATGTACTCTAAAGCATCCACTTGAAGAATACCCATGTCATCAAAATCCGTACCATTTAAGTCGTCAAATTCGGGAACATCTTCAGGATCGCAGGCGGAAATATTTAAGTCTTCCTTAATTGCACTGCAAATGTTTACACTCGAACAGGAGTTATTTATTGTATTATTACTCAGCCATTGCGTTGACTCAAGCTCAACATTTCCACTACCACTCAAATGTTCGGTGTTTCTAGCTGAAAAATATAATTAAGTTATTGAAAATGATATTTTAAATGAATAAGTTATTTTGTGTATATGAATAATATTGGTTGAGACTTACCCAATATATATTTGCGCAACCTATACTTAAATTCTTTTGGAGACGGATGGTCATTAAGCCCGCCTTTGCTACGGATTGCTCCAAAAAAAATTTCTAGCACATCCTGGTTCAACCTATTAGTACAGATATAAGTCATGTTATATCTCTGCGACACATAGCTCTGAAGCATGGATAATGCGTTATTGGTCATTAGAATCCCTTTTTGGAAGGGTTCTAACTACGATTTGTTTGGAATTATGGGTTGCGACATTATTTTGTTCATGTCCTCTAACCTCTCAAGTTGCAATTCTATGGCATTGCCGAACGGTTGCTGAATTGACAATTTTTATTTTATTAGAAATTATATATGTATGTAGTATGTTTTCTGACTTACCTTGCCAGGATATGAAAATGTCCCTAACGATGAATTGAGTACATCAAACCAACCAATTTGGATGAAGTCCGCTGTCTCTATTGCCTTGTATACCTCAAAACCAAGAGAGTAACAGCGGCGAATCGCACTGGCAGTGGTGTTGGAAAATAACTGCGCAGCTGGCTTTACCTTTTGTCTCCCTGAAAAATTTTGTTGGTGTTATTTGTATTCTTTATTATTATAAGAAGTTTTTGCTCACCTGGACCTTTCACCGACAAATGATCAGCATTTAATTTAAATGTTATGGAGACATCAGAGCCAGACGTATGTTTCATTACATCAACTACTGACCGAGACGTTAACAGCTCACCATTTATAACATAACCACTGTCCAGAAAATGGTTTCTTACCAACTTCAGCAAGTGTGGGGCATCAGCAAACACAAAAACTTTATCCTCCGGTTGTGATGGGTGTGGAAACCATGGTTTATCTGGGAAATATTGTATAGAAGTTATTAGTATTGTGTGTTTATCTAGTGTGTAAAAGTAAAAATGTGTAACCTGCACCTCTAAAACATAAAAATTTTTAACCTGCACCTCTAAAACATAAAAATTTGTAACTTGCACTATAATATAATATAATAAAATAATATAATATAAGGATAATACTTATCTGTTCAAATAAAAACCAGTTTAAATTAAAAAAATACTTTCACTATACTTACCTTTTGCTCTTACTATTAATTAGTCTATTTTTTAAATATTATACTTTAATAATAAAATAATAATAGCATATCTTATTTAAAAAGACTTAAAAAGTAATATAATAAATAAACATTTTAAATACCGAGTTTGTAGACTAAAACGCAAAATCCCAATTGCATTTGGCCATATACATAACGTTGAATATACATAACGTTGAATATACATAGTGTTGAATTATACGTCCTCATGAGAAGCAAAGTGGATAAAAAAGTTTGTGTGTTTAGTGTCTGTTTAATTATTTGTGTTGCAAAACTTACCGATAGTAACACCTAAATTTGTCCACAACTTACGGTTCGTTGACCCATTGTCGCACACCATTGCAACAACCGGGAAGTTAATGGCATACAGCTTGGATATTATATTACACAGTATCTCTGTTGTCATTTGGCAGTCATAGTCAAAAAACACTGGCTGTTTCCACGATTTGCGCAGACCTCGAGCCATAACCACTTGCACATTTTTTGCTGGTTTTTTAACCACGTCTCGCACTGCGTCGTACTCGAAAGTTTCCATCACCTTCATCTCATCAAACGCCAGTACGCATATTTTATCATCGCCCTCCAAATCTGATATTTGGCGCATAAAATCGATGGCACTAGTGAGAAGCCCTTCCCTAACGTCGACTTTGGCAGACCATCGATGCAAAGTGCTGAGATGAGGTAGTGGAAATCCTTTCTTGTACAAGTGGTTGTACGCTCTGGGGCCCGATGCATGCAAACAGATTGCGCTGGAAATATCCTCCCACCTCCACTTTATATCTCCAGGTACCATGAGCTTTCTAACTTGCCTTTCGGTAAAAATTTTTGTTATTCCGTTTAAAGCTGCATTTGCCTGGGCAAGTTTGAGCTCCAGATGCTTTACCGTGTTGGACAAATGCCGCAGTTTGTCTTGTTGAATATTTTTGCTTTCAATATATTCAACAGGACTATAAAAATACAGATAAATAAAGATTAATACAATACAATTATTTTGCAAAAGTAAATAATAAATAAGTAAAAAATTGTTTATAGGTTACTTACTCCGTTTGTGTCCCTTGGTCAACGAAGCATTTGCTTTGCATTAAAATTTGATTGGGAAGGTCGCCGGCTTCTAACAGACCTTCCTTCCCTGGATTACCCGTAGCAACCCAACGCTACTTGTGGTATAGCATTGGGCATTAGATACATTCTACCACCTTTGATGATGTGTCCCGGATGAAAGTGATCCGAACATATCGACGAAGTGGCAGAGAATTGCATGTTGCAAATTTCACTCCACTTGTCGCGTCTGCGCTTATCACTGGGAACAGTGAATAAGGTCACATTCGCTTCCTTTTTCTTTTTACATAAGGAACAGCGACGCATCTTCACTTTTTTATTTGTCTGAAATAACAATTAATTTAAATTTTATAAATTTAATTTCTAAAGTTAAAACTTTTTTCACCTTTTCAAATTAATAAATTATGAATAAAATCTTAATCACTTATATATATCTATATGACTCAAATATAAGTATGTATATATATATATATATATATATATATATATATATAGATATAATTTATTTTTCACTTTTTATATATATAATTTATTTTTCACTTTTGTTCACTGCCTTGGCTTGCTCTTACACTTTTTAACTTTTGCTTTTTTTCTATTGAAAAATAAAGCTTGTAAATAAACTTTTGACATTTTGCTGGTACGTAAACAAAAGCCAGCTGCGCTACCGAAAGTACCTGTTTAATCTGCCTTGACTATATGTGTGTCAACGTATACTACAATTACAAGCTGGTTTATGTCTGGTTTGTATACTACGAAACAATTCGTAGCATAAAACTATAGTTTGTTGTCTGTAGCTGTGTTCAATGAACATTGGGGAAGCCCAGTTACAAAATTGATTGTCAGTTCTGATAGTATTGACAGTTATAATTTATTAAAAATATTTTAAAGCATCTATAACAATAATACATAACAATGCAAACATCTATAAAATTTCTGCAATGGTCGATTTGCCAACACCAAATAAACTGGCAACAGTTCTGTACTCTGATGAAGATCCTAACGATTATAAGGCTATGCTCAACCGTTTCCAATCAGATTGCATTCCAAAATACATTTTCTTTATTCGCATAAAATATGCAATTTTATTGTTATTCTTAAAACTTTTTGTTTTTCCATTTTTTCTGACGTAGGTATAAAAACAAATATACTAGTATGTGTATAACATGTCTGTCATGCCAATTTAGTATCACAATCCATAGTATTTATATTATGATATAGAAATACTATGTCTGTCTAGGGTATTAGTATTTCTTTGTTCATCTGGTGTTATTTTTCGTTAGCTGTATACATGCGTTTTGAAACAAAATTAGCGGATAAGTGATGAGAAATGGGCAATAATCTTAGTAGAAATTGCTAGTTTCATTATAAATACATATATTTTCATGTAAATATATAAAGCCTAAATCAAATGTTGTAGAAATCAACTAGGACCATATTAATAGTGCATATTTACCTATGTAAAAAATTATTTATATTGTTAACTAATGTTTTTATAGTTTATATATAATTGTTTTTTAAGATAAATAAGCAAAAAAAAAATTTGTATGTAGTGCAATTTGCAGAAATATGAATAGTGAGTTTTTAAAGGTACATTCATATAAGATTATTTTTTTACACATAATTAAAAAGACTATTGAAAAACCAATAGAAGTTTTTGCTTATTAATGCGACCATTAAATTTTATTAAGTAAAATATTGCTGAAATTTTCTGTAGCCAAAAATTTTTTTCTTTTATTAAAAATGACTGCAAAAACGTTTGAGTTTCTTTTATTAGTTCTACTGTTTGTTGCCGCCATCATGTTGACGCACCGAACGACAACTGAAGATTGAAAAACGCTCTGTAAAATAGAAAACACAGAACCTGTTTTTTTGTATATTTAAATAAGTGCGTATGGATTAGTTTTGTTCTGCTAAGTCCCCGTCCACACTTGCAATTTTGTTGCAGCAAGTCTTGAATGTTTTAGGTGATAGTGGGGAGAGGCTTTGCTTTGCAATTCTCATTATTCAACTTAAAGAAAATATAATAAGAAGAGAAAAGAAGGCATAAGATAGTATACAAGAATTGCAATGCCAGATTTTTCTAATGTGGACACTAAAGCAATTTCAAAGTAGAATTGCACGCAACAAAATTTCAAGTGTGGACGGGGACTAATGCGGCTTTGAAGCTTGATGAAGATATGTGCTACTCAAGAACTACTCCCCTCACCGAAAAAGCAAACCAAATACCATGTTATGAAAGCATAATTGGGCTCATTAAATAATTCACCCTACCTTCCGGCCGTGAGGCTAATTCCCGCCGCCGCCGAAAAAGTCCCGGCACAGTTGTTTAATATACATATGGACTATTCCTTTAATAACGAGAATCATAGATTTCCAATGATGGACTTAATGGATTTGGAGGATAAATATCCTTGCCGCAATGGATTCATTAAAAATTTAAGTGAATTGATTTCGAACAAGGAAGAATGTTTTCCTTCTGCTGTTTTCGTTTATGGTCATGTTGGAACTGGGAAGACCGCTATTGTGAAAGATTTCATAGAGTTTGTGTATAAGGAAAAACGGTTTCATGTAGCCTATATCAATTGCGTCGAGTGTTATGCCTTAAAATTATTCTTGGAGAGTACGCTAACAGAATTAACTTGTGGCAGCAGTAAAAGGCAAGACCTACAATGCGATACTCTGAAAGAATTTGTAGAATATTTAAAATATGATGTTAGGGGGGCAGAAGGTTATCTTTTGGCAATAGACAATGCAGAACGTTTGCGAGATATGGACGCAAATATTATGCCGTCACTTTTAAAGCTTCAAGAAACTACTGGACTAAATATATGTGTATTGCTGATATCTCAAATTCCGTTTGAAAAATATCATCCCAAGACTGGCTTAACAGAGATTATAAAACTGCATTGTCCGCAGTATTCAAAGACAGAGGCATTAAAAATATTAAGTAAACAATTCCCAATAGCCAAGGAAATGTTGAAAATAAATTACGACATCATACATAAAGACACTATTGAAAGTAATAACGCATTTTTACGGAAGGTCGAAATCGTCAACGCATTAACTGTCGATTTTTTCAACAATTACCTCAACGTGTTTTTAAGTGTTTTTTATAAGGCTTGTCGCGATATTAACGAACTTAAAGCTACGGCCTGTAAATGTTTCCTGACCTATATGGAACCAGTATTTAATGAATGTGTTGATATAAGGGACGTTTCCAAACTTTGGCGTAATATTGCAGCACCATTGCGCATTGCATTATCTAGCATATATATGCGTTTAGACAGAGCGGAGTACCAAGTAAGTTTCCTCTTTTCATATAAGAATAATCTTACATAAACCTGAACTTTTGTTCTTTAAAATTAAAACTTAATTTGGTAACCGGATATTAAAATAATGTATTTAAATACCAGATATGGGCAGTAATGCAAGCCATACACTTTGCGACTGTTTATACAACTTTAATTGTAGTCGAGTTGTGCTTTTTGCCTCCATACATTACAACTCTATTACAATCTCATTATAAAATTTTAAATTAAGAGAATAAGGTGTCAGTGAAAATGGTATCTGATATTATTGTTTTTGCTTTAATTGATGAAGTTTTTGAGCAAGAAATAGAAGATGAACACAAAAAATCCGTGGAAAAAAGAGGAAGTGGGCTTAGTAAAACAAGAAACTTATTCAAATGAAAAACTCTTAAAAACATTGCAAGAATATGAACCATGTACATAGCAACTGCGCATTTTAGCTGTTTTCTTTCTTAGTTCCTCTAGGGTTTCATCACTTTTAATTTTGTATAGTCCAATAATAGTTTATCATAAGTCTTATTTCGAATGTTTGTATTTTTTAAATTTTCGTTTTTGCAGTTCCACATTTGCGGCATATATTTATAAAACAATAAATTCTCGCATTTCTTTTGAATCCTCGTATTTTTTGTTTTAAATTGTTTTTTTAGAGTAGATTGTCACTTCTCCGTTGTCAGTATGAAAAAGAACAACAAAACAGAATAATGTTGCACGAACATGTTCACAAACGTTTCAATCTTACAACTTTACAACTTCTAAAAAAAATCAAAACTTGACCTTTTGCACTACCAAGCCCAACTTACACGCAGCGACCACACAAATCAGCTTTACAACAGCTTTACAAACCGCGTTTTACCAACTGTCGCAGCGTGTGTGGCTTGCATAATGAATACAACTCGTAATTAACTACACATGCTATTACATTTTATATTTCTATTATTACCCTCTCCTTCAAATCAAAATAAAAAGTAATAAATTACAATTAACTAATTGTAGATGGATGACATTTCAATTATAGTTATCAATTATAAAAACAAATTTGCAACCCCGTCCATTATATTGTCCGAGGTTTCGCCAGGTACCCGGCAAAAAGAGTCCTGGACTCCTTTTTAGGCCATCTTGCACTCCATCATTAGCTTCCACTGAGCTATAATCTTCCCTTTTGATGCGATCTAGTAAGCATGACAATTTTAAAAAAACAAGTAAAAAAAAACTATCAGATACTTACAGTGGCCTCCATCGTCTCTAGGCGATTGGTAATTTGCTGCTGGTTACCTCAGTTTGGACTAATTTTGTTGAATTATATATAGCTGCTCCACAATATATTTCTGACCCTGCAAAACTTGCTGCAAAAGAGATAGAATATATAAAAAATTAAAAGAATATATTATTTAAATACATAACATGATAGCATTTTGATCTTAGATAATATATTGATCATTAATATAATGACATTTTGCTGGTACGTAAACAAAAGCCAGCTGCGCTACCGAAAGTACCTGTTTAATCTGCCTTGACTATATGTGTGTCAACGTATACTACAATTACAAGCTGGTTTATGTCTGGTTTGTATACTACGAAACAATTCGTAGCATAAAACTATAGTTTGTTGTCTGTAGCTGTGTTCAATGAACATTGGGGAAGCCCAGTTACAAAATTGATTGTCAGTTCTGATAGTATTGACAGTTATAATTTATTAAAAATATTTTAAAGCATCTATAACAATAATACATAACAATGCAAACATCTATAAAATTTCTGCAATGGTCGATTTGCCAACACCAAATAAACTGGCAACAGTTCTGTACTCTGATGAAGATCCTAACGATTATAAGGCTATGCTCAACCGTTTCCAATCAGATTGCATTCCAAAATACATTTTCTTTATTCGCATAAAATATGCAATTTTATTGTTATTCTTAAAACTTTTTGTTTTTCCATTTTTTCTGACGTAGGTATAAAAACAAATATACTAGTATGTGTATAACATGTCTGTCATGCCAATTTAGTATCACAATCCATAGTATTTATATTATGATATAGAAATACTATGTCTGTCTAGGGTATTAGTATTTCTTTGTTCATCTGGTGTTATTTTTCGTTAGCTGTATACATGCGTTTTGAAACAAAATTAGCGGATAAGTGATGAGAAATGGGCAATAATCTTAGTAGAAATTGCTAGTTTCATTATAAATACATATATTTTCATGTAAATATATAAAGCCTAAATCAAATGTTGTAGAAATCAACTAGGACCATATTAATAGTGCATATTTACCTATGTAAAAAATTATTTATATTGTTAACTAATGTTTTTATAGTTTATATATAATTGTTTTTTAAGATAAATAAGCAAAAAAAAAATTTGTATGTAGTGCAATTTGCAGAAATATGAATAGTGAGTTTTTAAAGGTACATTCATATAAGATTATTTTTTTACACATAATTAAAAAGACTATTGAAAAACCAATAGAAGTTTTTGCTTATTAATGCGACCATTAAATTTTATTAAGTAAAATATTGCTGAAATTTTCTGTAGCCAAACATTTTTTTCTTTTATTAAAAATGACTGCAAAAACGTTTGAGTTTCTTTTATTAGTTCTACTGTTTGTTGCCGCCATCATGTTGACGCACCGAACGACAACTGAAGATTGAAAAACGCTCTGTAAAATAGAAAACACAGAACCTGTTTTTTTGTATATTTAAATAAGTGCGTATGGATTAGTTTTGTTCTGCTAAGTCCCCGTCCACACTTGCAATTTTGTTGCAGCAAGTCTTGAATGTTTTAGGTGATAGTGGGGAGAGGCTTTGCTTTGCAATTCTCATTATTCAACTTAAAGAAAATATAATAAGAAGAGAAAAGAAGGCATAAGATAGTATACAAGAATTGCAATGCCAGATTTTTCTAATGTGGACACTAAAGCAATTTCAAAGTAGAATTGCACGCAACAAAATTTCAAGTGTGGACGGGGACTAATGCGGCTTTGAAGCTTGATGAAGATATGTGCTACTCAAGAACTACTCCCCTCACCGAAAAAGCAAACCAAATACCATGTTATGAAAGCATAATTGGGCTCATTAAATAATTCACCCTACCTTCCGGCCGTGAGGCTAATTCCCGCCGCCGCCGAAAAAGTCCCGGCACAGTTGTTTAATATACATATGGACTATTCCTTTAATAACGAGAATCATAGATTTCCAATGATGGACTTAATGGATTTGGAGGATAAATATCCTTGCCGCAATGGATTCATTAAAAATTTAAGTGAATTGATTTCGAACAAGGAAGAATGTTTTCCTTCTGCTGTTTTCGTTTATGGTCATGTTGGAACTGGGAAGACCGCTATTGTGAAAGATTTCATAGAGTTTGTGTATAAGGAAAAACGGTTTCATGTAGCCTATATCAATTGCGTCGAGTGTTATGCCTTAAAATTATTCTTGGAGAGTACGCTAACAGAATTAACTTGTGGCAGCAGTAAAAGGCAAGACCTACAATGCGATACTCTGAAAGAATTTGTAGAATATTTAAAATATGATGTTAGGGGGGCAGAAGGTTATCTTTTGGCAATAGACAATGCAGAACGTTTGCGAGATATGGACGCAAATATTATGCCGTCACTTTTAAAGCTTCAAGAAACTACTGGACTAAATATATGTGTATTGCTGATATCTCAAATTCCGTTTGAAAAATATCATCCCAAGACTGGCTTAACAGAGATTATAAAACTGCATTGTCCGCAGTATTCAAAGACAGAGGCATTAAAAATATTAAGTAAACAATTCCCAATAGCCAAGGAAATGTTGAAAATAAATTACGACATCATACATAAAGACACTATTGAAAGTAATAACGCATTTTTACGGAAGGTCGAAATCGTCAACGCATTAACTGTCGATTTTTTCAACAATTACCTCAACGTGTTTTTAAGTGTTTTTTATAAGGCTTGTCGCGATATTAACGAACTTAAAGCTACGGCCTGTAAATGTTTCCTGACCTATATGGAACCAGTATTTAATGAATGTGTTGATATAAGGGACGTTTCCAAACTTTGGCGTAATATTGCAGCACCATTGCGCATTGCATTATCTAGCATATATATGCGTTTAGACAGAGCGGAGTACCAAGTAAGTTTCCTCTTTTCATATAAGAATAATCTTACATAAACCTGAACTTTTGTTCTTTAAAATTAAAACTTAATTTGGTAACCGGATATTAAAATAATGTATTTAAATACCAGATATGGGCAGTAATGCAAGCCATACACTTTGCGACTGTTTATACAACTTTAATTGTAGTCGAGTTGTGCTTTTTGCCTCCATACATTACAACTCTATTACAATCTCATTATAAAATTTTAAATTAAGAGAATAAGGTGTCAGTGAAAATGGTATCTGATATTATTGTTTTTGCTTTAATTGATGAAGTTTTTGAGCAAGAAATAGAAGATGAACACAAAAAATCCGTGGAAAAAAGAGGAAGTGGGCTTAGTAAAACAAGAAACTTATTCAAATGAAAAACTCTTAAAAACATTGCAAGAATATGAACCATGTACATAGCAACTGCGCATTTTAGCTGTTTTCTTTCTTAGTTCCTCTAGGGTTTCATCACTTTTAATTTTGTATAGTCCAATAATAGTTTATCATAAGTCTTATTTCGAATGTTTGTATTTTTTAAATTTTCGTTTTTGCAGTTCCACATTTGCGGCATATATTTATAAAACAATAAATTCTCGCATTTCTTTTGAATCCTCGTATTTTTTGTTTTAAATTGTTTTTTTAGAGTAGATTGTCACTTCTCCGTTGTCAGTATGAAAAAGAACAACAAAACAGAATAATGTTGCACGAACATGTTCACAAACGTTTCAATCTTACAACTTTACAACTTCTAAAAAAAATCAAAACTTGACCTTTTGCACTACCAAGCCCAACTTACACGCAGCGACCACACAAATCAGCTTTACAACAGCTTTACAAACCGCGTTTTACCAACTGTCGCAGCGTGTGTGGCTTGCATAATGAATACAACTCGTAATTAACTACACATGCTATTACATTTTATATTTCTATTATTACCCTCTCCTTCAAATCAAAATAAAAAGTAATAAATTACAATTAACTAATTGTAGATGGATGACATTTCAATTATAGTTATCAATTATAAAAACAAATTTGCAACCCCGTCCATTATATTGTCCGAGGTTTCGCCAGGTACCCGGCAAAAAGAGTCCTGGACTCCTTTTTAGGCCATCTTGCACTCCATCATTAGCTTCCACTGAGCTATAATCTTCCCTTTTGATGCGATCTAGTAAGCATGACAATTTTAAAAAAACAAGTAAAAAAAAACTATCAGATACTTACAGTGGCCTCCATCGTCTCTAGGCGATTGGTAATTTGCTGCTGGTTACCTCAGTTTGGACTAATTTTGTTGAATTATATATAGCTGCTCCACAATATATTTCTGACCCTGCAAAACTTGCTGCAAAAGAGATAGAATATATAAAAAATTAAAAGAATATATTATTTAAATACATAACATGATAGCATTTTGATCTTAGATAATATATTGATCATTAATATAATGACATTTTGCTGGTACGTAAACAAAAGCCAGCTGCGCTACCGAAAGTACCTGTTTAATCTGCCTTGACTATATGTGTGTCAACGTATACTACAATTACAAGCTGGTTTATGTCTGGTTTGTATACTACGAAACAATTCGTAGCATAAAACTATAGTTTGTTGTCTGTAGCTGTGTTCAATGAACATTGGGGAAGCCCAGTTACAAAATTGATTGTCAGTTCTGATAGTATTGACAGTTATAATTTATTAAAAATATTTTAAAGCATCTATAACAATAATACATAACAATGCAAACATCTATAAAATTTCTGCAATGGTCGATTTGCCAACACCAAATAAACTGGCAACAGTTCTGTACTCTGATGAAGATCCTAACGATTATAAGGCTATGCTCAACCGTTTCCAATCAGATTGCATTCCAAAATACATTTTCTTTATTCGCATAAAATATGCAATTTTATTGTTATTCTTAAAACTTTTTGTTTTTCCATTTTTTCTGACGTAGGTATAAAAACAAATATACTAGTATGTGTATAACATGTCTGTCATGCCAATTTAGTATCACAATCCATAGTATTTATATTATGATATAGAAATACTATGTCTGTCTAGGGTATTAGTATTTCTTTGTTCATCTGGTGTTATTTTTCGTTAGCTGTATACATGCGTTTTGAAACAAAATTAGCGGATAAGTGATGAGAAATGGGCAATAATCTTAGTAGAAATTGCTAGTTTCATTATAAATACATATATTTTCATGTAAATATATAAAGCCTAAATCAAATGTTGTAGAAATCAACTAGGACCATATTAATAGTGCATATTTACCTATGTAAAAAATTATTTATATTGTTAACTAATGTTTTTATAGTTTATATATAATTGTTTTTTAAGATAAATAAGCAAAAAAAAAATTTGTATGTAGTGCAATTTGCAGAAATATGAATAGTGAGTTTTTAAAGGTACATTCATATAAGATTATTTTTTTACACATAATTAAAAAGACTATTGAAAAACCAATAGAAGTTTTTGCTTATTAATGCGACCATTAAATTTTATTAAGTAAAATATTGCTGAAATTTTCTGTAGCCAAAAATTTTTTTCTTTTATTAAAAATGACTGCAAAAACGTTTGAGTTTCTTTTATTAGTTCTACTGTTTGTTGCCGCCATCATGTTGACGCACCGAACGACAACTGAAGATTGAAAAACGCTCTGTAAAATAGAAAACACAGAACCTGTTTTTTTGTATATTTAAATAAGTGCGTATGGATTAGTTTTGTTCTGCTAAGTCCCCGTCCACACTTGCAATTTTGTTGCAGCAAGTCTTGAATGTTTTAGGTGATAGTGGGGAGAGGCTTTGCTTTGCAATTCTCATTATTCAACTTAAAGAAAATATAATAAGAAGAGAAAAGAAGGCATAAGATAGTATACAAGAATTGCAATGCCAGATTTTTCTAATGTGGACACTAAAGCAATTTCAAAGTAGAATTGCACGCAACAAAATTTCAAGTGTGGACGGGGACTAATGCGGCTTTGAAGCTTGATGAAGATATGTGCTACTCAAGAACTACTCCCCTCACCGAAAAAGCAAACCAAATACCATGTTATGAAAGCATAATTGGGCTCATTAAATAATTCACCCTACCTTCCGGCCGTGAGGCTAATTCCCGCCGCCGCCGAAAAAGTCCCGGCACAGTTGTTTAATATACATATGGACTATTCCTTTAATAACGAGAATCATAGATTTCCAATGATGGACTTAATGGATTTGGAGGATAAATATCCTTGCCGCAATGGATTCATTAAAAATTTAAGTGAATTGATTTCGAACAAGGAAGAATGTTTTCCTTCTGCTGTTTTCGTTTATGGTCATGTTGGAACTGGGAAGACCGCTATTGTGAAAGATTTCATAGAGTTTGTGTATAAGGAAAAACGGTTTCATGTAGCCTATATCAATTGCGTCGAGTGTTATGCCTTAAAATTATTCTTGGAGAGTACGCTAACAGAATTAACTTGTGGCAGCAGTAAAAGGCAAGACCTACAATGCGATACTCTGAAAGAATTTGTAGAATATTTAAAATATGATGTTAGGGGGGCAGAAGGTTATCTTTTGGCAATAGACAATGCAGAACGTTTGCGAGATATGGACGCAAATATTATGCCGTCACTTTTAAAGCTTCAAGAAACTACTGGACTAAATATATGTGTATTGCTGATATCTCAAATTCCGTTTGAAAAATATCATCCCAAGACTGGCTTAACAGAGATTATAAAACTGCATTGTCCGCAGTATTCAAAGACAGAGGCATTAAAAATATTAAGTAAACAATTCCCAATAGCCAAGGAAATGTTGAAAATAAATTACGACATCATACATAAAGACACTATTGAAAGTAATAACGCATTTTTACGGAAGGTCGAAATCGTCAACGCATTAACTGTCGATTTTTTCAACAATTACCTCAACGTGTTTTTAAGTGTTTTTTATAAGGCTTGTCGCGATATTAACGAACTTAAAGCTACGGCCTGTAAATGTTTCCTGACCTATATGGAACCAGTATTTAATGAATGTGTTGATATAAGGGACGTTTCCAAACTTTGGCGTAATATTGCAGCACCATTGCGCATTGCATTATCTAGCATATATATGCGTTTAGACAGAGCGGAGTACCAAGTAAGTTTCCTCTTTTCATATAAGAATAATCTTACATAAACCTGAACTTTTGTTCTTTAAAATTAAAACTTAATTTGGTAACCGGATATTAAAATAATGTATTTAAATACCAGATATGGGCAGTAATGCAAGCCATACACTTTGCGACTGTTTATACAACTTTAATTGTAGTCGAGTTGTGCTTTTTGCCTCCATACATTACAACTCTATTACAATCTCATTATAAAATTTTAAATTAAGAGAATAAGGTGTCAGTGAAAATGGTATCTGATATTATTGTTTTTGCTTTAATTGATGAAGTTTTTGAGCAAGAAATAGAAGATGAACACAAAAAATCCGTGGAAAAAAGAGGAAGTGGGCTTAGTAAAACAAGAAACTTATTCAAATGAAAAACTCTTAAAAACATTGCAAGAATATGAACCATGTACATAGCAACTGCGCATTTTAGCTGTTTTCTTTCTTAGTTCCTCTAGGGTTTCATCACTTTTAATTTTGTATAGTCCAATAATAGTTTATCATAAGTCTTATTTCGAATGTTTGTATTTTTTAAATTTTCGTTTTTGCAGTTCCACATTTGCGGCATATATTTATAAAACAATAAATTCTCGCATTTCTTTTGAATCCTCGTATTTTTTGTTTTAAATTGTTTTTTTAGAGTAGATTGTCACTTCTCCGTTGTCAGTATGAAAAAGAACAACAAAACAGAATAATGTTGCACGAACATGTTCACAAACGTTTCAATCTTACAACTTTACAACTTCTAAAAAAAATCAAAACTTGACCTTTTGCACTACCAAGCCCAACTTACACGCAGCGACCACACAAATCAGCTTTACAACAGCTTTACAAACCGCGTTTTACCAACTGTCGCAGCGTGTGTGGCTTGCATAATGAATACAACTCGTAATTAACTACACATGCTATTACATTTTATATTTCTATTATTACCCTCTCCTTCAAATCAAAATAAAAAGTAATAAATTACAATTAACTAATTGTAGATGGATGACATTTCAATTATAGTTATCAATTATAAAAACAAATTTGCAACCCCGTCCATTATATTGTCCGAGGTTTCGCCAGGTACCCGGCAAAAAGAGTCCTGGACTCCTTTTTAGGCCATCTTGCACTCCATCATTAGCTTCCACTGAGCTATAATCTTCCCTTTTGATGCGATCTAGTAAGCATGACAATTTTAAAAAAACAAGTAAAAAAAAACTATCAGATACTTACAGTGGCCTCCATCGTCTCTAGGCGTTTGGTAATTTGCTGCTGGTTACCTCAGTTTGGACTAATTTTGTTGAATTATATATAGCTGCTCCACAATATATTTCTGACCCTGCAAAACTTGCTGCAAAAGAGATAGAATATATAAAAAATTAAAAGAATATATTATTTAAATACATAACATGATAGCATTTTGATCTTAGATAATATATTGATCATTAATTGAATGTAGATATAAAAAGGTATAATTGCAAATTATCTTTACCTTCGTTGTTACCTTTAGTTTGCACTGTTTGCAATGGCCCATTGTTCAACTCCAGCAACTATATTTCGTTCTCGATAGTATTTCTAGTGAGTAAAAATAACTAATATTAATGCCACTGCTCAGCAACCAAATCCTTCTTTGAATAAAACTATGTGCACTATATGGATTTAGATGCGCTAAAATCTAATGCGTTCTCGGTTTTTTTCCATCAGGTCGAGATATTTTTATGGGCGTTAAAATCCAATGAAATATTTGGATGTTATCGTCAATTTACCGCAGGTACCCAATTTTGTAATACAACCAACCTTACATACTTAGGTATGAGGGTAGCATATCGTTAAGTAGGCAGGTAATGGAACTAAAGTACATCGATATTTTGAATGGTTCTTGGAATTAAAAATTATAATATAGTATTTTTTTATTTACCTGTGATTTCGTATCGAGAACATTAGGTTAGATTCTATATTTATTGTAGCAGTATATAATATGAAATTTATTTGTTGGGTGGTTAAGCAATGTCTATATGCATTTCATTGGCGCTTATTAGCAAATCGTCAGTAGACTTCAACCACAGTTTTGAAAAGTTTCAAACTTCTCAACTTATTAAAAGGCTTTTATAAACCATCTGAAAATTATTTTAATAAATTAACTATAAAAATTCACGAATGATTTCAAAAAATCATTATAATAAGTGTAGCAGGCTATGGAACTTATACAAACCAAAACCCAACAAACAACTTTTATTCGATATGACTATTTTATTTTTCTACATCTTTATACAATTAGAAATCCTTTGGATAACAATGAAAGTATTTATAAATTTTCTATACTATTTACATGCATATACATATGTACATACATATGTATATAAATATATAAACCCTATTCATCAACAAATTTCAAACATTTGAAATATTTGAACAATTACAAAATATTTCAACCTATATATATATATATATATATATATATATATATATATATATAATTCTATCTGTTATCTATGTTTCTATAATTTTGAGCTACATATGCTGTATCTGTCTTAAAATTAATTCTTTTTGTGATTGGTGTATTGATTATGTGTAACATATCTACCATAAATCTACATTAATAATTATTTTCTGTGTTTAATATTGAAAGATTTTCAAAGTTTGGATAATGATTAAATTGAGCACACAGATAATGCTGTTTCCTGCGAATTATCTCTATATCTTCGATTAGTTTTATGGCGTGCTATCCTAGTTTTTAGATTGTTCTTGGTTGTACCTATGTATATACACCTTATTGCAATCCTAATGGTCATTTCCATTACAAGATATTTTGTAAACCGAATTCGACCTATCACAAAAAAAATCTAAAAGTCAAATCCAACAGCATCTGGTTCTAATTCTGCGAGCAGTGACATGATTTCTCTAGCAAATCATGTTTCATCAAATAACGTTTTAAGCACTGCAGTAGCCCTAGAGACTCCTGTAATCTCTGTGCCAATGGAAAATAATTCCACGCAAACATCCAAAAACCGTGCCTCTCCATGTGATTTACCTGTAGCATCTGGTTCTAATTCTGCGAGCAGAGACATGAATTCTCCAGCAAATCATGTTTCATCAAATAACGTTTTAAGCAATGCAGTAGCCCTAGGGACTCCTGTTAGTGCTGCAGTAACAAATAATTTGCCAGATGAGTGTACTAGTAATGCTCAAACTTTAGCATCGTCAAGTAACGTTAACTCTATTGTGAATCGTCCCAATACACTTAGAGTTATACCGCCAAATAAAACAATTTTCGTGTCTCGACTAGCGTCCGATACTACTGTCGAAGAACTCCAATCGTACATAAATTTGAATTGTGGTACCAACTTAGGTGTATCAGTGTATAAATTTTCCTACACAGAACCAAGAATAGTAGCATCTTTTAAAATTACAGTACCGGATGAGTTATTCAACAATATTATTTCTCCAGGATTTTGGCCTGATACGTTCGTGAGTTTATGTTTAAAACAAGAGAAAAGAATACTGTTCGATTGCCGTCATCTGTAAAATCTACTTCAAAAAACTAAATGGTTATACTGAAAATTTTACTCGTTTATATCAAAATGTTCGTGGCATTAATACAAAGTTATCATCTTTATTTAATCAAAGTTATGCGTTTGATTTTCAAGTTATCGCTTTCACTGAAACTTGGCTTAATAATAATGTATTGGATACTGAAATAATGGGTGCAAGTTACTTAATATATAGACGTGATCGTGGCAATAACATGAAAGGAGGAGGTGTATTAATTGCAGTGTCAAGCATGCTTTCTTCTGAAAAGTTATCGTTTACTTCTTCACTGGATATTGAGTTTATGGGTGTTTTGGTAAAAATAAATCATAAAAAAATTTTCATAACCTGTTCGTATATTCCCCCAAATTCTCCTGAAATAATTTATAGAAAGCATTCGGATGCTATTTCAACTGTTGTGCATATGTCTCATCATAATGATAGCATCATCGCAGTTGGTGACTTCAATATGCCAACGATATTTTGGGATTTTTCGGCTGATAATGGTTGCTTTACACCATATAATTCTACTTTTAGTCTGAAATATAACGAGTTTATTGATTGCTTATTGGATATGAATCTTTATCAGATAAATGGCATATATAATGATAACCACAAGCTTTTAGATTTGGTTTTTGTAAATGATTGTGTTGACACGACTGTCCTTCGCACTATTCCTCTAACCTTACCGGAGGACTGTTATCATCCCACAATCTTAATATCTACAGGTTTTCCATCTGTTTATATATCTCGTTCTGCGTACAACTCAAAAGTCAAGAGTTTATGTTTTAAAAGGGCAAATTATAACAAAATAATCGAACTTCTACACAATACAGACTGGCACAATTTACTCGTAGCTTCGAACTTAGAAAACAATCCCGATGTTATTGATCACATAACCATAAAATTCTACGATAGGATTTATTGGATCTTGACCCAATGTGTTCCTAAACAAGTCGCTTCTCAAGTATCTGGACCTCCATGGAATTCAAAGTTTCTTTCCAAACTTAAAAATAGCAAAAACAAATATTATAAAATATACAAAAAATCAGGATCATCCTCAGATTTTGCAAAATACTCTGTTGCCCGTGCCGACTATAACAAGTTAAATCTTAAATGTTATAAATGTTACTTACAAAAAATTAAAAACAACTTGAAGAAAAATCCAAGGTCTTTCTACAATTTCGTGAACTTAAAAAGAAAATCAGTTTCCTTTTCGCCCACTATGAAGCTAAATGAAAAAGAATCAGATAACGAGGCTGAAATTAGTAACTTGTTTGCGGATTTCTTTTCATCTACTTATTCTGCTGATCAAAATATTACTACTGGGTTGCAATCAAATTTTTGTCCTGGAAGTCAATCTATTTTAATTGCATTTCTGGATGAAATTTCTGTTCTTAATGGATTGAAAAAATTGAAATTCTCGTACAAGAGTGGACCTGATAATGTTCCTAGCTGTGTTCTAATTAAGTGTGCTGATGCCTTAGTGTTTCCTCTTACATTATTGTACAACCTTTCAATTAAAGTTGGAAAATTCCCTGAAATGTGGAAGAATTCTTATATTATTCCGTTGTTTAAATCTGGTACCAAATCTGACATTAAAAATTACAGAGGAATCGCTAAACTGAGTATTATACCGAAACTCTTTGAAAAATTAATTACAAGTAGCTTGTGCCACCAGGTGTCATCAACATTATGTTCTAGTCAACATGGTTTTCGTAAAGGCTGCTCAACTATAACCAACCTCATACAATTTGCAACTTTGGTAAATCGTGGTTTTGTCAATAAAAAACAAACTGATGTAGTCTACACAGATTTTAGTAAAGCATTTGATAAAGTTAACCACAAACTTCTATTGAGTAAACTGCATTATATGGGATTCACACGTGGCTGTTTGAATTGGATTAGTTCCTACCTTACTAATAGGAAACAAAATGTTTTATTCAAAAGTACTATATCTAAACCGATCCCCGTTATGTCTGGTGTTCCCCAGGGAAGTCATCTGGGACCCCTATTATTTTCACTATTTATCAATGACTTACCTGCAGTTATCAAAAACTCATTCATTCTTATGTATGCTGATGACGTAAAAATATTTTTTACCTACAATATCTTTGATGATCATAAGTTTCTTCAAGCAGATTTAAACTCTTTGTACTCTTGGTGTGAAATGAATTTAATTACATTGAATCTAAAAAAATGCAAGCATATGTGTTTCTTTCGGAGGAGCCATTTCAACGTAAAATATTTTTTGGGTGGTTATGAGCTGGAAAATGTTTGCACTTTCACAGATCTTGGAATTTTACTAGATCCAAAACTGAATTTTATTCAACATATATCTCTAACTGTTAGAAAAGCCAGAAGTCAACTGGGGTTCATCAAACGCTGGGCAAAGGAACTTGAAGATCCTTATGTTACTAAGCAGCTTTTCACATCGCTTGTTCGTCCCATTTGGGAATATGGAATCCAACATATAAGGTTTACATCAACAGAATTGAATCTGTACAAAAACAATTTTTAATATTTTGTCTTCGAAGTTTGCAATGGAACCCATTTTGTTTGCCTTCTTATAAAGCTAGACTAGCTCTTATTAAGTTACCATCCCTAAGTAGTCGAAGATCTATGTTAAACACTTTATTTATTTTAAATATAATTAATGGTAAAACCTGCTCTGAATTCTTAATTGAAAATTTATCATTTTGTGTTCCTCAACGTCCTACTCGTTTCTTCTGTCTACTTAATATTAAATTTCTAAGAACAAATTACGCTAATTCTGATCCTTTTATTAGATGCTGTAAGAACTTTAACAAGATATATTATTATGTTGATTTCTCTTTCAGTGAAAATTTGATTAAACGAAATATTTTGTTTGCATTAAATAACAGCCAATAATTGATATTTCTTTGAATTTTAATCTGTATATGTATGTAAATAGTCTGTAAGAATTGTAAATTCATAGACTGTAAAATAAATAAATAAAAAATAAATAAATAAAAACTATTAATTGATATAAAATCATATAAAAATTGGGTATAAAAAGTTTGTCCAAGCCTGGGGCTATGTATTCAATTATTGAGAAATAATACATACATAGTTGGTGCTTGCAAGAGTTTACAAAGTTTTAAAAGCACCCGACTTGTTTATTTTCTAATGAAACAGCTTTTGTACTTTATAAGTTTTATTTTATTAATTTATTTCATAAGTGTTTCCTTGTAAAAGTGTTAAACTTTAATGCCTATCTTTTTACAATTTGTTTAAATAAGTAAATCAAGATATATAACGTATTCTACCTGCTTGAAAAAAATTGTTAAGATTTTACCTAGAAAATGTTAATTCGAAAAATACCAAAATATATGCATGAACATACTTATGCCCAATAAATCAGTGGCTATTTAAACGTAGATTTAGTATTTGGTGATTTTTTAACGAACATTTATATTGCTATATTCAATCGAATTCAGATTCATAGGCTAATTGTTCGAACTTAATTTAAATCTCTGAAAGACATGATGATACATATTCCAAGGCACAAAGGAAAGTCAACATCAGTTTTATTAAACTTACACAGCAGACCAGAACAGCTGTTTTCGAAAGTCGCAACACTTTCATCATCATTGCTCATGTGTATATTGTGTTTGTCAGTACTTTTTAGGTGGCTTAGTTGAATGTGATAATAGTTCCTATTTACACAAATTTTATTGTGAAAGAGAATCCGAGAACTGTATCAAGCTGATGTTAACACGTTGTTGTTTTAATACCCGTGTTACCGTTTGATTATTTGCTTCATGTCCCATTTTTCTGAATTTTTTTGTTCCATCATACCTAAGTCAAACTTTTTTGGTTTGAATTTTATACTTAAGTACATGTGAACGTTTTCATTGGTAGCTCAAGCCATAGCTTAAATTTGTATTTGGTGATTATTTTAACGAACATTTATATTGCTATATTAAATCGAATTCAGATTCGTAGGCTAATTGTTTGAACTTAATTTTAATTTCAGAAAGACATGATGATAAATATTCTAAGGCACAAAGGAAAGTCAACATCAATTTTATTCAACGTACACAGCAGAGCAGTACAGCTGTTTTCGAAAGTGGAACAGTTTCATCATCAGTGCTCATGTGACTTAGGTATGTTGGAAAAAAAAAATTCAGAAAAATGGGACATGAAGAAAATAATCAAACGGTAACACGGGTATTAAAACAAAAACGTGTGAATAAAACTGATGTTGACTTTCCTTTGTGCCTTGGAATATTTATCATCATGTCTTTCTGCGATTTAAATTAAGTTCGAACAATTGGCCTATGAATCTGAAGTAGATTTAGTTAATTTTGATGAATATTTAAAGTCTATTTAAATACGCTTTCAGTTTTACAGTCAGACTTAAATACTTCAATTAACTTATGCGAAAAATGTTGTAGCACCATGAAATATGTAAACAAAAATCGCCTTTGTTCAGAAAAAAGATGTTTTGCTTATGATTCTAAGTATTTCAAGTGTTGTGTATGAAATTATCTTAAGTTTTTCAATTGTGTTAATTTGTACAATAAATATTGTTTTATTGATATTCGAATTTATTCTAGTGATAATTAACTTTATTTACGCAACTTTTTAAAATTTTTTAGTAAATTATTCTCAACAACACAATGTTTTCTTTTTGCTAAAAGCTCGCGTCCAATATTGCCAACTTTGCTGCTGGTCGTTGAAAAATTCCATTTTTGGTTTTAATTGTCGCTCGTCGTACTTGTCTATATATTACTCATGCACCATCTATCATTATACCTTTGAGCTAGGAGTTTCCTGCTAGATCTGGGTCAACAATATCCACGATATCGCCAATTTTGATGGGTGGTTGTTTGGTGAAACACTTATTTCGTCTCGAGTTAATTGGTATGTAATCTCTAAGTCATCTACACCAAAATTGATTGGCAAACTCTTGTGCCTTGCACCATTTCTATCGAAGATCAATATCTTTGTTCGCAACTGGTTTGTATTCGTCCGATGAAACAATAAGTAAATGGTTGGGTGTAATGGCCTCGTCATCACCGCACTCAATAGATACGAAAGTCAATGGTCGACGATTGATTGTCACCTAGTGCGTTTTTTAAACTTTCGTCGCTAACCTTCACTGAAGGGCATATGCTGTGTAAAACTGTTTTGACGGATTTAACTAAATTCTCCTATCTCCGCCCATGTTTGGTACACTTGGAGGGTTGAACTATATTTGGTACATCGACATTTCTTAGTTGGTGCAGTATAAAATCTATGAAATAAAATAAAAACAATATTTCCATTAAAATTCATATGATTAAAATATCCTTTATTAATTGGAATTTTATTAAGTTTGGCTAATATGATAAGTACGATTCGATCTTGTAAGAGTTCACAAAACAATTGTAAGGTTAGGTTAGGTTATTGAGCCCATTGTCGAGACGCTAGGAAGGCCAATATTCTAACAAGCTCCACACTCGGCAGGCTATCTAGGTCTGGTAGAAAGTTGGAGCGCAGTGCCATTGCCCTTACGCCGTTCAAGGCAGGGCACTAACATAGAAGATGGAGCACAGTTTCCTCCTCCTCTTCATCATTACAGCTTCTACAGAAGTCGTTGTATTCCAGACCCATCCTGGATCCAAGAGTTACAATGTCCAGTTAAGACATTCACAAGTTGATGCAGTCGTACCTTGCTGAAGTTAACAAGGTCGCGTGTTCTGTGTGGGTTATATCGAAGCCACTTGGTCCTTGCCACTCGGCAATTGGTCACGTTTTCTCATCTTAATTGAGCGGCATTCGACCACAGCTATGGATGTGCTGTACACACCATTAATAGCAGAGATGGCCGCCTTACTGTCGGTAAAGATATAGATATGGTGGTACATTAAATTTCTCCCTGTAAAAATCCCCGCCTACACTAGTTCCCCTCTTAGATCCGTCAGTATATACTCTAATGGAATCTTCGGGAAATGAGAGTCCAGAAGCCTGTTCCCTGTCACCGACAAGAAAATGGAAAACTCCGCCAAAAAAAGGTTGTGGTATGTAATAGTTAGCGTTGTCATGGATCCTGATGTCTTGGTATATCATAAGAATTCTGGGTGCCCGTAGTCAAACCTTGGCTGAGGACACGCAATGTTCAACCTGACCGCAGAGAATAGGGCCAGCTGTTTGGCCAGAATGTCAACGGAGAGCTAACTCAACATGGTGAAGAGTGCCCCAGTTGTAGTCGATCTGAGCGCGCCTCTCATCAGCCTCTTCACTAGACGACAGATCTTTTTAAAAGTCCTGCGATGAGTATCCTTCTCCATCGCATTCCACCACACCAGTACTCCATAAAAGAGTATCGGTTTACACCCCTGTTGAGACCAAGTGCCCTTTTGCATGTGTAAATGGTCACTAGAGCCTTATCCGCACTCGCTTGGATGTTCAGGTTCCATGATAGCTTGCTATCTAGGATTACACTCAAGAACTTGGCGTTGTCAGATATTTTCAAGGGCGTTCCGTTCAGCTTCGGATGCGTGAAGATGTCGGTCTTGTACCTCCTAGTGAAGAGCATGTGTTTGAAGATAAATATGCCGATTTAAATATGTTTGACGTAAGAACTTACGTCGTGACATATTTAACTCAAAGTTAAATATTACATTAACGAGCCTACGTTACCTGAAAATACAAGTGCTTTCTCTAAATTGTATTTGTGAAATTTTTTATAAAACTATCAAAATTAACTTAAGTGATTTTTTCGCTCATCGTGGATAGATTTTGGCCATTTTTGGCCAAATCCTTCCTTGTCACTCATATTCAGCTTATTTTGTTTTTAGCTATGGACCTACGCTACCCGAAAATACAAGTGCTATGTCTCAATTGTATGAGCGAAAAAAATCAATTAAGTAAATTTTGATAGTTTTATAAAAAACTTCACAAATACAATAAATTAGGTGGCCCACCTAATAACAAGGTGCATGGGATTGTGACCAGAGCGTCGAGCACGAGGACGCCGCTAATTATATGTGCCGACGCTAATTCGCACCATACCTCATGGGGTAGTAGTAATCATATATTATATCATATAATAATCTTGAAATAGTTAATAGGGGTTGAAAACTAACATAAGTTGTCTCCAACAAATCACACCAATCTCATTAGCTATTAGGTGTTGAGAGACCGAATCCTATAGTAAAGACCGACTGGGAGCTACAGAACAATATGCTCTGTGAATTCTTACCCTCGATTCCAACAATATATAATATTAGTGATATAGATTCTGCTGTGGAGATTCTTAGTGAATCATTTCGCTACGCCACTAACATGGTATTTAGGTCAGTAATTTGTAGTTGCAAGGCCAAACCACCTTGATGTAGCCTGAAAATTGCACATTTACGAAAGGAATGTCGCAGGTTGCTTAATGAGGCTAAAATATCAGGAGACTGGTCGACATATAAATCCTCTGTGAATAGGTTTAAAAGCCTCGTAAGAAACGCAAAAAAGGAAGTCTTGGAGGACCTTCTGTAGTGGAGTTGAGGGATCCTCTGAGACCAACAGATTTCATAAGATACTATCAACCACAACGGGGTTACCGAGCTACATACAGAAACCTTGTGCTAGCTGGACTATGAGCAGTCAGGAAACACTAAAACTATTACTAGTCAGGCAGCGCCTGTAACAGGACCTGCTGTAGACTGCTCAACTGACGGCACAGCCACAAAACCGTTGAGTATCGACAGACTGCTTTGGTCCATACAAATCATCGGGGACAGATATAATAATTCCAGCTGACTTGTAGATGAATACGGACATAGTCCTGCCCTGGCTCTCTGTGATTTACAAACAGTGCCTAAGAAAGGCTCATTTACCAGTATACTGGCACATGTGTAGAGTCATTGTTGCCGTCGTTTATTTCTACACATCATACCCTTACATTAATTACGCATGATTACATACATTTCATTTCTATACTTCTCTTACAACTTATTTAAAATAGTCTCAACTTAGTTACTGCACATTCATACATATGCACGTGCGTGAGTATATATTTATGCGTGAATATATTTTGTACCTTTGTCCGAATCTACCTGTATTCACATATATACCGTATTTCTGATGTAAAACGAATTAATCGTTCATTAGTTAAGAAACAAATCAAAAAATAATTAAAAGAAATTGTTTCCTTATGTATCACGTAAATCTTAAATATTTCGCGCTGGTATATGTTTCTTGACAGCAGTTGGTTTTTTGATACGAATCAGACAAATTGTTTTAAAGCGCTATATATTCTCTACCGCAAATTGTAAAATATATTCAATAAATTAAGTTGATTACATTGCACAAGAGGTGCTATTAAATATTTGTTTTATTTCAAACCAGCTCATTTCTTAAACCGTGCGCCAACATTCTTCAAAGCAATTTTAACAAAATGACTAAAGTAAAATGGCTACTGCCCAGGAGACATATAGTGAATTTAATTGCAAAACATGTACTCAAGTGGATAATGATCGCATGGTACAGTGTGACAAGTGTAACGTGTGGTATCAATTCGATTGGGTTGCTGTTAACAGTGTCATATCTAATTAAGGCTGGAGCTGTGAAAGCTGTAACGTGCCTAACGTGGGTTCTGCAATTTCTACGGTCAATCAAGCAAATCAGCCGCAAGCAGCATCGTCACCCAAAGTAGTAGGGGACAAGATAGACCTTTAGTCAGAAACTAGAATCAAGGAAAACTCAAATTTCAACAGGCCTACCTACGACGCCAATATATCGACAGCAGCCAGAAATTTCACATAAACCACCAATGGGTGCTCAAAATTGTACATTACCTGTTCTACGAGTACAATGTTATTTCCTCTTACTAAACCGAAACAACCTACTGACCACGCCACCTCACAAATAAATTTACAACTCAAAATGCACGAAGAACAGCAACGGCTTCAACAAGAATTCATTGAGAAGAAGTACCAAATGTTATCTCATTCTGAGTACTTAATACAGCTTCAGTCACGTCTCAAAGGGAAAGCCAAAGAGTCCGTAAAGAGCAAGTTGATGATGCCCACAATGGCGCTAGATATTATTCAGACCTTAAAAATGTGTTTTGGGAGGCCTGAGCAGCAGTAGCATTCGATTCCCCACAGCCTGCTACTTGCACCGTGGAATACGGTCCCCGGAGATTACGAAACCCCTAACCGGGTACATGGGGCTGGGTCCTGGTTGTGGTATGATGGTAAAGTGTTGGGTGCTTCTAAATTGTATACCTACTGCCAGGTTATAAAAAGCTGCCGCCCCAATAGGATACGGGAAACAGACGCCGATGGATTTGGACAGGTCTATAGGACGGAATAGTCGCACCTACCCGATAGCCGCCTAGGAAGGATGGTTCTTTGTCGGCTTGTTGCTAGGGTCCTCTAGCATGGGTGACCCTACCAGGGGGGTCCTCTAGCTGCACCCTCCAGCACGTTCCAAGCAACTACGCCTTAGCCTCCATATCACGATAAGATGATCATCTGTCGTAGAGGGATACTTAGTGAACAATTTAAGATGGCAAAGACAATATTTAACCTTTCAATTAGCGTTTTACACGTTGGAAACCAAGAAAATATTCCAGACAAACAATGTTAATAGCAAAGGAATAATATTTGGATCCCAACAGAATTCCAATACAATATATAGACAATAAACAAATGTATCAAAACTTCAGCTTAAACATTGCCGGCCAACTTGCAGGAATGTAGTTGCACACAAGAAAGTGAGGACACCGAAACAAGAATTTGGATTGTCCGCCGTTATCACGCACTGGAGTCCATAGTTTCGGTTTAAATAGAGTATAGGCGCACATTTGGCGGCAATCCTCCGAGCAGATGGACCATAATGAGACTTGTAAACAATTTTGCCGAGCATGGGACAGTCAACAGAAGACCTTACCATCGAAACCCTTCACTTCGAACGGAGGAAATAATCGCTGCTGTAGCTGCTGCGATACAACACAATCCAAGAGTTTCGACAAGAAGCTTATCTGCTCAAATGGGTATAAGCAGACAGTCATTACAGTCAATTATGCACAAAGATTTGGACTTATTCCCATATAAAATTCAAATGGCCAACAAACTGAACGCTGCAGACTTGCCGATTCGCTGGGAATTTTGCCAGAAGATGCTTCAAATGGTGGAAGAGGATGGAAACATGTTGAACTGTCTTTTCATGTCTGACGAGGCCCAGACATGAAATTGTCAAATATGGAGTGCTTCCAACCCAGAGACACTCCATGAGATGGAATTGCATCCACTTCGTGTCACAGTGTGGTGTGCAGTTTAATCACGCTGCATTGTCGGGCCCTACTTCTTCGAAGAAAACGGTCACCTCGTTGCGGTTACTGGAGACCGTTACTTGAGCATGTTGAGAATTCCTTTTAACTCTGTGTGGTTTCAGGAAGATGGTGCACCTCCTCACATAGGCCAACCTGTTATGACAGAATTGCGACGAAATTTTCCCAATAAGCTGATATCCAGGAACTCCACATTCCGTTGGCCACCCAGGTCGCCTGACCTTACTGCACCTGACTTTTTCTTGTGGGGTTATTGCAAACAGGAAGTTTACGAAGCAAAACCAACAAATTTGAATGAACTAAAGCAATCCATTCGAGCAACAATTGCGGCTATTCCTGTCTCAACTCTCCAAGCAGTAATGAACAACTTTTTGCTAAGATGCCGCACATGCATCAACGAGCAGGGGGGCATTTAAATTCCATTATTTTTAAAACAAATTAAACTATATTTAATAAAATTGAATGAGCTTTAACATGAATAAAAGAAAAATGTATTCCATACACTGAAAAAAAATTATTTGAGTTTCTTAATGTAGCAATATATATATATATATATATATATATATATATATATATATATATATAAGTTGTATGGTTTTTACGACAGATCCATCAACAGAGTTTTGCGGTAAGGTTTTCAGCAGATCCGTAAACTGAATTGGTTTTTACCACAGACCCATTAACTGAACCCATGCAGGATGGTGTTGGTTAGATCCATGAACTGTGTTTCAGCACAATATTAAAAGGGTGATTGGCCAGAAACGGCCCACTCAAAAATCGTGTTTTGGGCCACCGTCGTCGTTTGACTTGTAAAAACTTCAGCAACTACTTTTGGCCCCAAAACCAGTGCCACCTGATTGGAATGGTAAAAAGACGGATCGATCAACTTAAGAATGGGGAACTGATTTCGAAACGTCTTCGACTGGCGTTTTCACACTCTGCATCGAAGAAACCTTAGTTGTTAACGCAATCCGCTTTGATGGCCCATAAATCGACTCATTATTCACACGACAGTATGAATCCGCAACTGGAATCATTAATCGCTGCACCTAATACTGCCTTAATTAGCTGAGGCTGAATCAAAGATCAATGACTCCCGCACTTGAACCTTTTTGTTCCCCGTGTTCAATTTCATTTGCAATGTCGGTGGGCAAGAGGCAACATAGGCCCAGCCGACGTATATGTAAGCGCCCGTGAAGACGTTAGCACTGGCTTCGATTTAATGGTGGAGGATTTCTTGTCTTGCAATGGCCGAGGTCGGCAGTGCCTCTAATGAAGGGCCCGGTACGTCCATGGCCTCGTCTAACTCTTGCAGCAAGCCTCAGAAAATATGAAGTTTAGTAAATGGGATAAAATTAGGTGGTCGAAATGACCAGTTTTGTGATTGGTCGCTTCAAAACCCTATTTTGGCTACATAACACTCCGGAAATTTCCATTAACAACGGGTACGCAAATTTTGTAAATATTTTTCTTTAAATCGGCCTGTAATATTTTGCCTGTAAGCATTCGGTCCTCAATACCAGTGCCACCTGACCAGAGTGGTAAAAAGTCGGATCAGCCAACTTGAAATCAGGGAACTGATCGCGAACCACTAGCAAAACGTCTTCGATTGGTGTTTTCCCACCCTGCATCGCAGAATCTTTAGCAGTTAACGAAATCCGCTTTAATGGGTCATAAATCGACTCAAGATTCACACGACAGTATGAATTCGCAACTGGAATCATTAACCGCTGCACCAAATATTGACTAATATAGCTGTGGCTGCAGCAAAGGTCAATAACCCCATGCGTAATTTCTCTTGAAATATCGGGGAAAACGTTATCACGTGGCGAAGGGGTAACATAGGGCAAGCCGACGTATTAGTGAGTGTCCGTGAAAACGTTAGCATTGTCGTCGATTTTAGGGTGGAGGATTTCTTGTCCTTTGCACTCGGAGAGTGGAGCAGAGTATTATGTTCACCCTGACATTTACTACATTTCCAAGTGCTAGGACAGTCCTTCCTCGATGATGACCGGATAAACAGCGCGAGCAGTATCTAAAGGTTAGGATATGCCGCTACTTTCTTTCGTGGGGCAAGCGTTTAAACCGAAGGGACCCCGCAAAAGATGTGGTTTTTTGCAAAGCGTTCATTGCTTGGCCCAAATTTTTTTTTATGTTAGGCAACGTCGACGAGCCGGAGCTGCCAATGGGCTGGCGGTTGACGGAGATACCTATTGTGGCTAGTAACAGGGACGGACCATTATCTTTTGTAATGGCGGTAGAAACCCCTTTAGTCGGCGTTTCCGCCAATGATGGACCCGATACCTCCATGTCCTCTTCGTATTCTTCCAGTAATACAGCTTCAGAAAAAATTGGTAAAGCATCCGTATTACTAGGAAATGCTATAAAATAATGTGGTCAAAATTACCAGTTTTGTGATTGGTCGCCTCAAAACTCGATTTTATGAACATGATCATCACTATCTGGATACGTTTTCACGACCCGACCTATCTTCCAGGCAGTGGGAATTTTTCTTCAGGACCAAAATCCATAAAAAAAGAACCAAAATAAAAAAAGAGAACAAATTTTTTCAATTTTATTTGCATACCAGCAGTTCTTACTATTTTATTTAACAAAACATTTATTTAACAAAAAATATACATATGTACATACAAATGAATCGCCAAGAATTCTAAACAAAAACTTAAAGTGCTTTAATTCAATTTGCACATATGTACCTGCATAAAACAAATTAACAATAAAATTTAATAGACATAGTATTTAAAAATATATAGATATACATATAATATACATATATTTATATGCGTATATAAATGTATATAATGCATACATAACCAGTATTAAAATATGCCTATGCCCAGCCTATGTCTTTTACTGACCAAACGTAACGAGGCCCTGACTTTTGCGCACAAAGTTCTTTGGACAACATTATATTATTGATTGAACTGAACTCTAATTAATTCCTCAATTTGGTTTTAATAAGAGATAGTTCAAAAAATTTACGTTCTGCTACCGCCGAACTTTGTGGCAGGCTCATTAAATCATAAATAGAGTCGACAATTCTTGAAAACATTTCTCATTCATACCATTTTTATATAAACTGACTTTTTCCCAAAATGCGCAAACGTCTATATCAGGTTTCAGATTACTACTTAAAAGTCTTAGGAGTTTCCATTGTGTTATAATAATATCTATATCACATTTAATTAAATGAGAAAAATTACTTACTGAAGGTATTATTGAAGTTTCTGTATCTGATAAAACTTTGTCGGGAGTAATATGCATAAATTTTTTAAATCAGTTCTTCCAAAGTCAAACCGTAGTTGAATTTGTTTTAAAAATTCAAGGTAAAAATTTAAAATGTTTGTTTTAATAGTGATTCGTTGCGAGTCCGTAAAGTTATCGGTTTCAAGAAAGTTTTCTGCTCTACTACCTATAAAATATTTTTTGTTTGTAGATACTTCGTTTTGTCGTCTATATTAAAATTTTCCAGACAATCAATATTTTTTACAAAGTCGTTATGCATAAAATTACTCAAAAATTTTTTAAAATGTGCTTCTATTTGGGAGGACAAAAATGGTAAGCGAACTCTTTCAGATTGGAACTCTTTATTCAGAGTAATAATTATCTTTAATGCGTAGGCCAAAAACAACATATAAGCTTTTAATTCGGGATCAGCCTTTGAGTTTGCTAATTCTATTGCTTTAATGCAGTGATGCCCAAAAATTTTTTTCTTGTGTATTAGTGAGTAACAGAAAAATAACAAATTGAGAGAATGTATTTATTTACAGCCAAATTATAATGTTAGTAAGAGATTGAAAAACAGAAAAATTATATTGATATTAAGAAGCAAACATATTAATATATGTATGTACATATTTTTAAATAAAATAATTCAACTTAATTTTTTAAATTTTAAATCAAAATACTCAATTATATAGCGCATAAATTTTGTTTAACAAAAACAAAACAACTTTTAGTATAATTCATTATAAAAAATCAAAAAAATTTCTCGAAAAAAAAAGATTGCAATTGTGATTCTTATATAAACGATTCTAATCATATAATAACAAAAAATAAAAACAGCCACTACGCATGCGCATTCATCCCTTGTTCACTGACGACTTAATTTTTTAAATTTTAAATCAAAATACTCAATTCTATCGCACTGAGGACTAAATGAAAGAGCATTAACATTTCATTGAATAGCCGCACAACATATTTTGGGTGTGACTTGAAAAAAAGCAACAAGGCATTCGCTAAACATGTACACTTCTCAACGACTAAATGGAAGAGCATAAGAATATTTGTGAGTTCTCTCCAAACAATTGTTTCATGAGCTGGGCATCCCTGCTTTAATGCCACTTACTTCGAGACATGAGGATAAAAAATATAGTCGAAGAGCTTCCCACTGTTCATTAATCCACGCAATAACACTTTCCAGAGCGAGCCAACGAGTAAAAGAAATTCCAAGTATTTTGTGTGGTTGTACACCACAGTAATCCTGGAATTCCTTGAACTCGTTAATTCGCTTTGGGCTGTGTGAAAAAAAATTGTATATGTGCCTACATAAGTCTTAAATTTTCGCTGGTAGCTGTTTGCAGGCGTACCTTGAGCACAAATATAGTGAGTGGCAAGTGCATTTGGTGTAAAATATGTTAGTATCATTTTTTAATTTAGTTTTCAGCCCATTAAACTCGCCGGCCATCGTATTGGCTCCGTCAGTTGCTAGTCCTATCAAATTACTTAGAGGCACACTGTGATTTTCAAAAAATGACTTTATCGTTTGGTATATTGTATCAGAATCGCTTTTGCTAAGTTCAATTAGTGACAAAAATCTCACGAATAGTATTTGATAACTTGTCAAAATACCTTACAACGAGAACCTAGCATTTTTTTGTTGATAAGTCCGCGGTTTCATCCACAATCAAAAAGAATTTACACGTTCTGAGAACCGATAATATTTTGTTCATTGATTCGTTCGCTAAAAGCTCTGCTAGCTGGGTTGATTTTGTTCTGCCGCAGCGTATAGACTGAGCTACTTTTGAGTCCGGACAACACACGGCTAGCAATTGTGGCAAATAATCCATGAGGATAAATGGAAGATTATGTGCCATAACGAACATCACTAAATTGAATTCTGCGTTTCGGATCTGATTTTCTAAAGTATCATGCTGCTCTTTAAGAAAAGAATCTAACTTCACTTGACCCTTCTTCTTGTTTACATTTTGAACATGACTTGATTGCTCTGAGTGTCTTTTTAGATTGCCTATGTGGTTTACCATGGACTTTTCGCAAGCAATGCAGAATGCGCTCCAATTTAGCTTTTTAAGCCAATTAAATTGGCTTAGCCATTCTTTTCGAAATTTTCGTCTTGAATCCTTTTTTTCGCCAGCTGTGTCCCTAAATGTGGAATGAATAAATAATTACATGTTTTTTTCATGAAATAAATATGTCTATTACTTTTCACTGCTATCACTTTCGACTGACTGCGTGTGATCCTCTTGTTGTGCAACCTTCGCATTCTTTATCAAAAGTCTAAAATAATAAATGTATGTATGGACATATTAAAGCAAAATTTTAAATTTCTATGAATCTTTTATTTGCTTGTCCATGGGAAAGTATTTGTTAGCTTTACTTTTCCACAAAGAATTATAATACAATACTTTTTACACTGAAGTCAAATTGTCAATTTCTGACTTGTAAACAAAAGTAACAATCGATCAGTGTTGCCAATATAGCTTTTTGATTTACTACTGTGGGTAGGTAATAATCGATTACTCTCAAGTATTGTAAACGAATCAAATCTTTTACTTTAAGTGAAGAGTAATAATTTTCGTAAATACATTTTTACAGGCATGATAAAACTTTCAAAATGTGTTTATATTATAATCGTTAACCTCTCATAAAAGAAAAAAAATTAACCAGCGAACCAAAAAAATTAACCAGCGAACCAAACGTAAAAAAAGAACCATTTTTGGTTCAATTGTACCACAGTGGCAACTGTGGTTGTTGAGTAAATTCTCCCTCTTTATCCTACACAGAAAGACATCCAATTATTTTGTCATATTCATTTTAATATTTTGTCAGAATTTATACATCTCATTTCGATTCATGGCGCATATCGGCTGATGTTGCACCTGATACGCATTGAATATTGGGTCCCACGGCTAAAAGTGTTAGTTCGTACTGTGGTAAGTCGCTGCAAACGTTGCACTTTGAATAAGAAACGCACGTGCAATCAAATTATGGCAACTCTGCCTCCAGAACGAACTACTTTAGATCGTCCTGTCACCACTTCTAGTGTATATTTCGCAGGTCCCTTTTGCCCGAGAAAGCCTATGTATATATCTTTGTATATTTTTCAACTAAAGTAGTCCATTTAGAAGCTACGAAGGATTTTTCATCCGATACCTTCTGGGCTGGTTTTCATCGTTTTATTGCTAGACGAGGTTGTCTACAAAGAGTATTTTCTGATAATAAAATTAATCAATAATGAAAAAGGTTCTCGCGCTTTTTTGAAGGAAAAAAGCCAGAGGCAGTTATTCCGGGTAATTTTTTGATACGCGGGCCAATACTGGCGCCCCTTGAACCTTCAATATATAAGTCAGCAATAAGTTTGATAAATAGATACCGTAAAGTTAAAGCGCTTACGCATGACTTTTGTAACCGATGGAAAGAAGAACAATTAAAGAATTTGCAAAAACGTTATAAATGGAAATTTCCTGAGCGTGATATAGCTATAAATAACTTAGTTACACAGTTGCCACTGTGGTACAATTGAACCACAGTTCAATTTTTACGTTTGGTTCGCTGGTTAATTTTTTTGGTTCGCTGGTTCATTTTTTTTTCTTTTATGAAAAGTTAACGATTATAATATAAACACATTTTGAAAGTTTTATCATGCCTGTAAAAATGTATTTACGAAAATTATTACTCTTCACTTAAAGTAAAAGATTTGATTCGTTTACAATACTTGATAGTAATCGATTATTACCTACCCACAGTAGTAAATCAAAAAGCTATATTAGCAACACTGATCGATTGTTACTTTTGTTTACAAGTCAGAAATTGACAATTTGACTTCAGTGTAAAAAGTATTGAATTATAATTCTTTGTGGAAAAGTAAAGCTAACAAATACTTTCCCATGGACAAGCAAATAAAAGATTCATAGAAATTTAAAATTTTGCTTTAATATGTCCATACATACATTTATTATTTTAGACTTTTGATAAAGAATGCGAAGGTTGCACAACAAGAGGATCACACGCAGTCAGTCGAAAGTGATAGCAGTGAAAAGTAATAGACATATTTATTTCATGAAAAAAACATGTAATTATTTATTCATTCCACATTTAGGGACACAGCTGGCGAAAAAAAGGATTCAAGACGAAAATTTCGAAAAGAATGGCTAAGCCAATTTAATTGGCTTAAAAAGCTAAATTGGAGCGCATTCTGCATTGCTTGCGAAAAGTCCATGGTAAACCACATAGGCAATCTAAAAAGACACTCAGAGCAATCAAGTCATGTTCAAAATGTAAACAAGAAGAAGGGTCAAGTGAAGTTAGATTCTTTTCTTAAAGAGCAGCATGATACTTTAGAAAATCAGATCCGAAACGCAGAATTCAATTTAGTGACGTTCGTTATGGCACATAATCTTCCATTTATCCTCATGGATTATTTGCCACAATTGCTAGCCGTGTGTTGTCCGGACTCAAAAGTAGCTCAGTCTATACGCTGCGGCAGAACAAAATCAACCCAGCTAGCAGAGCTTTTAGCGAACGAATCAATGAACAAAATATTATCGGTTCTCAGAACGTGTAAATTCTTTTTGATTGTGGATGAAACCGCGGACTTATCAACAAAAAAATGCTTGGGTCTCGTTGTAAGGTATTTTGACAAGTTATCAAATACTATTCGTGAGATTTTTGTCACTAATTGAACTTAGCAAAAGCGATTCTGATACAATATACCAAACAATAAAGTCATTTTTTGAAAATCACAGTGTGCCTCTAAGTAATTTGATAGGACTAGCAACTGACGGAGCCAATACGATGGCCGGCGAGTTTAATGGGCTCAAAACTAAATTAAAAAATGATACTAACATATTTTACACCAAATGCACTTGCCACTCACTATATTTGTGCTCAAGGTACGCCTGCAAACAGCTACCAGCGAAAATTTAAGACTTATGTAGGCACATATACAATTTTTTTTCACACAGCCCCAAGCGAATTAACGAGTTCAAGGAATTCCAGGATTACTGTGGTGTACAACCACACAAAATACTTGGAATTTCTTTTACTCGTTGGCTCGCTCTGGAAAGTGTTATTGCGCGGATTAATGAACAGTGGGAAGCTCTTCGACTATATTTTTTATCCTCATGTCTTGAAGTAAGTGGCATTAAAGCAATAGAATTAGCAAACTCAATGGCTGATCCCGAATTAAAAGCTTATATGTTGTTTTTGGCCTACGCATTAAAGATAATTATTACTCTGAATAAAGAGTTCCAATCTGAAAGAGTTCGCTTACCATTTTTGTCCTCCCAAATAGAAGCACATTTTAAAAAATTTTTGAGTAATTTTATGCATAACGACTTTGTAAAAAATATTGATTGTCTGGAAAATTTTAATATAGACGACAAAACGAAGTATCTACAAACAAAAAATATTTTATAGGTAGTAGAGCAGAAAACTTTCTTGAAACCGATAACTTTACGGACTCGCAACGAATCACTATTAAAACAAACATTTTAAATTTTTACCTTGAATTTTTAAAACAAATTCAACTACGGTTTGACTTTGGAAGAACTGATTTAAAAAATTTATGCATATTACTCCCGACAAAGTTTTATCAGATACAGAAACTTCAATAATACCTTCAGTAAGTAATTTTTCTCATTTAATTAAATGTGATATAGATATTATTATAACACAATGGAAACTCCTAAGACTTTTAAGTAGTAATCTGAAACCTGATATAGACGTATGCGCATTTTGGGAAAAAGTCAGTTTATATAAAAATGGTATGAATGAGAAATGTTTTCAAGAATTGACCGACTCTATTTATGATTTAATGAGCCTGCCACATAGTTCGGCGGTAGCAGAACGTAAATTTTTTGTACTATCTCTTATTAAAACCAAATTGAGGAATTAATTAGAGTTCAGTTCAATCAATAATATAATGTTGTCCAAAGAACTTTGTGCGCAAAAGTCAGGGCCTCGTTACGTTTGGTCAGTAAAAGACATAGGCTGGGCATAGGCATATTTTAATACTGGTTATGTATGCATTATATACATTTATATACGCATATAAATATATGTATATTATATGTATATCTATATATTTTTAAATACTATGTCTATTAAATTTTATTGTTAATTTGTTTTATGCAGGTACATATGTGCAAATTGAATTAAAGCACTTTAAGTTTTTGTTTAGAATTCTTGACGATTCATTTGTATGTACATATGTATATTTTTTGTTAAATAAATGTTTTGTTAAATAAAATAGTAAGAGCTGCTGGTATGCAAATAAAATTGAAAATATTGGTTCTCTTTTTTATGGATTTTGGTCCCGAAGAAAAATTTAGAGTGGCAACCGTGTCAACAACCATTTAACCTCATTATTCCATTACTATCAAAAAAGGAATTAAGGCTCTGTAACAAACTTTTAGCGGAAATCGATTTCTGCAACAAAAGACATCGATATTCTACTGAATAATGAATATTTTTGAGCCAAAATAGCTAATCTTAAATTTACTGTTGATATATCGTCACTTGAAAATGTTGTAGACTCAAAAGTATGTTTGCCTTTATGTGCAGAATATGTCCGATAATAAAAACGAAACAAGTGCGGTATCACTCTGAGAGCACGATCAAGCTTAGAAAATCGATCAAAAACATCTTCGAAATAGATATAACAGCTTTGGCTTCGACATATGTGTCCAGAGTGTAAAAATCCTTTATGGTCCAATTAGATTTAGAACTACGCAGCCACGTTGGGTCATGCCACCAAAGATAATTTTTCACCGGATCCGAGGGCTCTACTAGCGAAATACGTTGGATTATCTTCTGACCTAACATGATACCAGTTGTGTTTTCACACATTCTCTTGAATTCTGCTTCCTCGATTAGCAGGAAACGTTGTCCAAATACTTGGCGTTTTTCTCAACCAACAAAGCATAATAGTACAATCGGTTCAACAACATACCTGTTTGATTGTGATATCAATTCACCACTTACTGTTTGAAAAGCTTAGAAGCCAAAACTGTTCCACAAAGTTCCAGCCGAGGCAAAGAAATATATATAATAGGAGCGACTTTCGTTTTATATGACAGTAAATTTTAGTAGTTTATGATGTCGGTTACTTTAGTTGTAGTTGTATGTACCTGTTACAATATTTTTAAAGTAGGCTAGAATAAAAACTTTTTGTAATTAAGCTTGTAATGTTTTAGAAAAAAGATGATTAATAAAATAGACACCAAACAGATAAAACGTGTTTAATTTGTCTACAAAATTTTGCTAAATGCTTCTGTTTAAGTACGAAGTCTTTAAACCACGATTCTACTGTTTTTAGTTTACTTAATATAATTTAAATAATTTTTGCTTCAACCTTGTTGTAAACCTTTGTGGTTTTTGGCAAGTGGACCGTTACCGGTATTTAAGTTTTGTGCCACTTTTACAGAAAGACATACATTATTTATTATTCTTTCGTCTTTAGATAACTAAAGTAAGCTTATAGGGCTATTAGATAGGCGAAGTTTGATTTTTGCTATTACACTGTCGAACATACTCCACTACCAGTGTGACCATATCAAAAATCTTTCACAGCTAAATCGGCTAAAATTTTAATTGTATTAACTTTTGTTACTTTAGTTAATATATCTTTATAAATGGTTTATTTTTATTTCACATCATTTCAATACAACAAACTGATCAAAAAGTAACAGAATATATATTGAAGTATATGTACATATATATGTACATTCATAAAAAAAGGTTTTTTTTAAGAAAAGTTATCATTAAATTCAGTATCAATTTAAATTATTATAATATTAACAAAAAATCAAAGTAACTTCAACCATAAATGGCTATCAGTTAGTATTTCAATACAATTTATATAACATGTTTTAAAATTATAAATTAAATACGTCATCGAATGAATGTGTGTGAAGATAAATATGCCGATTTAAATATGTTTGACGTAAGAGCTTACGTCGTGACATATTTGACTCAAAGTTAAATATGTTTTTAAGTGCCATCACTGACATATTTACCTATACGACATATGTTTTTTTAGATAATATTACATTAACGAGCCTACGCTAACTGAAAATACAAGTGCTATGCCTCAATTGTATTTGTGAAATTTTTTATAAAACTATCAAAATTGACTTAAGTGATTTTTTGGCTCATCTTGGATAGATTTTGGCCATTTTTGGCCAAATCCTTCCTTGTCACTCATATTCAACTTATTTCATTTTTAGCTATGGACCTACACTACCCGAAAATACAAGTTCTATGACTCAATTGTATTTGTGAAATTTTTTATAAAACTATCAAAATTGACTTACGTGATTTTTTGGCTCATCTTGGATAGATTTTGGCCATTTTTGGCCAAATCCTTCCTTGTCACTCATATTCAACTATTTCGTTTTTAGCTATGGACCTACGCTACCTGAAAATACAAGTGCTGTGTCTCAATTGTATTTGTGAAATATTTTATAAAACTATCAAAATCGACTTAAGTGATTTTTTGGCTCATCTTGGATAGATTTTGGCCAAATCCTTCCTTGTCACTCATATTTAACTTATTTCGTTTTTAGGTATGAACCTACACTACCCGAAAATACAAGTGCTATGTCTCAATTGTATTTGTGAAATTTTTTATAAAACTATCAAAATTAACTTCAGTGATTTTTTGGCTCATCTTGGATAGATTATATATGTATATATATATATATATATATATATATATATATATGTATATATATATATATATATATATATATATATATATATATACATATATATATATATATATATATATATATATATATGTATATATATATATATATATACATATATATATATATACATATATATATATATATATATATATATATATATATGTATATATATATATATATATATATATATATATATGTATATATATATATATATATATATATATATATATATATTTAGTTTATGTGTTTTTTTGTGTACATGTAAAACAAAAGTGGTTGATAAAAGAAAATAGATAAATTCGAGCGCAAAGATATGTACGAGCGATAAGTACATTTTTTTGCATAAAAATTTATCGATATCTTTGCATTCAAGGCTGTTTTTTTTTAATTTGGAATGGCTGTCATTAGAATTTATTCAGAAATTATTTAATTTATTTATATATTAAGCATATGCGTTTTTTATTTTTGGAAAGCTTACGTCCGTGTCTGTACATATGTATATATACTTATATGTAATAACTTAGCGCAAATGTTTTATTATTTAAGTATATTACATATACAGTCAATCTATTTATAATATACAACATTGAGTTTAGTTTGTAAAATAAGCCGTGTTAGAATTAATACAATAAGTATTAATTTATATAATCTATGTTGCTTCATTTATGCGAACATTTATAAATATATTATTTGTTTACTTCTTCTTTCCATCAACTTTGTGGTCACTTTATTGTCGATCAGTTCTTCTTCTTATAAAAAGTAAATATTTTAAATATAAATTATTTATAATTTGATGCAAATTTGTCTGTACATTTAATTAGTTTTAAAATTTAATTTGGTGGTGAAACATTATACAAATCGAATACAAAATGGCTAATACATCGTTAGAAAAATTTGTTGGGCCGCTGATGCTCTCGGTATGTTTGAAGCTTGTTTCAACGTAATTGAGGAGGATAGCCATACGGCGTTTACTCTAGAGCTTCATGACGAAGAATTGACTCCTTTATGGGAGAAAGTCAAATAGATTTATGGAAAATGTCATTATTGTTTAAAATCTCTGAAAGGGGTATAAATCGCTGATGATACTGTGACTACTGATGCAGAAGTAATTACAGCTAAATTAGGGTACTTGCTGAATTAATCGAAAAAATAACATCGATTATTCGCTCGAGTAAATTAAAATCTCTGATTTCAAAAAAAGATTTACTCGAGTAATTTTTCACGATTAATCGAGTTACTCGAGTAAAAATCATTTATAATTTTTTAGTATTTTTCTAAAGTATTAATAAAATAAAACGACTAAAACTTTTTACAGTGTATTCATTGACTGCTAGTTTGTTTGAAAGTATGTGGTGCCCATAATTGCCGTTGTTTATTTTGCAACAACAAAATACATGCAGTTTTCGCTTTGTTTTTGTTGTTGCCGGGATGACCTTAGCTCCGTGATTATGCTATGATCAGTTTGCATGTCAGCTTTTTGTATGTGAAATAAAACGTACTATATTCGGAAAATAATTAAGATGGTACAAGTTTTATAAGAAAATTTCAAAAATATTCAAATTAAAATCCAATTCTTTGGTACAAAAGACGCAGTAAAAGGTAAATATATTTGTTAAAATAATTTTTTGTATGAACAATAACTTATCTAATTTGCAGAGTGAGTATTGTTTGCAATTATATTACAAAAAGCAATACTGAAGCTAGATGTAGAGAGTGTCCTAAAATATGTAAGCGACCAAGTTCTTCAACTACTTCACTTATATACCACCTACGTATAGAACATAATATAAACATACAGCACAATAAAACCACAACGCCAGTGACAAACCCTACTGGGAACCCTTTGACAAAATATTTCAACCCAGATTCCAATATCTATTCCCTTTATGAGATTAATTGTCTGTGCGTAGCAGAGAATGGAATGTCCGTTTCAAAAAGTTGAAAATAATGTTATCGTATTTAAAATCCAAGGGGATTGAATATGCCAGCAAGTGATAAAACTGTTTGGAATAGTATTAAAAAATTCTATGGAATGAAAAATCAGGAACTTGTATATAAAGCCCAATATTGAAAATGATGGCCGTTTTTCAATTACAGGTGGATGAGTGGACGAATATACCCCAAACTAAGTATATAAACGTGACATTTGGAAACTATAAAAACTCAAATTTATATGTCGTTTACAACTTGGGTCTGAAAGAGATGAAAAAGAAATAAACGATATAACATACAGCGTTCAAAAGTAAAATAATTCAAAATTTTCTTCGTATTTATAAATGTCTCAATTCTATAAAAGAATTGAAGGTGTAATGAAATATTTGATAAATAACTGGGAAAAAACAAAACCCTTTATCAAAAGATTTGATTGAACATATCAAGTCTCGTTTCAATGACATAAGAGTGTGGCGGATGTTTCTTTTAAATAAAACACGTTTTGAGTACTTCAATGGTACTAGTCAACTGACTGTCCTTTTATTGTAATTAACTAGGTAAACTTAACTTAACGTGTGATATGGAATAGAATATGAGTAAAGTATAACGAGTGATGCGTTACCAACTTAACTAAATTAAACATAGAATACAATAAGTAGTTATAATAATAAGTATAGTAGGTAAGTATTATATGTAAGTATAATAACACAGGATTTAGACGATGAACTTTATGACATCTATTTTTCTTGATTCCCTTTTGAATTTTCTTTAAAAAATTCATTGGGTTTATACGATGATTAATTTTACATGTCTAATTTTTTTATTGATTTTTATTTTTATTGTTCAATCGGTATATCTGTTTTAATTTACTTTTCTTTTTAATAATAATATAAAACAAATAGCCAGCATACGTGTGGCATTATATATATGTTTAAGTACCAATTTTGTGCTTTCTAATTTATAAAATAGTTTCAGTAAGCGAAAAAAAAAACAATTTCAGTTACATATTTTGGTTACTTTTATACATAAAAAAAATTCAAAATTTCGCACCCTTGGATTTTAATTTTTTACCAATACAAATCTTCATAATGTGTAAAGCGGTTTTATTTATGCAAAACTGCAAATTTATAACCATTTTGGTAACTTTCATATGATACAAAATATTGCAAATATTCAAACCTGGAATCGAAATTTTGATTTATTTTAAAATTTGATACGAATTTTGATTTTCCTATATTAAAAAATAGTTTAATTAGTAAAAATAAACGACATTAGTTGCTTTTTCGTTGCTTTTATGTATAAAAAAATTTCAATTTCCCATACCTGGAAGCTAAAATTTATTATTTTTTGTTTGTTTTTTTTACCAACGTAACTCTTAATGAGGCATAAAATAGTTTTATTTAAGTTCTATTTAGGTACAAGAATGAAGTCTGTAGTAAAGACTTGCACAGTTATAACTTAACATACAAGTTTCCGTGAGACTACTGCTGCTGGTGCGTATTGATAAGTATTTTTGTGTTTGTGGTATGAGTAGATATTGTTATTCTCTTTTTTGGGTTGGATGTGAGTAAGTAAAGTGAGAATGAGTATATTATATTTGCTATACTATGTTTTCTTGCAAACAAATAAAACAGATAATTTAGGTTTTACAATAAGTAATTATGGTACGAGAATGATAGAAAACGGATTACAACATCAAGCCCCTTTTTCTGCTCGAATTAATAATTCCAATTTATATTAAAATAAAAAAATTAATTTTTTTCAACGCGTATGCGTTTACTTTTCTTTTTATTATTTTATTGGAATTAAATTTCTTAACTTATTTGAATTAAAAATATATCGACGTCTATGCGTCTACACTTATTTTTTACTCCGGTGAGTTATTCTTAGTTCTTATGCTAATCATTAACTGCACTACAATTTTGAAATGTTTGTCTTATATACTAAAAAATACATGTCTTTGTTTCTTATATTTGAATAAACATATCTTTGTTTGGTTTCGTACTTTCTCTGACCTTGATTATTTACAGTATTAAGTTGTTTACAATTTTTTAGATTTATTTATGATATTTGTATATTTGTTTGTTCGACCTTTTTTATCTTTATTATGTTTATGAATACATGATGTTCTAATATTTAATCCGTATAATGCTTGTATATGTTTACATATGTGACTTATGGCCTAACCTTTACTTATCATAAAAATGTCTTAATTACTATTTTCGTTATTGAACATGCTTCATGCAGAAACATGTTTGTTACTTTCTTTGTCACTGCAAGAGCATGTGTTATCATTAAAGATGTTCCATGCAGAAACATGTTTGAATCCTTATCAGTATAAACGTTATTATGTTTCTACATCTTTATAGTTTAAACAAAGAGGGTTGTTTTGTGTGCGAGTGACGTTAACTGCGAGTGACGTTAACTCGAGTGACGTTAACTCTCTCCCTGCTTAAACAAGAGCGTCCCGATCTATAATTAATTTGTCTACCTGTTGTTGGTAATAAATTCTAAAGAATTCTACTGCTCGTCTTTTTCTATATTGTAGTATGTATTTATATATTTTCAGTCCGATAATGACTAAGCTAATTATCGTCAGGATAGATATGAATGTATAAAAACCTGATCTTATAGGATGCTGTTCATATGGTATTATTAATTGCTTCAGTGAGTCTATATTATTAAATGCGTTATGTCGGTGTGATTTTAGAATTTTCGCTATTTCGAAGTCTTCATCATGTTTAGTATTAATTGCTTCAACTATTCGGTCATGGATATTTCTGTATATTTTATTGTCTATTGAGACCTGATCTGTATATGTAACTAAGGTTGTACCAGTAGTGGTAATATTGTTAACTGTGTGGTTTCCATCTAATAGTATGAAACCTTCGTCAATTTCTAATAGGTCATCATTATATTCTTGTATGACAATGCACTTACTGTTCCTATTGTTGAGAAGAGGAATGAATATTCGTCGTATATCAGAACATCATCAGTTCTGGTTAGAACGTATTTTTGTCCATTTAGGTTTTTAATTTCTGCGTCTCCCCTGATTTCTGATGTGACCACTGCGAGTAATATCAGGTATATGATCATTATGATTAATGGTATAATTTTTAATGTTGTCCTTATGTACAATCTTCCCCCTTGTAGTTAAGACAGTGTCCTCACGGTCTTCCTTTACAGTGTATTTAATATATCTGGCGTCTTTCTTTTTCCTTACTCCTTTGATTTTAACTAATATTTGTTCATTTGGTGAAAATGTTCGGTGTTTTGTACCTTGATTCAATCTTTTGAGGGTTTTTACTGATGCACTTTTTAATTTCTCATATATGTCTTTTTTATTATAATTAATCTTGTTAAACAAAATGTCTGCTGGTTTTTGTCCTGTGACTGTGTGTATGGTGTTATTTAATTCTCTTATTGTTTTATATATTTCTTCGGATATTGTCGTTTCGTTTTGTATTTTAAATATTCTTGCTAATTCGGAGATTGTGCTGTGAGCGCGTTCAACTTGTCCGTTAGAAGTCGATCGGTAGACTGGAGTTTGTATCTTTTTTATTCCATATTTTTCACACATAATTTTTACTGTTGTTGTATTTAGAAAATTTTCGTTATCAGTCATTAATCGTGTGCAGTTCGGAAAATTGTTTGTGATAACTTCTTCAATTTTCTCAGACATGCGTTCTCTTGAATCTATTTCTCTAAGGGTAATGTATTTTGAGAATTTATCAATAGCGACTAGAAATGTTTTTTTTATCATTAAAATAAATATCCATGTGTATGTATTTTCCGGGTTCTGTTGGTATGTCAGATTCTCCTGCTGGTTCTCTTGTGGGGTTTCTTTCATATTTGCCATACAAACAGGGTGTACATCTTTTGTTAAAAGCCTTGCATTGTTGTTTTATTTCAGGCCAGTAATAATTTTCAAGTATCTCTTGAATGTTATTCTTGTAACCTCTATGTGCTCTATTATGTATTTTCTTTACTATTTCGGTTTGTCTTTCTTCTTCACGAACATCGATTAATTTTGTTGGTGTATACACAAAGTTTGCAGTGTTGAAAGTGTTTTTTATAATAGGGCTGAGTGCATAGATATTTTCTCTGGTGGTGTGTATGGCAGTCGTTTTGTTTGGATGTAATATCTTTTTCAACTCTGTGATCAGGTTTTGTTCATTTGTAAAGTTGATTGTGTGCCTTATTCTATTTGAAAATATTGTACGGGTTCGTGTTTCGTTGATTCTTTTATTTGGAACGAGTTCGATTTGGATGGCATATGCATTTAAAGGTTGTTTTACTTGTTTAATAATCTCTGTATAAGAGCTTTCGGCTGAATGAGCTGTATCAATTGATGATGTATTTATACATTGTCTTGACAAAGCGTCAGCTACTACGTTTTGGTGCCCTGGTTTATATACCAGTTTTGCTCCAAAGTCTTCAATAATGGCTTTCCAACGTTTTAGTTTTGGGTTGGGATTTTTTTCAGAAATGGCGTGTGTTAGGGACTGGTGGTCGGTATAAATGGTAAGGTCTGTTGTTCCATAAATATAATTCCTTAGTTTTTGTAATGCCCAAATGATGGCTAATAATTCTTTTTCCTTGGTGGAGTAATTTTCCTCCGTTTTACTAAGTGTTCTACTAAGAAAAAATATTGGCTTTTTCATTTGGCTAAGCACTGCTCCAATAGCTATGTTGGATGCGTCTGTGGTCAGCTCGAATGGTTTATTATAATCTGGTTGGAAAAGTTCAACCTGTTCCTTTAAACAATTTTTTAATTTTTTAAATGCCTGTATAGCGGCTTCATCTAATTCTATTTTTGTTTTAGCACTTTTATTTTTACCGATTTGTCCGTTATCACCTCGTAATTGAATTGTTAAGGGCTTGGCTATACCAGCATATCCTTGTACAAATTTCCTGTAGTATCCTGTCATACCCAGGAATCCTCTTAAGTCTTTTAGTGTTTGAGGGAGGGGGTATTTTTCGATTGCTTCCGCTTTTTCTGGGTTAGTGGCGATTTTGTTGTGTTTAATTATGTGACCTAAATATTCAACTTCTGTTTGAAAGAATTTTGATTTTTCATCGGATACCTTTAGTGTTGCTCTATTTAGTGCATTAAATATAATCTCTATGTGTTCCATATGTTCTTCTGGTGATGATGAGTAGATCAAAACGTCATCGATATACACATATGCAAATTTCCCAATGTATTCTCTTAGGATGTCGTCGACACATCTTTGAAATATGGATGGTGCGTTTTTCAGCCCGAATGGCATACGTATAAATTCGTATTTTCCACCGTTCACACAAAAAGCAGTTTTTTCTCTATCTTCCTCTCTTATTCTAATTTGATAGAATCCTGATTCTAAATCTAAAGTCGTGAAATATTTTGCCTTTCCTAAATTCTGTATTGTCATGTTCACATCAGGAATGATATATCTGTCAGTGATTGTATGGGAGTTTAATTTCTGGTAGTCTATCACCATTCTTTTCTTAGGTCGTCCATCTTCATCTAAGCCCTTTTTTGGGACAGTCCATATCGGGGAATTATAGGGGCTGTTACTCCTTTGGATGATTCCGTCCTTTATAAGTCTTTCTATTTCCCTAATTACAAAGTCATTATCCGCTATGGGATATGGGTATTGCTTCGTCCAAATGGGGTCGTCCGTTTTTGTTCTTATTGTAGCTTCTATCGTTGTCGTGAAAGGTAACGGTCCTATGCCATTGTTTTCTTTCATTAACTTGTTAATTTTTTCCTTATACATGTCATTACCTATCGTATAGTTTATCCTATTACTTTCCTTTCTTCTATCCACTGTCAGAGTCATATTTCTTATGTCTATTAAGGCATTTAATGTAATTATACCCTGTAGTCCTAATATTAAATCTGATCCTGTTATATTATCTAATTCGAAAAAATCTATATCCTCACCGAGGAATTTAATTCTTTGTTTAGTGTCTACTATTGAAGTTCCATGCATCGAAATAACCTCCATAGGTTTTACTTTCTCAATTACATTAAATTTTAAAGATTTTTTTACGTAATTATGGGTTGCTCCGGTATCTAGCAATACATTATATGTTTTTTCATTGTCACTCATTAGTATATGGGGCAACCCGTTTATTAGTTTAAATGCTTAACCACTAACTTATTAACAGTACCTGTTTCTACTATAGTGCTGCTGTTGTCCTCGTCTTTGGTGATGATGTTGTTGTTTCTCATTTGTTTGTTGGTTTGGTAATTTCCGCTCGGTTCTCTTTCTCTTTTCCATGGTTGGTGATTGAAGGGGTTGAAGCGTGCTGGTTGACGATGAATCGTGTTTCCAGAACTGATGTCCATTGGTTCCGGTCGCGGTTGGTGGTTGTTATATCTTGGTGATTGATATTGTTGATTTCTTTCCATTGGTTTTGAGTGAAAACTGTTGAAAGGCTGCCTCGGTCTAAATTTCCTCCTAGGTTGTAATTGATGCCTTTGCTGATGCTGATGACGTTTTTCGTTGCCAAATGGTCTGTTGAATTTTCCTTCATGAGCCAACCTTAAATTCTGATGACGGTTGTCGTGTTCTATTGTCCTTGCTATAGTGTATGCATGCTCTAGATCGTGAGGTGCATTTCCGTATAGGGTCGACTGAATGAATGTGTTATTTACTCCGGCTATGAAGACTCGAACTGAATCTTCTTCTGCTTGAGATGTCATGGCTCTGGTTACGGCTTCCATATGACCGGACATTGAAATCTTGGAAATGATTAGATTTAAACGTTTATTTATTTCGTCATAGAACTCTGATAAGGTTTTCCGTCCTTGACTGCAGCTCTTCATTTCATCTTGGAGAACATATAGTGGTCGAGTATCTGCGTATGCTTTGTCGAGTCTGTCACGGATGGCGTAAAAATTAAATATTGTGCCGTGGTTGGCTAGTAACTGTGCTGCGCTTCCCTGTATTTTTGTTTTTACGATCTGCAGTGCCTGGGCGTAAATTGGTTGGTTGCTGAGATTGGATATGGTCTCCATCATTCGTGTTGCGTCTTCTCTCCATATCCTGTAGTTGTTCACGTTACCATCAAAGACGGGTAACGATTTAAAAACGTCTAGTTTCACCTGGTTTTCATTTGTGATTCTAGGCTCTATTGTAACCCTTTGGTTTTCTGGGATGATTTCTACGTGTTGTACTTGCCTAATTTGTTCTTCCAAATTCTGGACTTGTCTTTGATGTTCAGTCCGCATGTTCTCAATGGTGGCTTGTAGGGCTGCCGTTTGTTGTACCAGTAAACTTACATCAAAATTTTGTGCCATTGTTGATGTTGGGGTTTCTTCAGTAACTTCTTCTAATTGTCTGTTTAAGTCGAAAGTTGTTCCGCGTTTTGGTTTTTTAAAATTGTACATTTGCTAATACAAGCAGTTTGTTGTACTATCCTTCTATGAAGGTTTACTTAGTTGATTTCAGTTTAAACTTCGTGTCCTTGCTGCGACAAAGATATCACGATGGTCCGCTCTCTGAAGTAACAAAATTTATGTTACTCCTGGCAGGATCGCCAATTAATAATTCCAATTTATATTAAAATAAAAAAATTAATTTTTTTCAACGCGTATGCGTTTACTTTTCTTTTTATTATTTTATTGGAATTAAATTTCTTAACTTATTTGAATTAAAAATATATCGACGTCTATGCGTCTACACTTATTTTTTACTCCGGTGAGTTATTCTTAGTTCTTATGCTAATCATTAACTGCACTACAATTTTGAAATGTTTGTCTTATATACTAAAAAATACATGCCTTTGTTTCTTAAGTATTAAAACATATCTTTGTTTCTTATATTTGAATAAACATATCTTTGTTTGGTTTCGTACTTTCTCTGACCTTGATTATTTACAGTATTAAGTTGTTTACAATTTTTTTGATTTATTTATGATATTTGTATATTTGTTTGTTCGACCTTTTTTATCTTTATTATGTTTATGAATACATTATGTTCTAATATTTAATCCGTATAATGCTTGTATATGTTTACATATGTGACTTATGGCCTAACCTTTACTTATCATAAAAATGTCTTAATTACTATTTTCGTTATTGAACATGCTTCATGCAGAAACATGTTTGTTACTTTCTTTGTCACTGCAAGAGCATGTGTTTTCATTAAAGATGTTTCATGCAGAAACATGTTTGAATCCTTATCAGTATAAACGTTATTATGTTTCTACATCTTTATAGTTTAAACAAAGAGGGTTGTTTTGTGTGCGAGTGACGTTAACTGCGAGTGACGTTAACTGCGAGTGACGTTAACTCGAGTGACGTTAACTCGAGTGACGTTAACTCGCGCGAGTTATATGTAAGTATTAGTAGTAGGGAACTGTATGTGCTGCGACCATTAAAAATATTAAATTTCAGCAATTAAATTTGAAATTTTTCAATTTTAATTGCCAAAATTCTCAAATTTCACAAAATTCTCAAATTTCATTTTGTGTGTGTTCGCGTGTGTATTTTTCCCACGGTTTAGTAGGGGCGTTCACATTGTTGTTTTTTTTTTAAATAAAATGTTGGGGTAGGCGTGGGAATTTGTGTCTGTCCATATGTGACCTTGAGAATACATGTCCGTCGGTATGTGAGCGTGGGAATTTGTGTCTGTCCATATGTGACCTTGAGAATACATGTCCGTCGGTATGTGAGCGTGGGAATTTGTGTCTGTCCATATGTGACCTTGAGAATACATGTCCGTCGGTATGTGAGCGTGGGAATTTGTGTCTGTCCATATGTGACCTTGAGAATACATGTCCGTCGGTATGTGAGCGTGGGAATTTCTGTCTGTCCATATGTGACCTTGAGAATACATGTCCGTCGGTATGTGAGCGTGGGAATTTCTGTCTGTCCATTTACACTGTGTACGCCTGGTGAATAAAAAAATTTTGAAGCATTTTTAGGAATCACACTATTTAAAAAGTGTAGTAGTTATATATGGATGCCCTTAATGTTTGTGGTTCGTTCCTTCTTGCTGGAGTGAGATTTTTTCTTTTATTTTTTTGCTTATTAAAATTTGGTGTGTTTACTTAAGATTTGTCGTCCAGCAATTCAGTGTTTTTTTTTTACTTTTTTGCTTGCAATGCTTGAGTCTGGAGGAATAATTTGATTATTCTGATCTTGAAGACGTCGTGAAAAAAAAAAATTACTATTGCATAAATATTGAAACTGATGTTTTGTTTATTTTATACATGACGATCATCGATGGATTTTATTTGGGGATCTGGATGGTGGTGCGATTTCTGTATTTTGTAGAATATGAATATTTATGCTATGTTTAAGTGTTTGTGTTTTTTGTGTTCTGAGTGGCGGTTGGAATGTATGGCTGTCAGACAGTCTGTGTGTGTGACGATTGGTGAGTCTGTATGACAGTCCGCTTTCTTGCTTTCCTGGTCAGTATAAAATATGATAAGGTGTACATATTCATGCGTACATAAATATCTACAAATTTATTTCATTTACGCATATACATACAAACAAATAATAAGCGTTTATTCTTTGTGCCCAAATATTCCCTTGACCATTTGAATGAATGAATGAACGATTGTGTATGTTTGTTTGTGTGTTCTCTGAAAAAAATAAATATGTATGTAGGTTTTTTGTTTGAAATAAAAAGACATTTATTTTAATTTTTATAAGCATTTATTTAAAAGTTTGTTAACACTTTCATTTTTAAGTAAAATTGCATTCCTTAAGGCACAAACACCATAGTCGTGATAGCTACAATAGAGATTTATGGAATGCTTAGTTTCCATTTGTTTGAAATTAATGCAGCCTATGTCTTCAATGTTATAAACTGTTTGATGAATAATTTTCTCCAGCCATTTTTTCTTCTCTCCCCCCTTAACATATATTTGTGAATTTCTTATATTCGATTTTAAAAACTTGCAAACGCTTTGAAATGAGACTGATCCATCATTCCAGTTAATATGATGATAGTTTTTTGTTAACCAAACTGCTTCTCTCTGTTTTTTGGCTGATAAACATGCGAAATCAAAAGGAGGTTTTATGATGAAATTGAACCATTCCTTGTTGCTGAAAACTACAGCTAGTTCTTTTGCGATGAAGCCATTTGAATTAGTTTTGAAACCTTGCAAGTCTACAAAAACAATATCACCATCCATGTTATTTAATTTACAAGAGCTTCCGGACTTGACCTTTTATTGGTATGTATTCTGTTACGCGGTCATGAATAAGAACGCAGTAAGCTGATGTTTTTGCTGGAATATTTGTTGCTGTTTCAAATTCAATTTTTATGTCGATTGGTCCGGTATTGAGCGTTTCGTTTTGGTGACTGACATCAACTACAATAATTGGAGCGTTATTTTTAAACTCTTGACCTGTTAGAAGAGGTTGGGGTTGTTTCATGTAGTAGCTTTGTTGGAATCTTAGATACATATCATATAGAATCGCATAGCGCTCATTTTTGAATTTTATATTAAGATCGTCATATGGGTAAGAGGTTGAGTTTAAATGTACTTTTAAGTTAGTTAGATCACAATGAACAAACTTGTTTTCTTGTTGAAAGGCAATCAAGACAAAACGAGGGCGTTCTTTATTAGCGGCCAGTTTAACATTCCATATGTGATTGGTTCCCGTATTAAGGTGTGGATTCATATGACAATCCCAACTACGGAATGCCATTGGTATAGCAGAACCATTATTAAGTATTTTGATCATATTCAATTTACTATGATCAGATAATTGAACATGTGGAATTCTCCATGATATTAGTGAAATTGTAAGTTTTGCTTTCTCGGTGGAAACATTCGAGTGTACAAGATCTTCATCGTTCTTATTACGCAAGAGTATCAATTCATGTTTACCATTTAATAAAACTTTATTGTAGTCTTCAGCGAATCCTAAAAGAAGTTTGAGTGGTACATAGAAATTAAAATTTCCATTTTGAAGATCTATTTTATCAAGTTTATTCCATCCAGCATTTTGCAACACAACGCTTTCCGTAGGTGATAAAGAAACCAAATTTTTTATGGTACTGGTGGCTCCCAAATATCTTGTATGATCAATTTCAATACCATTCAGTTCATAGCGGATTTCATCAAAGAGATATGCAACAAAATTATTTTTCAACTGAAAGTTGGGTGTAGATTTCGATGTTTTTTCGTCTACAACAAGTCCTTCCACATATATATAGCTTTCACTGGGTAACACATATAGATCTTGGTTTTGTATTGAAATTCTTATTTCATCGTTGTTGTTAAAAGACTGAAGGTATGGTATGTATGTGTGATAATCCTTTTTGATAATATTTTCATCAGATATTGGTTTATCTAAAACGTCTATTATTGAACTCATTTTGTTTTCAATTTAAAGTTCAGTGACTTGAGAAAACTCTTGTTTGCTGCTGTAAGCGATTTTTGACGAACAGATCTTTTCAATTGTTGCTTAGATTGTAACGTTTGAGAATTAGATGTTGCTGTAGTATTCTTCGATATACTCGTGTTGTATATTATCATTATTTAGTTGTCCTTAAATGTATTCATATTGTAATTTCCTCACCTCTGAAATTAATTAAGTCGCCGTTTTGATCAACCACGCGAAGAGCTAGTGAACTTATCTCTCTGGAGTTTACTGGCAAATAAATAAGATATTTGAGAATCTAAACTATTTTATATCCAGCCGGTACATTAATCGGAAATTCATGTAGTGTATGAGCTTTAGAATTATTCATATAAGTATTAACCACAATACTGCTTTCAATCCTCAAGAGATTCACCTTAAAGATATTCACTGGAAGATCAGAGTAATGTTCTTTGTTTGGCGTTAATATTCTGCTATTGAATCCTAAAAGTCTACCTATTGTATTTTCTTTATTAAAATATATTGGTTCTTTAGAGCTGCTGACTTTGACTTGCATTGTATTGTTATTAGCTTCAATCAAAATTTTGTTTTCTGGTCTATATCGTTTGTATTGTTCTTCTATATAGTCAACTATATCATTTAATTCATAAGATCCGATCGGTATTTCAATTACAAGTTCACCGATATAAAATATATTGTTGTAGACATCCACATTCGGGATACTGTTGTATGAATGAAAATCAGTTAGAGCACATTCATAGGTTCCGTTTAAATCAATAGGAGGAAAATAATTAGCAGATAGCTCTGATGAATTGGAGCTCAGAGTCAATGTTATTGACATTGTGACTGTTTGATTGTAAATAAATGAGGTTAAACACACAGTATGATTTATAAGAAGCAGTTTCGTATTTATTGTTTATTTACTTATTTTAAACTAAATTAAATATTGATGCCATTGTTGTTGTTTTTGTTGTTATTTATTTATTGTATTCTTCCATTTACAATATCTCATCTTTGCTTATCCAAGAATTGTGCTCATTACCAAAGTCCAGCCACTTGACAAACACCTTATGTCCTTTAGTTTTGAGAACCTTTTCAACTAGGTATGTATTAGGATATCTGGTTTTTGAAAGTTCTTCTTCATAGAATCCACCTTTAATAGGATTTCCGCGATAGTCTTCTAATATATATGTTGTAGGATATGTATTTTGTACTCTTTTAATTGTAAAGATTTCTGTTAAATTGTCATATTTGTCATAAATATCTAGGCAATGATAGAGTGCGAGATCACTGCCACGTAAGTGGTAAATTTAGAGGAGCAGCTCATAATAGATGCAATTTAAAATTTCAAATTCCAAAATTTATACCAATCTATTTCCACAATTATTCATCTTATGACTCGCATCTTTTTGTTAAAGAGTTGGGTAAAAAATCTGACAATATAAAAGTCCTTCCGCTCAACAAAGAATTATACATATCACTATCTAGATTTTCAAAAATGACCGACAACTACAACCTTGAACTTAGATTTTTAGACACAATTCGCTTTATGCCTGAAAGCTTAGAATCTTTAGCTAATAATCTTTCAGAACAAGACTTTCACATCATTAAAAGACAATTTAAAACAAAAAAAGAGTTTGATCTAGTGAGAAGAAAAGGCGTCTTTCCCTATGATTTTCTTAATTCTTTTGAAAAATTGAATGTTGGTGAACTTCCAGCAAGGGAAAATTTCTTCAACCATCTCAATAATAAGGAGTGCTCGATTGAAGACTATGAGCATGCAAAAGAAGTTTGGAATGCTTTCGGCTGCAAAACCTTGCAAGATTACATGGAAGTATATTTAAAAACGGATGTTCTCTTACTTGCAGATATATTTGAAAGTTTTAGAAAGGTTTGCAAGAACATCTACCACTTAGATCCATGTCAATACTACACTGCACCAGGACTATCGTGGGATGCTATGCTAAAGTACACAAATATAGAACTAGAGCTTTTGACGGACATAGATATGTACAATTTCTTCAAGAAAGGAATACGTGGTGGACTTGTACAATGCAGTAACCGATATTCAAAGGCTAACAACAAATATCTACCTGATTTCGATAGAGAAAAGCCCTCAGAATTTATTGTGTACTTAGACGCAAATAACCTCTACGGTTGGGCTATGTCTGAGTATTTACCTTATGGTGGATTCAGATGGCTGTCAGCTGAAGAGCTAAATCTGGATCCTAAAACCATAGATGATAATTCAAGTGATGGATATGTCTATGAAGTTACTTTAGACTGTCCTTCTCATTTGCATGACTCTCACAATGACCTACCTTTCTGTCCAGAAAATAAGAAAATTTTGCAAACAAAGCACATTAAATTAGTTGCAGATTTTTCAACAAAACAAACATATGTCATACATTATAGAGTTCTTAAACAATGTTTACAGTATGGTCTAGTTCTAAAGAAAGTGCATCGAATTCTCACCTATAAGCAATCAACCTGGTTGAAAAGTTATATAGACTTGAATACCAAACATAGGGCTACTGCAAAAAATACTTTTGAAAAAATTTTTTTCAAATTGTTAAATAATGCAGTATACGGTAAAACTATGGAGAATGTGGAAAAGAGAAAAGATGTACGAATAGTTACGAACTGGAAAAGGACAAACTGTAATCATTTAGGAGCTCAAGATTGGATATCTAAACCTAATTTTCATAGTTTGTCAATATTTTCTGAGAATATGGTAGCGATTCAAATGAATAGAGTGAAAACCTATTACAATAAGCCTATATATTTAGGATTTTGTGTATTAGAGCTTTCCAAATGGAAAATGTATGATTTCCATTATGGGTACATGCAACCCAAATTCAAGTCAAACTTATCACTGAATTATATGGACACTGACTCTTTCATTTACACAGTAAAAACAGAAGACTTTTATGCTGACATAAAAACTGACCTCGACCATAAGTTTGATACATCAGATTACCCAAAAAACAATGTATATGGATTTCCTCTGGTAAACAAAAAGGTATTGGGTATGATGAAGGATGAAAATTGTGGAAAGGTAATGAAGGAATTTGTAGGATTGCGGTCAAAAATGTACTCTTTTAGTGTGCAACATCAAAGTGATATTAAAAAATCAAAAGGAGTAAAGAAGTGCATTCTTAATAATTATAGTATAGCTTCATATAGAAATTGCTTATTCAATAAGTCGACTGTGTATGATGATATGCTAACATTTAAATCAAAAATTCATCAAATTTATACAAATGAAATAAATAAAGTAGTATTAAATTATGCAGACGATAAAAGAAAAATAAGAAGTGATAAGATGAGTACATATGCATGGTATAATTTTCGAATCGAGGAAACTAATCCTGATTATGAACTTGACATGCTACTGTGGGAAATTTCAAGACTAGAAGAGGAAGAAGCAGTGCTATAACTGTATCCCTATTTTTAAGTAATAATTTTTATGTTTATTTAAGTAGTTAAATCTATTAATAAGTAAAAAAAATTGTTGTATTGTTAAGAGAAATAAACAAAAAAAAATTGTACAAATATATTTAAAATGAAAAAACATTCAGAATTTGTTTTATTTTGTTTGGTGATTTATTATTTAGTTTCATCGAAATATTGCATAATATGAATTAATTAAATGATTTATCATCATTTTTCTTAAGTAAAATACGGAGCACCGGCAGGTATCTGGCCCCTCCTCACAATCTGGATGGCTCCATGGACAAGACTTAAAGTGACCATCGTCCTTGTCCTCATCTTCCATTATACCAAAATCATCATTTTCATTCAACATATCGAGAAACATTTTCACCATTTCCATGTGTTCGTATATTACACATCTCTCAAAATCAACTAAGAATTGTGCGAGCTTGTTTCTAATGTCACTCATGATTTTATGAAATATTTTATAGTATTACTAAAATTTACTTCCGATCTTTTTGACTGTTAGTTCTCTACTAATAATTGTTTTCAACGAACCAGTACTAAGGTGTATGTTATGAAATTAAAAAAAAAACGATGTCAGCGTTTTTAGTCCAGAAAATAATTTAAAATTCGACTCAAAAAAATGAATACGTATATATGACATCTCTCTATCCTTTTCCAACTACTTAGTTTTAAATACTTATATATATATATATATATATATATATATATATATATTTAATTTTTCCTCACTTCGTCTTTTGTCAAAAATAAAACAAAAAAATCATTGTATAATGATTTTCTGTTAAGCTTCTTACAGTCGAGAAAGCTAAAATCGAGATTAGTTTGCAATAAAAGTTCAAAGCTATAAGTTGTGAAAAATTTCTACCGCAATGGATCTAGTGGAAAAATTTAATTCGTACAATACAAAATCCTTAATCCATATAAAGGATCTAGATGAATTATCCAAACACACTATCGTACGTGCAAAGCGAGTAACAACAAAGTATGGGGAAACAGTTCAACTTGAGCTGGAAAACCACATAATGTTTCTCCCCAACCGATACAATGCATTGACCAATGCAGAATTAGAAGATCTTTCGAATAATAAATATCGACTACAAAGAAAAGGAGAGCGAAACCTGATCTTAGAAAGCGAGATGAACGAGTTTTTAATACCAAACTCCCAGTACCCCGTTTGGCAGTAAAAAATATGTTATGTTCATATATTTTGTAATTAACAAGAAAAAAAAAAAATAATAAAAAAGAAAATGTTTTTAAATATGTATGTGTATAAATATATATGATTGTGTTTTATTTAATATCTTTGGTTATATCATAAAGAAATTTCAAACATTAGTGACCACAATTATATGTATTAAAGTTGATATTGATTGTAGTTGTATTGAATATTTCTACCTAAATATTTGATTAATTCTAGAGGAGGTTGTAAATTTCCAAAGCTGTCGAAATATTGTTTTTCATTCTTGTTCCTATAGTATGCTACCCAATGAGTACCTGGGCCTGTTGATAAATCCAAATTGATTATTCCACACTCTACAGTCTTTGGTCGTTTTGGTAGTGAATCCAACATATAAACTCCTCTAAAGTGTGGAATATATTTTGAAAATTTTCTTAGATCAAATTCTGATAATGGTCTGTTGGGTAGCATTTCTAATAGTTTTTTGAATGATCTTTACAAACAAGTCCATAACCGTTTTTATATGGTTTAAGGTACAGTCCTTCTCCCACAGCAATAGACTCCATTGCCTTATTGTGTCTGGTGGCTTCCTCAAGTTGTTTTTTTGCATTCTTTGTTGCATTTACAGCTTTAGCTATAGAGGCACCTCCAGTTGCTAGACTACCAAGTGCACCTAGAGCAGTTAGAATCGGTATTATGGGCAAAAAACCACCAATTTTTGGAACATTTATAATACGCGGTATTATAACACGAGCTTTTTCCCCTTAAGAGATTTACTGATAGCTTTACGAGCAATCTTAATGGCTGAATTAATATCTTGTGGTTTTTCCTTCTTCAATATCTTTGTTGCTGATTTAATTGTTTTATGAAACAGATTTTTGTCATTTATACGAATTCGTGGTGATGGTCTTTTCACTGTATTCCTTTTCTTTGCTTCAACACCCATACCAAGTTTAGTTTTTGCTTTCATTGCGTTGGTGACTATATATGAAAATGTTTTTTCTGCAAGATCACTATCTTTTGAAAGAACTCTTTCCCAAGCCGTATTTTCAAGAATTTTGTCAGCTTGATGTCTGCTGTTTAAGTCTTTATTTTTCGAGTAAGCAATATCGTGATTTTTGCAAGCAGCATCCAATAAGTTAATTCCTTTATCTCCTCTATCTAAACGCTTTTGTAATCTTGTGCCAGGTCCACAATACTGGTATCCAGGAAGATGTAATTCAAAAGGTAGAGAATTTATTGCTTTATTTAGTAAACCTTCTCCAACGATAGCTTGTTTGTGACTAAAACTTTTGTTATAAAGTACAACCATATTAATTTAATCTACAATAAAAGATATTGTTCGCAAGTTTAGCAAGTAGTTATTAAAATGCGCTTCATAAAACAACATAAAAATATTTTAGTTCGTAATGCTGATATTTGTTCAAATGACAGTAAAAAAATAAGACATAGTTCCTTGTTACCAAATTCTATTCGAGCATTAATAGTTGGTCCTTCAAATTGTGGAAAAACTAACATAATGATTAGTTTGCTGGAAAGTCCTAATGGTCTCAAGTTTGAAAATATTTACTTGTACTCAAAATCTTTATATCAACCTAAATATGAATACCTAAAGAAATTAATTTCACCAATTAAAGGAATCGGATACTACACATTTGCAGAAAACGAGGACGTTGTTCCTCCTAGTGAAGCTAAAAGCAATTCAATTATGATTTTTGATGATGTTGCATGTGAAAAGCAAAACAATATACGTGCATATTTTTGTATGGGTCGTCATAAGAAAGTAGACTCATTTTACTTGTGTCAGACTTACACGCGGATTCCAAAACATTTGATAAGAGATAATGCTAATGTAATTATTATGTTTAAACAAGATTCGACAAATATGAAACATGTATATGATGATCACGTTGCCAGCGACATGAACTTTGAAATGTTTCAACGAATTTGTAGAGAATGTTGGAAGGAAAAATACGGATTTTTGGTGATAAGTAAAGATAATGAACTAAACAATGGTCGTTATAGAAAGTCATTTGATTACTTCATCATAATATAATTTACTGTTCATCAAATGCACCCCGCAGTATTTAATCTGACTTCAAACTTTATACATGTGATTATTGTAACTGATCAGATAAGCAGATCTGATACCTGATAAACTGACCTGATACCTGTTAAACTGACCTGATAAGCTGGTCTGATACCTGTTAAACTGACCTGATAAGCTGGTCTGATACCTGATAAACTGACCTGATAGCTGTTAAATTGACCTGATAAGCTGATCTGATACCTGATAAACTGACCTGATAGCTGTTAAACTGACCTGATAACCTGATCTGCTTCCTATTGAACTGACCTGATAGCTAAAATGAATGAACAAATTCTTAAAGACTTGGTGGCAACAAGAAATATCTTGAAGAAAAAGCTTCGTAGTATAAAAACTGGAGAAATAGATACACATCAGCAATTAACAGATACATTCAAGCCTATCACAGAACCTTTAAAAGAATTTATCAATAGCTCTAAATACGTTGGTAGACCAGTTAAAAAAGAACCGAGTGATAAGGAAACTGGAATTGATGACAATGAAAGTTTTCATCCTCAGAACTCAACAATAAAATTGGAAACGAGTACGCCCAAGAAACTAAGTGAAGAAAAAATTTTTAAGCAATCTAATAGTAAAAGTAGCAGTAATTATGATGAAGATGACTTTTACTCACAAAATTCGAATAATGAAGAAAGTTATTCTGACAACACTATTGCAATCGAGAAACGAACTAGATACTAACTATGGTCCACATAAAGATAATAATAACGAATGGAGATTTGGTAATAGCACCATCGAGTTAAATCAAGATAAGACACAGGTTGGGGGACAAATATGGGCGCTCACGCCAGGACTTTTTTCTTTAATGTTTCATAAAGCACCAAAAAACTATGATAAATTCGAGCTTGAAATCTATAAAAAAATATTACTTGCTACCAATGCCCACAGGAGAGGCTATAAGTCTGATGGTCAAATCAAAGGGAGCATAGCCCATAAGTACAAACATATTATTGGAAAACTTTTCAAAGGAGACAATCATACAGGCTCATCAGATGTAACAAAAAGTAATTATTTAGGAAGGGGTTTGATGCAGTTTAACCCTCATAATCCAAACTATATATACTGGGATGATCCAAACGAGTTGGTAGATCGACTTAGACTACTGCTTGCATCACAGTCTGCAGGCCATACTAATCACAACAACGAAATTGTCTCAATTATTGAAGAACTACGTGAAGCTAATATAATTGTATAAACTATATACATACATAGATTTTTATATAAAACATGTCCGTTGATAAATTTGGGCATTATATTAACGATAGAAGTGAAGTAATTTCAACCAAAAATGCGCCTAAGTTGTTGGGCTTCTTTATGGATACGAACAAAAACATTGATGTCCAATACAAGAGAATCAAAAATGTTGCAAATGCTGTGGAGGAAAACGATGTTATCAGTAAATTGTTTCTGCAAACTGAACTCAAAAAACAGCAACAAGAAGTAGCTTTCCAGTTAGAAAATCTTAATGCTCATTTGCAGGATATCAATAAGAAAATGGATGGTAATAAATCACTTTTGATATGGAAATTGAAGAGCTACGAGAAAAAATTTATAGAATAGAAAATTACATGTTCGTATCAATAGGTGCAAGTGCATCAAGTAGATCACAACACACTTAAAACAGCGACTGGAAAAATAAGATGTCTTCAAAGAGAAATGTTGTAAATGAATTGCATAAGCAGGCTCGAAAACGTTTTGTACGTCGTAGAGTTGTGATGAAAGGAATAGATGATCTTTGGCAAGCTGATTTAGTTGAAATGGGAAATTATTCCTTAGACAATAGAAATTATCGATTTTTGCTAACTGTAATTGATACATTCTCAAAATTTGCTTGGGCAGTACCTTTGAGCAGAAAGAATGCATTCGAAACAACTCCGGCAATGGAGAATATTTTCAAATTGGGACGAATACCGAAAAACTTGCAAACAGACGATGGTAAAGAATTTTTCAATAAACATTTCAGTCAGTTGATGAATAAATACAATATTAATCACTACTCAACATATAGCACTATGAAAGCCTCAATAGTAGAACGATTCAATAGAACATTAAAAGGAATGATGTGGAAGGAATTTAGCTTAAATGGTTCATATAATTGGATTGATATGTATAGAGATTTACTTGATGCATACAATAGAAAAATTCATCGCACCATTAAAATGTCACCGATTAAAGTAAATTCAACAAATGAAAAACAGCTTTTAAACACAGTATACAGTCATTTAAAGATGTATAAAATGTCAAAATTTAATGCAGGAGATCATGTACGCATAAGCAAATATAAAAACATTTTTGAAAAAGGTTACACTCCGAATTGGACAACAGAAATCTTTACAATTAAAAGAGTACAAAATACATATCCTACAACATATATATTAGAAGACTATCGCGGAAATCCTATTAAAGGCGGATTCTATGAAGAAGAACTTTCAAAAACCAGATATCCTAATACATACCTAGTTGAAAAGGTTCTCAAAACTAAAGGACATAAGGTGTTTGTCAAGTGGCTGGGCTTTGGTAATGAGCACAATTCTTGGATAAGCAAAGATGAGATATTGTAAATGGAAGAATACAATAAATAAACAACAACAAAAACAACAACAATGGCATCAATGTTTAATTTAGTTTAGAATAAGTAAATAAACAATAAATACGAAACTGCTTCTTATAAATCATACTGTGTGTTTAACCTCATTTATTTACAATCAAACAGTCACAATGTCAATAACATTGACTCTGAGCTCCAATTCATCAGAGCTATCTGCTAATTATTTTCCTCCTATTGATTTAAACGGAACCTATGAATGTGCTCTAACTGATTTTCATTCATACAACAGTATCCCGAATGTGGATGTCTACAACAATATATTTTATATCGGCGAACTTGTAATTGAAATACCGATCGGATCTTATGAATTAAATGATATAGTTGACTATATAGAAGAACAATACAAACGATATAGACCAGAAAACAAAATTTTGATTGAAGCTAATAACAATACAATGCAAGTCAAAGTCAGCAGCTCTAAAGAACCAATATATTTTAATAAAGAAAATACAATAGGTAGACTTTTAGGATTCAATAGCAGAATATTAACGCCAAACAAAGAACATTACTCTGATCTTCCAGTGAATATCTTTAAGGTGAATCTCTTGAGGATTGAAAGCAGTATTGTGGTTAATACTTATATGAATAATTCTAAAGCTCATACACTACATGAATTTCCGATTAATGTACCGGCTGGATATAAAATAGTTGAGATTCCCAAAAATCTTATTTATTTGCCAGTAAACTCCAGAGAGATAAGTTCACTAGCTCTTCGCGTGGTTGATCAAAACGGCGACTTAATTAATTTCAGAGGTGAGGAAATTACAATACGAATACATTTAAGGACAACTAAATAATGATAATATACAACACGAGTATATCGAAGAATACTACAGCAACATCTAATTCTCAAACGTTACAATCTAAGCAACAATTGAAAAGATCTGTTCGTCAAAAATCGCTTACAGCAGCAAACAAGAGTTTTCTCAAGTCACTGAACTTTAAATTGAAAACAAAATGAGTTCAATAATAGACGTTTTAGATAAACCAATATCTGACGAAAATATTATCAAAAAGGATTATCACACATACATACCATACCTTCAGTCTTTTAACAACAACGATGAAATAAGAATTTCAATACAAAACCAAGATCTATATGTGTTACCCAGTGAAAGCTATATATATGTGGAAGGACTTGTTGTAGACGAAAAAACATCGAAATCTACACCCAACTTTCAGTTGAAAAATAATTTTGTTGCATATCTCTTTGATGAAATCCGCTATGAACTGAATGGTATTGAAATTGATCATACAAGATATTTGGGAGCCACCAGTACCATAAAAAATTTGGTTTCTTTATCACCTACGGAAAGCGTTGTGTTGCAAAATGCCGGATGGAATAAACTTGATAAAATAGATCTTCAAAATGGAAATTTTAATTTCTATGTACCACTCAAACTTCTTTTAGGATTCGCTGAAGACTACAATAAAGTTTTATTAAATGGTAAACATGAATTGATACTCTTGCGTAATAAGAACGATGAAGATCTTGTACACTCGAATGTTTCCACCGAGAAAGCAAAACTTACAATTTCACTAATATCATGGAGAATTCCACATGTTCAATTATCTGATCATAGTAAATTGAATATGATCAAAATACTTAATAATGGTTCTGCTATACCAATGGCATTCCGTAGTTGGGATTGTCATATGAATCCACACCTTAATACGGGAACCAATCACATATGGAATGTTAAACTGGCCGCTAATAAAGAACGCCCTCGTTTTGTCTTGATTGCCTTTCAACAAGAAAACAAGTTTGTTCATTGTGATCTTACTAACTTAAAAGTACATTTAAACTCAACCTCTTACCCATATGACGATCTTAATATAAAATTCAAAAATGAGCGCTATGCGATTCTATATGATATGTATCTAAGATTCCAACAAAGCTACTACATGAAACAACCCCAACCTCTTCTAACAGGTCAAGAGTTTAAAAATAACGCTCCAATTATTGTAGTTGATGTCAGTCACCAAAACGAAACGCTCAATACCGGACCAATCGACATAAAAATTGAATTTGAAACAGCAACAAATATTCCAGCAAAAACATCAGCTTACTGCGTTCTTATTCATGACCGCGTAACAGAATACATACCAATAAAAGGTCAAGTCCGGAAGCTCTTGTAAATTAAATAACATGGATGGTGATATTGTTTTTGTAGACTTGCAAGGTTTCAAAACTAATTCAAATGGCTTCATCGCAAAAGAACTAGCTGTAGTTTTCAGCAACAAGGAATGGTTCAATTTCATCATAAAACCTCCTTTTGATTTCGCATGTTTATCAGCCAAAAAACAGAGAGAAGCAGTTTGGTTAACAAAAAACTATCATCATATTAACTGGAATGATGGATCAGTCTCATTTCAAAGCGTTTGCAAGTTTTTAAAATCGAATATAAGAAATTCACAAATATATGTTAAGGGGGGAGGGAAGAAAAAATGGCTGGAAAAAATTATTCATCAAACAGTTTATAACATTGAAGACATTGGCTGCATTAATTTCAAACAAATGGAAACTAAGCATTCCATATATCTCTATTGTGGCTATCACGACTATGGTGTTTGTGCCTTAAGGAATGCAATTTTACTTAAAAATGAAAGTGTTAACAAACTTTTAAATAAATGCTTATAAAAATTAAAATAAATGTCTTTTTATTTCAAACAAAAAACCTACATACATATTTATTTTTTTCAGAGAACACACAAACAAACATACACAATCGTTCATTCATTCATTCAAATGGTCAAGGGAATATTTGGGCACAAAGAATAAACGCTTATTATTTGTTTGTATGTATATGCGTAAATGAAATAAATTTGTAGATATTTATGTACGCATGAATATGTACACCTTATCACATTTTATACTGACCAGGAAAGCGGACTGTCATACAGACTCACCAATCGTCACACACACAGACTGTCTGACAGCCAGACATTCCAACCGCCACTCAGAACACAAAAAACACACACACTTAAACATAGCATAAATATTCATATTCTACAAAATACAGAAATCGCACCATCCAGATCCCCAAATAAAACCATCGATGATCGTCATGTATAAAATAAACAAAACATCAGTTTCAATATTTATGCAATAGTAATTTTTTTTTTTTCACAACGTCTTCAAGATCAGAATAATCAAATTATTCCTCCAGACTCAAGCACTGCAAGCAAAAAAGTAAAAAAAAACACTGAATTGCTGGACGACAAATCTTAAGTAAACACACCAAATTTTAATAAGCAAAAAAATAAAAGAAAAAATCTCACTCCAGCAAGAAGGAACGAACCACAAACATTAAGGGCATCCATATATAACTACTACACTTTTTAAATAGTGTGATTCCTAAAAATGCTTCTAAATTTTTTTATTCACCAGGCGTACACAGTGTAAATGGACAGACAGAAATTCCCACGCTCACATACCGACGGACATGTATTCTCAAGGTCACATATGGACAGACAGAAATTCCCACGCTCACATACCGACGGACATGTATTCTCAAGGTCACATATGGACAGACAGAAATTCCCACGCTCACATACCGACGGACATGTATTCTCAAGGTCACATATGGACAGACACAAATTCCCACGCTCACATACCGACGGACATGTATTCTCAACGTCACATATGGACAGACACAAATTCCCACGCCTACCCCAACATTTTATTTAAAAAAAAAACAACAATGTGAACGCCCCTACTAAACCGTGGGAAAAAATACACACACGAACACACACAAACACACACAAAATGAAATTTGAGAGTTTTGGGAAATTTGAGAATTTTGGCAATTAAAATTGAAAAATTTCAAATTTAATTGCTGAAATTTAATATTTTTAATGGTCACAGCACATACAGTTCCCTACTACTAGTATTCCTTTAGGAATAAAAAAAACAAACTTAAGTTTTGTTTTTTTAAACTTTTATTGATAATGGTTCGATTAATAATCTCTTAAAATTACTTTGTTCAATCTATTTATACTTAATCAGAAATGCTTATAACTATAAAATAATAAGTGCTTATTCTTACGGAAGTATCAACAACGTTCTTTCGTAATTTGAGTATCAATTGCAAAACCTTTATGCAAAGTGAAGTGGTTGTATATTTATTTAGCACAACTTAGCGTCAGCTAAAGTTGGGCTATTGAACTTTTGTTATTTGTTCCAATTAATATTAAATTTTGTTGGAGTCGGCATTGAGTCTGACGTAACTCCTCCCTCCCTTGTGTTAAAATTCTCCTGAATTTTTTGTTTTAAAGAATTTTGTTTTATTACTATGTGTACGCAAAACATTGTTGATACTACAATTATTACAACTATTATTATAAATATGATTACAATGGAGTTTTTGCTAAATGTTTTATGGTATTTTAGTTCTTCTATTTCTTTTACATTTTCCATTTCGCTTAAAACTATTTCATCAAATGTTGGTTCGATTGTGTCGAATTGAATTTGATTGCTAGAAGGTATGATGAAATTATCTCTATATATTTTTTTTGAATTTGAAAATGTTTCATTGTCAATATTTAATTTACAATCATGAAAGGTAAATAAACTGTTTCCTTTAATTGAAAATTTTCTTTCATCGCAATTGCTAGTAACATAGCTATTGTTCGAATTTTTTAATAGTATTAATCCAGATTCTATTTCAGTTATTTCTTGTTTGTATGCTCTTACTTTTTTACATTTATTACTAAAGATACATAAATTGGATTTCTTGATATCTTTAAGATTAGGATTTTGCTTGTAATTATAGGCTGTTCCGTTATAGTATATGATTTCTTGTGGGGTAAAGTTTAATTGTGTGAATTTGGTGTCTGTTATTGGTGTTATCAGAGATCTTTTAACTGTGACTGTGTCTCTTGGAAATTTTATGACAAATATGATATGGTCGTCTTTATATTTTGCTGCTCCTAACTGTACATATTGTAATTCATAAAAGTCAATTTTGAAGTCGTTAATTTCTTTGTCGGTCAAAATATTACTGGTCATTACATTGAGTTTGGCTGATGCTATGTTGTTTTGAATATGCTCCAAGTTATCTGATAAAATTTTTAATTTAAGTAGGATTTCCACGTAATTTATTTGCTCCATCATTTGGTCATCGTTTTTTCTTATCGAATTTAGTCTTGTAAATCAATCGTTAATTTCAATTTGTTAATAGTTCTGTTGAAATGATCGTTTATATGTATGTTTCTGTTAATATTTTCGATTGCTTTATGGTTGTTTTCGTCTATTATCTTAAGGTGTTCTTCAATTTCTACTCTGTCATCGTCATTCATCGTTCCGGCTATCCATTTCAATCCTGAACCTATCACATTAATTAGACCTCGTTTTTGTCTGTTAGGAAGTAAGGTTTGTGCTTTTAATTAAATTTTTTCTACTTCATGTTCGAGCAATATTTTGTTATTTGTCGATTGCAACTGCTCTATTTCTTTTGCTAAATAGTTAATAACGTTTCTTATATTTTGAATATCAATTATGTGGATAATTTTGTTGTAGTTTATAATTAGTTTAACGTCGTCTAATTTAATTTCTGCAAATCCATTGTTGTTGTTAATGGGTTGAATCGTCAGGGATGCTATCGTCATTGGTATTAGTGTCAGAAGCGTAACGAGTAATATCCAGTTGGTCTGAAAATTTATTTTTTCGTTTAATGTTTGAAGGATGTATATTGTCAAGTTTTAGTTTTCTATATCTAGGTTCATATTTATGTCTCAGTACTTTATAGTTCTTAACGTAACCTTCGTTATCTGTTCTTTGAAAATCTTCTCTGGTTTCATTTCTCTTATCTATAATGCGTTGTTTTGCTTGTCTTATTTTTTCTTCTATTTTATATTTTTCAACTTTTCCTTCCATAATGTCTATCGGTTTTTCTTTAGTAAGTGAGTGGATTGACCTATTGTACCATTCTATACACTTAAAAATTCGTTCTTGCGTTGATAAGGAAGAATTTTCTGATTCCAGTGTTCTGAATTTTTCTGAAAGTGTACTGTGTAACCTTTCTATGTCTGAGTTTCCTGTGTGATTGTTAGGTTTTGTGAAGTGTACTTCGATTCCTTCCTGTCTAAGAAAATCCTTAACGTTTGTTGAATTAAATTCATTATCAGTAATTAATTTAGTGGGTTTGCTTCTTGTGGATAAAAATTGTCTTAATTTTTCGACTATTGTTGTACTATTTCTGTCCTCTAGGTATATTGCAATAGCATGTTTAGAGAATTTGTCTATAAAGGTCATAAAACTGTGTTTTTTGATAGTGTAAACGTCCAAGTGAATAATTTGGTTGTTTCTGTTGTGTGAAATTTGGGTTTAATGGGTTTGCGGTCATATTTCGCCTTGTTACAGATATCGCAGTTGTTAATATATTTGTGTACTAATGTTTTAAGATTTTTAAAATAGATTTTCTTTTTCAGTCCTTCGTAGTTTTCTGTGATACCGCCGTGTCCAGTTTCTAGCTTATGGTATTTCGCGACCTGTTTGTAAGCCTCGTCTTCGTTTTGTATGTCTTTTGCATGATAGCTGCATTTATAGAATTTTATGCTAGTACCAAAGAGGTCAATTAGCTTGAGTTGGACCCTATAAAAAATTTCATAAGGTAATTCAGAGAAAATTCCAACTGTTCCGTTTTTCAAAAATCTTCTGAAAATGTCAGACACAAAATCATTTTCAATGTCGTCCCTACTTACAAAAATTTTTCTTTTTCCGTTGACTATGTTTATTTCATTTGTTTTATGTTCAGCTAAAATTATTTGGGTTGGGAATCTATTTACTACTGTGTCTAAAATTGGAATGTGATCATTTGATTCCTCTTGTTGTGAATGGATTGTAGCGGCAGTGCTTGAATTGTCGTTAGTTCCGTTTTCTTCTATTGCATGAATTTCACCTGTATCGGAATTTATTCTACTTAGAAAGTCTGCGATTTTGTTTTCTTTGCCTTTGATATGGCTCATGTCTATGTTGTATTCTCCTAATTCCATTAGCTATATCTGAAGCCTGGGATTTATGTCTTTCCCTTTGTGTTTTGTATAAAGCCAAACTAAGGGTTGGTGATCTGTTGCTAATTCGAATGGTCTACCATATGTGTACGGTCTATAATACTTGACTGCCCAAACGATGGCCAGTAGCTCTTTCTCAACGGTTGCATATTTTTTCTCGTGATCGTTAATTGTTCTGCTTGCATAACTTATAGGGTGATCTCCTTGCATGAGTACAGCCCCTATTGCATAGTCACTGGCATCCGTTACCAGTTTAAATTTTTTTGTGAAGTCAGGATATTTGAGTATGGGTGGGTTAGTTAGTTGTCTTTTTAATTTTTGGAATGCATCGATATACTGGGGATCACTTTTATTAACTTTTGTGTTTTTTCTAAGATATTTTGTCATACAACATGCGATTTTAGCATAATCCTTGATAAATTTCCTGTAGTATCCGGTGGCCCCAAGGAAGGATTTTATTTGCTTTTGTGTATCAGGAAGCTTGAGCTTTTGTATACTTTCTATTTTTATAGGGTTCGGTTTAATGCCATTTGTCGTCAATATATGTCCTAAATATTCAGTTTCTTTAGCAAAGAATTTGCATTTGTCCACCTGTATTTTTAAGTTGTGTTCTCTAAGATTATTGAAGTCTTTTTGGATGTTTACTATATGTTCTTCCAAACTTGTGCTGAAAATCAATATATCGTCTAAGTACACAACGCAAATTTTATTGATGAGGTTTCTTAAGACTGAGTTCATTAATCGCTGAAATGTCGAGGGGGCGTTTTTCAAACCAAACGGCATTCGAACGAATTCGTAATGACCTAGTGGGGTTGAAAATGCCGTTTTTTCCATGTCTTCATCTTTAGTTTTAATTTGATGAAAGCCCTTGGCTAAGTCAAGGGTTGTGAAGTACTGTGATTTGCCAAGTTTATCTAATATACTTTCGATATTTGGCATAGGGAATTTATCATCAGTTGTTATTTCATTTAGTTTGCGGTAGTCGATGACTATCCGCCACTTTTTCTTCCCTGAATAGTCCGTTTTTTTCGGAACCATCCAAATAGGTGAGTTGTAAGGAGAATTGCTTTCCCTAATAATGTTTTGTTCGAGCATCTCCTTCATTTGTCGATTTATTTCTTCCTCATGCATTTGAGGGTATCTGTATATTTTGGAATATACAGGATTATTTGTTTTTGTAATTATCTCATGTTGGATTTCATGAGTGTGACTTAATTTCATTCCTTCTTGGAAGAATAGGTCTTTATTTTTATCCAATAAGTTTTTGAGTTTCATACTCTCTTCTTTGTTTAAATCTTCTCTTAAGAGTTTATCTATTACGTTATTACTTAGTGAACTTTCTAGTGTGTGGATGTTTTCGTAATCGTATGGACAAGCATTACAAAATTTTATCCTATTCTTATTAACTTCAATGTATTCTTCCCCGATATTTATGTTAGCTTTTAGAATTCTTAAAATATTTTGCCCTATCAAACCATCAAATTGTTTATTTTTAAAATCTGTCAATTTCCAGCACATAAGGTTCCTGTCGTTAAATTCTTTTGGTATTTCCGTTCGAATTTCGTAGTTAACTTCCAATTGTCCGTTTAGTGTTTTAAAAAGTAAAGGTCGGTTTAGTTTTATTCTTTTATGTTGAGGGAACATGTTTTGGTTCATTAAAGTTGTTGAGGAGCCAGTATCTATTAAGCATTTTATTTTAGTAGTACCTATAGTTAGCTCTACTAGCGGTAAATTTGCCTTTGGGCTGGTGACTGAAAATTTCCTTCATGGATGTGGTCTACTTCCATTGGTTCTGGTCTTTCGTTGAAGTTTTGTCTAAATGGATTGTATGTTGGTCTATATGTTTGTCTACGTTGTTCTGATTTAATATGAGTTTAGTCAGCTGGTTGTCTGTTACGGTATAATTCTGAGTTATTTGTCTGTCTATATTGTCCGGAGTTAGTCGGTTGTCGATATTGTTTTGGATTGGAATGTTGTCCTGTATTGTTAAATTGTTTGTTGTGTCCAAGATAATTGAATTGATTGTATTGTGTTTGTCTATTTGAGCTGTTGTTAATGTCTTGTTTTATAATTCGTGTTTCTTCTAGAGTATAGAAGGCTGTTCTTATATTTGTTATATTTCTGCTGTAAATAATACTAGCCATGTATGGGGCTATATTACTTAAAAAGGTTTTTAAAATCATGGCTTCATTATTCTTTGGTGAAAATTCTATTGGTTCGTCTGGATCTTGTGTATATTTTTCGTTTATTCTACTTAAAATGTTACTTAGACTATGGTAATATTGACTTACATTGAAATTTCTTAAAGCTAGTGCTTGGTGATAGAGGTGGTGATAAGTTTCTCTGATGCCAAAATTGTTGATGAGCTCCTTTTTTATTGCTGCCCACGTTGGATTATTTCCTAGAGTCCGGATGATATTTAGTGCTTCTCCCTGTATTTTGTTCACAATACATCTTTGGAAGACATAATCTTCCAGGTTGGTGTTTTCAAAAATTGGCAGGAAAAGTTCTACTTCCCTAATGAACGATGATAAGTCATAGTCCCTTGTTCCTCTATATTCCCTTATTCTGGATGCCTCTTTTAAAACATCGGTTATTGGGATTGGGGATGATTCAGTTGAGTTTGAAGATGACGAGCTTGTTGCCATTGTAGAAATATATTTCTTCTTGTGTAATATTGTTCACTGTTCAATTACTGTTCAATTTATTATTGTTAAATTTTTGTGTTAAAATTTTACTGTTCATTTATAGTTTTAGATTTTATTTAATAGTATTGTTCACTGTTCATTTATAAAAAATTTTGAGTTTTTATTTCTTTGTTTAGATTCTTCTGAATCTATTGCACTTTATCTTGTCCTTTTTAAATTAAAGTTTTATTTGATTATTTAAATTCTTATGAATTTATAATTTTTTCACAATTGCACTTTATTTTGTCCTTCTTAAATTAAAGTTTTATTTGTTTATTTAAATTCTTATGAATTTATAATATTTCACAATTGCACTTTATTTTGTCCTTCTTAAATTAAAGTTTTATTTGTTTATTTAAATTCTTATGAATTTATAATATTTCACAATTGCACTTTATCTTGTCCTTCGGGACTAGATCCTATTCGACTGCGCCAGTTATATGTAAGTATTCCTTTAGGAATAAAAAAAAACAAACTTAAGTTTTGTTTTTTTAAACTTTTATTGATAATGGTTCGATTAATAATCTCTTAAAATTACTTTGTTCAATCTATTTATACTTAATCAGAAATGCTTATAACTATAAAATAATAAGTGCTTATTCTTACGGAAGTATCAACAACGTTCTTTCGTAATTTGAGTATCAATTGCAAAACCTTTATGCAAAGTGAAGTGGTTGTATATTTATTTAGCACAACTTAGCGTCAGCTAAAGTTGGGCTATTGAACTTTTGTTATTTGTTCCAATTAATATTAAATTTTGTTGGAGTCGGTGTTGAGTCTGACGTAACTCGCGTAGCTGAAGTGATGTCACGACTCTCAAAACATGTGTAGGCATAACAATGAAACATATTATTATTTTCTTAGAAAAAATTCTCAGTTTTCTTCAATTTATTTTTTCCAATAAATAATTGGGAAAATCCAAAAATGTTTTATTGAGGGTATATTCAGAAATCGATTTACCTATATTATATTTTATTACAGGTAGTTTTCAAAAGGGAAAACCAATTTAAAACCATGGGAGTGTTACAATTATTTTCTATATATTTAACTTTTTCAGGAAAAAAAAGAGTTGCTTAAATTTATTTTTCCAGGAATTAGCAAAATGGCAAAATCGTTTGATTGTAAACATGAAGTGCTGGTAATTTCCAATATATGATTACAATAACGAAAGCGTCCTACCTTGGATATTTTTGCATGTAGTTTTATAAAGATTTTTTAACAATAAAAAACTTTGAAATTCTACAATATTACTTTCTATATTTTTAAAGGGTAAAGCTTAACTATGGAAGTAATTGTTAGGTCACACAAATCTACTTCTAAAACATAATATGGGTAAAACCAAATAAGATTAATTAAGTCATTCTGTTATAATTCATAATATAAATTCGCATATTAATTTATTTTATAAAACATTACAATATATTTTAAATATCTTGCTCAAACGATTTTTTAAGATATTTTGTTTACAAAGATAAGAAAACCCTTTAAAAACGTTTACTTTATATTATGTGTGCGTTAAACACCCAAAATACGCTAAACATTGGCAAAATTATTCAAGCAACTACTCATCAGCCAGAACATTGCCGCGCAAGAAATTCTTTTCCTACCATTATTATAAAAAAAATCTACCAAAAACGCTTTTTTGCTTATCAGAAATTTAAATTAAGAAATTAATTTCGTTGTTAACAAGAACACTGATCCAATTACACACAATAAGTGAATGTTAACAATATTAATCATACAAGATAAGAACACAGGTCTAAAAATGATTTATTGAAAATGTCCCGGCATACCATGTTTCTTTAAAAATGAATATAGTCATATTTTAATAAGTTTTATTAATTTTAATAATATAAATTTTTTTTTTAACATAAACAATTCAGTCCTTTGAACTTATGCTATAAACTAAAAATACAAAATCCAATTCTAGAATATAACTTAAAATTCATAAACATAACAAAAATAAAAACAATTCTTATCAAAATAAATAAAATAAATAAGTTTTTTCAAAATATGTTTGCATGGTGTAAAAAATTAAATACTGGTAGTTAAATACATATATATTTATGTAAATATACCAATTAAGTTTTTATACAACAAAAAATTTAAAATCAATCTTTAGAATTTATATTTACAAATAATATTTCATTAAAATATTTTCTGTCAGAGCCCAGCTTTGATCGTTTATCTGTTATTAGCGCTCGAGCAATGGAAAATACTCTTTCTGAAGGGGTGCTGGATGCTGGTATAGCGAAAACTCTACAGCTTAGTTTATATAATAATGGAAACTCATGTTTTCTATCATTCCACCACTTCAATAAATTAAAATCATTTTGCAGAAGCACATTATTGTTTTTATATTTCATTTTCAATTATGGATTGGCTAGAACTGGCTTCCTCGATTGGTAGAACATATTTTTCAAATAATGAATATAATCTAGATGAGTTTGTTTGTGGTGGTGGATTAGCAATATTTATATAATTCAAATACGGATTTAGCAAAGATTTTGTTTTATTTATTATTTCTGTTTGTTCGTCTAAACTAAATTGAGTAAGCTGATTAGCTGGCGGAAATAAAAATATTGCTAATTTGTGATAAACTGTGATTTTGCTTTCTACCAAGGAAATTAAAGTATCATGCATTTCGTTTTTAAATTGTGTGATAAAACTAGGTTCATCACTATTGCTGATATTACATATTCTTTTTAAGTTTTGTATATGTGGATGGACTAAATTAATAATTACATAGGAGCTGCCTTCCAGTTCTTTCGAAGCATCCATGAATGGCTTTAAAATAGCTATTAAATGGTCTAATAAATATTCTTTTCTCTGTCAAATTTTTTTCTTTTAATACATTTTGAATGTCAACAAAATTGATTTTATTGATAATAATGTAAAAAAAACTGTATTCCATCTCGTGGGTGTGAAGCTTTTCAATGACGTGTTTAAGTCACAATTTAAACCTGATTTCTTAAAGAATTTTACCATTTTTGATGATGTTGCTACGATTTCTTCAATTTGCGGTAACTGTTTAATACATTTTTCTATTGTGTTGTGAAGCAGGTGATTTATACAGTTGATATTTTTGTATTCTTTTAAGGCGGCTTTAATATTACTTCCTCTGTCTGTAACCACAACTGTTGGATCATTTAGGGAACAATCGAACTCGCTGAGTGAAGTCTCCAATTTTTGTTTTATATTGATGGCTTTTTTTAAACAAATTAAAATATAAAAAATTATAATCACAAAGATTTTTTAGGTTAGTAAACAAAATGTGCGACATTAAAGTGATAAGAAATTTATTTAAATCTATAATTTTAGCAACATTTTTGCTTGACTTGCAAACTACACCATACCAATTGTATAACATTTTCTAATATAACTTACACTTTTCCAAATGTATTTGTAAATTGTCTAAATATATTTTAAAACTGTCTAAATATAATTGAAAATTATTTAAATATATTATATTATTTTCTATATTTATCTCAAAACTATACAAGCATGTATATTGAAACATATTCTAAACATAGTTCTAAATGTATTTCAAATTGTATACACAATTTATTCATACTAATGTATTTCGAAATTATCTAAATATTCTTTGAAATTGCCAAATTTTATATTCATATTTTCCATATAAAAAATTTTCAAAAATTTTTTAAATACATTTACACAATTTGAAAGAGATTTTAATAAAATTTAAAGTACATACATTTTGAAATTTTTGAAATACAATTGGCAATTGTATAGTGTACAAATTTGTTTACTAATTTCTTTAATTTTATTTTAAATCACTGATAGCTTACCAGCAATTCCTTTCATAGACTTCACTCCAATAGCTTGCTTTTACTTTCACCATCCTCCACAAAATGAACCGTTACAGCAAGGTACGAAATTTTTGAAAAACTTTCAGTCCATAGATCACATGTCAGAGCGTAACCAATTTCTCGTAGGGATAATAGTTCTGACCTTAGCTTTGCAAAATGTATGGAATAACTATTATCAACATTTCTATGGATTGTTGTTGGATGCGGTAAAAGTGAGTCTAGGTTAACAATTGTTCCAAATTTATTTCCAAGAGATAACATTAATTTCGAATACTCTTTTAGTCCATTATCTTTAACCAACGAGAATGGACGAATATCTCCAAGAATCCATTCGGTCAAAACATCTGTACAAGCCTTTTTAGCCTCTTGGTTTGGTTCAATTAAATCATTTTCTGTTTTTAATACTGTATAGCACTTGTGTTTATTTAAATTTTATTATATTTATATACATTGTTGCATGTTTTACATACAACAAAATTTGTCACTTCAATATCATTTTCATCTTTAATAAGGGCAAAGCAGTCCCATATCTTGCTTCGCCCTCTTTTTTCACTCATTTTATATAAATTAGACAACAGTTTTTCTTTTATTTCAATATTATTTATTTTTAAATAAAAATTTTACCACACTACTTTGTAAAATACCTACAATATAATTAAAATCCACTTGATTGCACTTCTCAGCAGCACCTAATTTTGATGCGGGAAACTCAAATCCTTTGCGGTTTTTTCCAACAGCTTGGGATTTTTTTTATAGGCGTGCCAAATGTTTTCCTCTAAATTAGTCAGGTACGTAGACATATTTCACATTGATCAAATATGTGGAATGTAGGAAACAAAACATCAATAAGGCTGACGTCGGAGTACTCGCTACGAGCACTGAGCCCCTTGTAGCAACAAGGAGCGCCAACTCTTTACTTGAATCTTTTTCCATTAATCTCTGAATAATTACAAAATCATAGGACATAGAGAAGATTTATATTCGACTAAAATACATAAAATTTTGTTACACATCTTCGCGAGTTTGGGTGAAATATGTCTACGTACCTGACTAATTTAAAGGAAAACATTTGCCGCGCTTATAAAAAAAATCCCGACCTGAAGCAAAAAAGCGGAAAATGATTTGAGTTCAGTGTTGCCAGAATTTTTAGGGACAAAATCTGCAAAATTGAACAATTAAAAAAAAATTGGCAAAATCTGCACTTTATTTTTAAAATCTACAAAATTTTTTCAAAACAACTTTTTTATATTTCACTCAAACAAACGCCTACGTCTGTACATATGTGTATTTAAATAAATAGAATAACGAAACAAGTAAATTCAGTCGTATATACACATGTATGTATGCACATATGCCATTTTGCACTTGGTTTGCGTATCAACAACCGTTATAACTTTTTTTCTAAAGTAATTTCAGTTGACACTTAATTGATAAAAATTTTTGGTGTTTGCAACTTTCTTTTGTATTTTTTTACATGAACGGTTGTTATTTTCGTTCATATGTACATAAAAAAGAAAAGGTAGTAGCAATATAGGAAAAAAAATTCTATATTACTTTAGTTCAAAAATCTACGTTTTTTTACCAAAAATCTTCATATCTATTTTTGAAGTGGAAAAATCTGCAAAATCCAGATAAAACTGCACTTCTGGCAACAGTGTTTGAGTTATACATATAATTTTATATAAAAGAGACAAAAAATGATTTCATACATAGCATTGTTATTTGTGGTACAAACAAATATATCCGAATTATTTGTGGTACCACAGTTATTTGAGAACAAAAAACAAATGTAATTGGTATTGAATGCAAAACAACAAATAACCGCTCTTGTTTTTATGAGTAGATTGAATGTGCAAAAACAAAACCATACCATATCTGTTACACTCATTCGCTCATTTGTATCCATAGTAACAGATATGTATATGGTGTATTTGTTTTGGTGATACTTTCAGTTACACTCGTGCAAGTCTTTAGTCTGTAGCTCTTCTGGGGGCTTGGGAAACCTGATTACACGTACAGACAGACGGACAGCGTTCAATCGTCATCGCTATTCATAAGGATCCAGAATATATACACTTTATATGGTCGCATATTAATACCGAAGAAATTACAAACGGAATGAAAAACCTAAATATACCCTTTCACTTTTTTCTGAAGGGTATAAAAAAAACCATAGAAAACAGAAATCGATTCATTTTTTCTACCCCTCTTTCTTCTCTACCCCGTTCGCTCTTAAACCAAAAATGACGTCGAAAAATAGACTTCATAAAGGTCTTCGTGTAAATTGGGTGTAAGTAAGTATAGTAATTATAAAAGAAAAAAATGTTGAATCAAACAGGTGAGCAGGCTGGTTAATTCAGCATTTTTCAAAGGTTTATTTTAAATTTAAATTAAAAATTTATTTTTTTTGTGCAATTATCTAATTTTATAGTTTAGAAATATCCTTTCAGTTTGTTTTTACAATATTTAAATATATTTACAGGAAATATGTATTTATTCATTTAGTTTATTCATATACATTTTGATTTACTATTGAAGTCTTCTATAAATTTCATTTTTACAAAATAATTATATATTTCAAAGTCTTTGTTTTTGTAATGGCTGTATTTATTCTTAACCAATTCTGAACCTGTCTTTGTGGACAGTTTTTTCTTTATTTGTTATATCGTTATATATGGTAGCGTTCACGCCTTTTATATCTGTAACTATGAATGGACCCTCGTATATATGATTAAATTTGTCATAGGCTTTGCAAATCTGTCATATATGTTTTTGTTTCTCTCTTTGTTTGACTGTAACAATTTGTTCGCAATAATATATGGTTTTTGAAGTGTGTGTTTAACCTCTTTGCTATAAGTGTCAACATTGTATAGAGGATCCATTTTATCAAGTTTAAGTTCGTTTGGCATAATTGGTTGTTTCGCGAACACCAATTCGAATGGTGTATATTTATTATTGAAAACTGAATTTGAAGTAGTATTGTGGAATAACGTGAAGTATTTTAAATATGAAACCCAATCCGAAATATTCTCTCTTATGTACGATCTATTGAATACCCTATGATTCCTTTCAACTGTCTGGTGGTGATATAATGGTGGGAAATTCTGTTCAACGTTTAAAAGTTTACACAATTCCGAAAGTGTCTCATTTTAAATTCTGTACCTAAGTCAGTTTTAATTGAAGTCATGCTGCCATATATAAGAATAAAGTTTTCGAAAATTGCTTTCGAAACTGCTTTTCCACTTTTCTTCGGTAATGCTATGGTGACTAAGTATTTCGACATGTCACAAATCAGTGTTAAAGCATATTTATTGCCATATGTTGATGTTGGAAATGGACCAATTGTGTCAATGACTACTACATCAAATGGCTTTGCTGGTGTCGGAGTTAGCACTAATTTTTCTTTTGTTCCTATTCGTATCTTGTTTAAATTGCATTCTTTACAACCTTTAACAAAATCAGCTATGTCCCTTGTCATGCCTTTCCAAAAAAATTTAGTTCTTAATTTCCAAATCTATGATTTCATCATTATGATAAGTTTCTAATATTTTGATTTTGTTTTTATTGAACATTTTTATTTTGCTATATTAATATTTGTATAGGCTAAATTGTTCTAACTCAGTTAAAATCTCAGAAAGACATGATGATATATATTCCTAGGCACAAAGGAAGTCAACATCAGTTTTATTCAACTTACACAGCAGAGCAGAAAAGCTGTTTTCGAAAGTCGCTACACTTTCATCTTCAGTGCTGATGTGTATATTGTGTTTATCACCACTGTTTAGGTGGTTTAGTTGAATGTGATAACAGTTTTCTATTTACACAAATTTTATTGTGAAAAACAATCCGAGAACTGTATCAATCTGATGTTAACACTTGTGTGTTATGATACCTGTGTTACCATTTGATTATTTTCTTCATGTCCCATTTTTCTGAATTTTTTGTTCCATAATACATTAAGTCACATTTTTTGGTTTTGCATTTTATACTTAAGTATATGTGAACGTTTTTCCAATTTTCATTGGTATTAAATTGTATGTGATTTTGTTTTTATTGAACATTTTTATTTTGCTATATTAATATTTATATAGGCTAAATTGTTCTAACTTAGTTGAAATCTCAGAAAGACATGATGATATATATTCCTAGGCACAAAGGAAGTCAAAATCAGTTTTATTCAACTTACACAGTAGAGCAGAACAGCTGTTTTCGAAAGTCGCTACACTTTCATCTTCAGTGCTGATGTGTATATTGTGTTTATCACCACTGTTTAGGTGGTTTAGTTGAATGTGATAACAGTTTTCTATTTACACAAATTTTATTGAGAAAAACAATCCGAGAACTGTATCAACCTGATGTTAACACTTGTGTGCTTTGATACCTGTGTTACCATTTGATTATTTTCTTCATGTCCCATTTTTCTGAATTTTTTGTTCCATTATACAATAAGTCAAACTTTTTTGGTTTGAATTTTATACTTAAGTATATGTGAACGTTTTTCCAATTTTCATTGGTAGCTCAAGCCAAAGCTTTAATTGTATGTGATTTTGTTTTTATTGAACATTTTCATTTTGCTATATTAATATTTGTATTGGCTAAATTGTTCTAACTTAGTTAAAGTCTCAGAAAGACATGATAATATATATTCCTAGGCACAAAGAAAGTCAACATCAGTTTTATTCAACTTACACAGCAGAGCAGAACAGCTGTTTTCGAAAGTCGCTACACTTTCATTTTCAGTGCTGATGTGTATATTGTGTTTATCACCACTGTTTAGGTGGTTATGTTGAATGTGATAACAGTTTTCTATTTACACAAATTTTATTGTGAAATACAATCCGAGAACTGTATCAACCTAATATTTTAGTTTTCATTGTTCCATCACTTACTGTTTCAATTTGGTCTACTAATAAAATTGTTAATGTTTTCAAAATGTTATTACCATGGGTTTTTAAATCTTGTGTGCTATACCTTGTAAAAAATTAATCGTTTTTTGACCATTCTATCATATAAACATTGCTATTGTTGGCTTCTTCTTCTAGCCTCAAAAGCATATCGTCGAAATTCAATGTGTTGTTAACAATATCAATGTCCATAATGAACTTAGATTTACATATATTATATATTTTCAATCTTATTTTGTTTATATCATTTTCCTTGTGAAATATTTCGGATCTTATCCTTGAAACTTTAGTGTTGAATTTCTGTGGAAATTTATCATAAACTTGTAGGTGACTCATATCTGAGGTATCTTGATAACTGTTAGTTGTATCATTTTGCCTTGCCATTGCTCGAGTTGTCACGGCTAAAATGTCTTCAATTCGTCAATTGAAATTCAGGATAGAGCATCTGCTCCAACATTATCTTTCCCTTTTATGTGTTCGATAGAAAAATTGTACTCAGATAATTCAAGTCTTATTTTTGTAAGTTTGGATGACGGATCTTTCATATTAAAAAGATGTACTAAGGGTCTATGATCGGTTCTGACAACAAATTTTGTACCATTAACGTATGGCCTAAATTGTTTAATAGCAAAATATATCGCAAGTAATTCCTATTCTATTGTTGGTTTTTTCTGTTCTGCGTTGTTGAAAGATTTTGAAGCATAAAATATTCGTAAATCATGTCCATTGAATTCTTGGCTAAGAATGTGGCGCAACCAATCTTTGATGCATCAACTGTTATTAAAAAAGGTTTAGAGAACTCTGGGTACTGAAGTATTCTTGGAGAAATTAATTCGGCTTTTATTTTCTCAAAGGACTTTTGACATCTTTCGTCCCAAATGAAACTAATTTTCTTTCCTGTAATATAATTTAGTGGTTCTGCAAGGGAAGAAAAATTCGGTATAAACTCTCTATAATAGTTTGCAAAAGCAATAAAACCTTTTACAGATTCTTTGTCTGTAGGTACAGTATAGTTATGAATATCTGAAGTTTTAGTATCATCTGGCAAAAGGCCGTTAGAGGTACATCTATGACCTAGGAATGTAACCTCAAGTCTGAAGAAATTACATTTATAAGGGTTGATTTTCAAGTTATACTCTCTTAATATTTCAAGAAACGCTTGTCAAATTCTTCAGGAGATGCTCCTTGGTGCATCCAATAACAATGATATCGTCTATATACAGAAATGCTTTGCTTGGCTCTAAACCAGAAAATGCAATCGACATCATACGCGAAAATTAATTCGGAGCCATATTTAATCCGAATGGTAAGACTTTCCATCAAAATGCGCCTTGAACTGTCCTGAAGGATGTCAAGTCTCTTGAATCGACATATAATGGAATTTGGTGAAATCCAGAAAAAAGATCTATAATTGAAAAGTATTTGGCTCTACCAAGATTATCAAGAATGTCGTCAATTATAGGTGATGGAAATTTATCTCCAATTAGTTTCTTATTAATTGCTCTAAAATCAACGCACATTCTGTACGACTTTGTGTCTCCTCTACTTTTCTTCGGTACTAAAATTAACAGGCTGTTATAATTTGATATACTTGGTTTGATCAAATCATTTGTTAATAGATTTTGGACTTGCTTTTTAATTTCATCTCTCTGTGTATAAGGAAGACGATAATTTTTAGTGTATACTGGCGAAGATAATTTTTAGTGTATACTGAGTCTTAACTTTTGCTCGTAAAAATTGTTGATGGTCATTTTGTCATTGTCTAGTGCAAAATTATCTGCAAAGCTTTCGCATAATGGAATCATATCTGCCTTAATATAATTTGGCATTTTGTCTTTTAAAATTTCTCGTATCCTTTGGATTCGGGTAGATTCAAAAGTAGTTTCATTAACTGAAGGGATGTAGTGCTTAGAAAGGTCTTCAAAATTTATGTCGTAGTTACATATGAATTTCGTTTCATCTGTTACATTTAGAATACGTAGGGTAGGATTGGTAGCATTAACGATGCATTTACTAATAAAAACATCTGGGCCCGAGTCACGGCAATTGTTATCGAATGAAATTTATCGAAATTTTTGCTTTTGAGATCGCCGCACTCGATAACGAGTAAGGTGTATCGAAATTTGAGATTATGGCATTCGATAGCGATTACTCGATCGAATGCTACCTTTCGAAATCTCATTCGACACTACATAGGCAATCGAAATTGCAAACTCGTTATGTATTTGGATATTATAAAAGAAAAATTTTAATTATTCATTCAATAAAATCTACAAAAATGTAGGCACCAAATGAATTTTTAAATTTAAAATAAAAGTAAATTGATTATCTGGCTAAAAGGGACAATGTTGCAGCTAATTGCAATTCCGCTGGTACTGATGTTGACGTGCTACCGGAAAAGTTAATTTGGGAAAGCACAAAATTAAAACCTTCCTTGGACAATCTAAACCGTTTCTGGAACCTAAAATATATATGTACATCAATTTTTTATTGTTTATTTATAAACATGTTAAAATTTTTCCTGCTTACGCTGTGCATAAATATGAATCCATTTCCTAAATAATCTAAATTACATTAAAATTAATCTAAATATTCTGCTGTGATTTTACTTACTCGTTTTTTGTTTAAAAATATTTGTTTAGTTTTCATTTGTAGAAATAATATGTATTGAAGCTATTACAGAACAAAAAATAATTTACATTTTTCTTATAAATTTCGATTCGACAGCTATCGAGTGCCATAATTTGGTTATTCGATACATGACGAGATTGTACTCGATACGAATGCTCATTCGATAACGAGAATTTTTACCGGATTGGAATTTCGATACGCGTTTTTTTTGTTATTTTGTTTACTAGGTGAGACTTTAAGTTAAGGTATAAACCTTTGAAATCGACTAGTTAGAAAAATAGTTACGATGGAATTAAAACGAATTTTAATATATTACTATTTTTGGTACAAAAGTGACAAAACTTGTTATAAAAGTTTGTTTTACACCTAGCCTTATATTTTAAATTAAATTTACAGCTTATACTTAATAATAAATTAAAATTTTGTCAGAAAGTGCTAACCTTTGGCCCCTGTGAAGATTTTAATACGAATGGTCAAAGGCTCGTTTTTCGAACAAGTTTGAGTTAAATTTTAGTTAATTAAGTAGCATAAATAACACAAACATTAATTAAATTTACTTTAGATAAAAGTTAATAAGTTCATTTATTTAAATTTAAAATTGTCTAATGTATGTACATTAGAACTAATTAACTATTATTATTTAAACAATTTTATTAATTTTTTTTACTAAATAGCCTTGATTTACATCTTTTAGAAGTAGTTGAATTTGTTGTTGTTTTTGCGTTCTTTTTTCCTCATTTGCCTTAATCCTTCCATTAAAACGTACTTTCGCATGCTGCACAGTGAACGGTCCCCACAGTAAAAGTGGAAAAAAATCGAAGGAGTTATGGTAGCTTAATGAAATTTTGGGCACATATCTCTCTTAGCCTATTATTTTCGAAAATGAATTAACATTTTTAGAAATCATTTTATTTTTCCGGTGCGGGGTCAATTAAATACCAAAAATTCCTTCATTTCAGTAATTATTACTTTTTTGAATTGTAATCTGTCATTTCACATACAAAATGATATAGCGTTTTATGAAATCTAACCAATCTCTAATCATTTAGGATTGCCGTACACCTTTTTTGAATATAACATTATTTAAACTTTTTAGTACTTTTTTGTTTACAGTTTTGAAAATAACCATTGGTATTCAAATAACATCATATGAACAGGGTTGCCAAATTGACAACACTAAATATTTTAAAATTTAATTATTATATAAGATATAAATTGAAATTTATTTGTTGGGTGGTTAAGCAATGTCTATATGCATTTCATTGGCAAATCGTCAGTAGACTTTAACCACAGTTTTGATAAGTTTCAAACTTGTCAACTTATTAAAAGACTTCCAAAAACCATTTCAGAATTCTGTTAATAAATTAACTATAAAAATTCACAAATGATTTTAAAAAATCACATAATAAGTTTAGTAGGCTATGAAACATATACAAACCAAAACCCAACAAACAACTTTTATTCGATATGACTATTTTATTTTTCTACACCTTTATACAATTAGAAATCCTTTGGATAACAATGAAAGTAAAATGAAAGGCAAAATGAAAAATAAAATCTCAATTCAATTGTTTTTAAATTAACTATTTGACATTCTGTTATTGTATCATATCGAAGAAATTAGGAATTTGTTCATTAAATCTTGATTAATTTTTTATTTTTAATTTGTTGCTTTTCTCCTTAAACTCATTTATATATTTTACTTTATCTATTATAAAATTCCACTCAGCACTTCCTTTTTCGTTTGTTGGTGCGTTATATATTATATATAAAGTTTTATTAACGATTATACAATTTTTTTAATATATTCACAAAAAACTAAAGTTATATTTTTTTGTGACAACATATATTAAAAATGCAAAAAAAAATAAGGTTTAAAGCAAAGTATACACAGTAGCACGACTTTGACGGTTCTCGCTTAAGTACTTATTTGTATTAATAAACATTTAGTTTCACATAGTGTTCAAATATGTGAGAGTAAGGTTTTATATTTTTTAGAGTCATCCTACTTGGTATTCTTTGGTTTAAAGCATCATACATTATCAAACACTAAAAATATCAACTGATAATTTTAATATATATATATATATATATATATATATATATATATATATCAAATATGGATGATTTTTAAAATCATTATATATCAAAAGTTAGCATAGAAAACACCTAAACCTTCTTACACATATTTTAGTATATCAGAAAATAAGATTACACTGCTCAGCAGCCAAATCCTCTTTTGAATAAAACTATGTGGACTATATGGATCTTGATGCGCTAAACTCGAATCCGTTTTTGGTTTTTTCCATCAGGTCCAGATTCTTTTTTTATGGGATTAAAAATGGAATTAAAAAAAATTTAAAGCAATTATTCAACACTTTGCACCTTTTTCTAATAGCTACATATCTGAGAAATAAAAATAGCTGTAAACCATAAAAATCGATTGAAAAATTTAGATTTAATTTTCAATTTACTGCAGGTACCCAATATTGTAATGCAACCAACCTTTCATATGCATGACGATAGCATTTCGTTAGGTGAACAGGTAAAGAAACTAAAGTACAACTGTATTTTGCACGGTTCTTGGATTTAAAAACTATAATATAGTATTTTTCATTAACCTGTAATTCTAAATCGAGAACATTGGGGTAGAATCTAATATTTATTGTAGCAGTATATGCGGAAATTGATGGACAATAAAAGTGAGTCAATTTTAACGATATCAAGTGCGGTTAAAATCATTTGGCAATCCCAAGTAAACCTTATATTCCGAATCAAACTGATCTGAATAACTTAATTCGTGCATTAGTGCTCTCAAAAACAAGTCTGAGCTTCTTGCATCAAAATTAAAACAATGTAATTTGGTGTAAAAGGACGTGAAAGTCTCGTACTTTTCGAGTCTGGGAAAATCCCAGAATTCTTCTCATTGGCCCGTTTTTTATTTTAATAAATACTGGTTTTTAGATAATTTTAAATCCAAAAATAATGCCTCTTCTGGAGTAAATTTCCTGTCTTCATTCGGTGTAGAAATATTTTTCAAAATCTTTTTTGTGCGCCTCGGGTTTGCTTCTATTACTGCTTCAATTATTCAAATTTTCGATTTTTTATTTTGTGTTGGTTGAGTTTGGTGCAAAAATGAGTCTTTGACGATTATGGGATATATTTCTTCATTGATATTCTGAAGTTTGCGTCTTCGAGTTCTTTCACTACATTCATCAATTAATTTTGCAGGTCGATTCTGTTTCCTGTGACAACCATTAACGGTTACGTTCGTACATCCTTTTCTTGTTATAAGAGCATTATATATATAGCGCGATATTAGTCTTTTTCTAAAATTTCTAATTTTTTGTTTGTATAGTTCAATTTCTTCTGTACTGTATATTTAAAAAATTTTATTGCCTGGTATATGCAATTCAATATCGTGTAAATCATAGGTGTACTTACCCTTAGTTGAAATTTTAATATATAACAATTATGAAGAAGTTACTTTAAATAATCATATTGGCAAGTAAACAAGGAAAAAATTCAGGTAGAAAGGTAACACAAACACACGCACACATACGAAGGACGCGAGGACCACAGCACAAACAACAGCCGTGTACGCTTGACGTATCGTTTTTTCAGGAATTTCCTTTTAATTTTTAATGGGTTTTGGTTTTATACTTCTACCTGTAACACGGCTTGTTATATATCAATAGTTTTTACCATAAATAGTTGAGATATGTTTCTTATTAGACGCAGTTGTGAATATAAACATATGCACTATGTCCAAGCAATTCCGAAAAAAACTATTTTATACCTTTATATTAACGGTAAATTAAATTAAAACTATATTACTTTGCCATCTGAAATCCGTCTTTCATAAAAGCGATCTGATAAAAAAGTACTTCAAAAATTAGCACAAGAGAAAACACATATATTACTCAAAAAATATTTGACCTTGTATCATAACAATTGCTCTGGTGCTTATGGTCGGATCGTGTCGGGTACACAATGGGGTATATGACTGTAGAGGAGGGTTCGGACTGCAAGATAGTACTAGTCTCTAAAGCCGGCCATACACGACATGTTTTTTACGTATGACTTGTCAACTTTTCAACTCATATGTAATTGTGCATGTCTGTCAAAAACAACCATTGTACAGAACGTTAATAATATTCGGTCACAAACGTACATGTTAATTGCGTCTGACATAGTTTCTGTTGTTTTCAACAGCTAAGCGCACAACAAATTTTAATAAAATAATATGTATCATAAAAATGGATTTAAATACTAATAAAATTGCAGTGTGCAGTATTATATCAATTATAGCGGCAATTAACTTTAAAAAAAAGACAACAAGAAAGCGCACTGTGTGGAGCCGAAAATGGTTGCTTCGAAGAAACTCTGGACTAGGGTTAGCTTCAATGGCTATAGATGAGCTGCGATTGGAAGATTCGAAGGCATTTCAAAACTTTTCAAGAATGTCATTTAATTCATTTTGTGAATTGCTGGAAAAAGTAACTCCGTTTATTGAAAGGTAGCATACCGAAATGCCTGAAGCCATTTCACCTAGTGCAGGGTATTAACAAATGCTCGGAGACATGGTAATTATTAACACATAGGTATATAATTTCAGACTGCTTTTAACATTAAGATATCTGGCCACTGGAGAAAAATTTAGGCAATTGTCATATGGGATCGAGTTTCTGCGTCGTCCATAGGTTTAATCATCCCGAAACTTTTGAGGCTATATATTGAACTTTAAAAAACGATTTTTAAAAGTGTGTACAAGTTATTCATAATATATACCGGCCCATTTCAGATACTAAGTTAATTTTGTTTTGCTTTTTAAAGTCCCACAAAATGCAAGTGAATGGAGAAAGGTTGCACATGAATTTGAACGAAAATGGAATTTTTCCTTACTGCTTGGGAGCTATAGGTAATATTCGTGTGTACATATTTTTATAAATAATTAGAGCATTGTATACGTATTTCCATATTTAGATGGCAAACATATTTCTATTATGAACAGGAAGGAATATGGAACGTTTTACTACATCTATAAAGGCTTTCACAGCGTAATCCTGTTAGCTATTGTTGATGCAAATTACAAATCTTTGTATGTTAATGTCGGATCAAACGGAAAATAAAACGATGCTGCTGTCTTTAACGAATCGTTACTATGAGAAGGTATTATAAATAATACATTTGATTTCCCTATCGAGTCTTATCTGCCTTGTACAGACAAAAAGGTTCCATACGTTTTTGTTGCCGATGACGCGCTCTGGTTGAATCCAAGAATTTTAAAGGCATATGGAGAAAGGTCAACGAACACTAACAAAATTTTTAACTATAGATTGAGTAGATCACGTCGTGTAGTTGAAAATGCCTTCGGAATTTTGGCCAATAAATTTCAAATATTTCAAAAGGAAATTGGACTAACTGTTGAAATAGTGGAAAAGCTAGCATTAGCTGCATGTGCTTTACATAATTATATAAGAGCACGAGATGGGCTTGACTCTGAATTTTTTGACGTAGAAAACACTAGCAGTGTAAGCATTGAAAATAGATCTTGGAGAAATGAAGTTTCACTAACAAATATGCAAAAATGCCAGGGAAATCGCTCGAGTGATGAGGGTAGGAAAGTGCGCAATACATATTCTGAATACTTCAATGGCATAGAGCTCCGTTGCTTGGCAAAATGAGGCGGTAAAAAAAATTCAACTTCTAAATTTTCACATTGAAAACGTTAATTTTATAATAAAATTTAACTTTTCTGATTTAAATATTATGTATAATTTTCTTTGGTGTTAAATTCATTGGTATGAGTAGTTAGTATAGTGTAGATTCAAATGTCTCGAATGGGCTTTCAAACCATTCATTTGTTTTTAAATCAAACCATAATTTGTTTATTTTAGGCATATGAAATATGTTTCGTAACAAAATAGACACCAAACAAATCAAACACAAAAAAAAAGAGTAAAACAATATTAGAGTTAAAAAACAACTCGTCAATAGACAATTTTATTTATAACTGGTTGTGTTTCACAAAACGAAATGTTTTGTGAATCAACACTAAAAATTTCTTAACAAAAAAATATCTTATACATATATTTGTGTTTATATACATACATACTGTTACGTTTTTAGACCTTTTCGTAAAAACGATTTTATTACTTATCCTTCAAGGATCCGTTTTATTGCATCAAATTAAAACACGGACAAATTAATTTAAATTATAATGCGGCAACACTTTATTTGTCACTTTATTTACACGAGTATTTGTACTACTCAACACTTAGCGATGTTCACACGTCTATGTTTGATATCACACTGATTATTGCTGAGTTCTGGCAGCGCCTTTATATAGCAAAAATGACGACGTCTGGTAACCTCGCGAAAGTTCTGGGTATGGTGGTTGTATTTTACTTGGCATGTGTGTGTTTGTATGACAATGCTGACTTGTTTGGTTTGCTTATGGTAACTATGTGTGTTTGAATGTATGAGTGTTCTGTGTGTTTTGCCTATTGTAACTATGAGTGGTTGTATGAATGAGTGTGTGGTTTTGTTTCTTCTACGTGTATGTGGCTGTGTATACTTGTGAATCTATTTAGTTTTATTAGCAGCGAATACTTGCATACAAGATCATTAAGAATAACATCTCTTAGCATTTATGTTGCTATGTTTGTTGTTGTTGTGGTTTACTCTTATTGGCACAGCCTTGAATGATCTTGTGTATTCTGGGGTATTCCTTTTCCGTTAATTTGAATATTATCTATATAGTGTTGACCAGGGTTGTAACATTTTGACAACTATAGATTAATTGGCAGTGCTGCCAAGTACATATAGCCACATTGTCGTTTTATTTAAATCGATTTCTAATCTTTGTAACACTGCCGCCCACTTAAGCCTGTTCGTCCCGAATAGGCATACAATCACCTCTCCCATAGTGCGCCAATCGTTCGAGATGTACTATCTTCATTTTCGACCTTGGGCTATTGTGCTTCTGTATCCGGTATACAACGTCATTCACTCTCTTAATCACTTTATACGGGCCATCCCAGTGAGTCTGTAATTTTGGGAACAATCCTTTCTTCCGTTGTGGGTTATACAGTAAAACCAATTGTCCTTCCATAAATCCCTCCGAGTTTGCTGCGCGGTCATACCTAGCCTTCATCTTGTCACTGACCATCTTGATTCTATTGCGCACGAACTCATGCAGTTCGTTTAAGTCCTCCTCCTGGGACGTAATAGCTCCTTCCTCTACAGTTGGCTTAACACCAAATTCCAAATCACCAGGTAGTTTTAATTCCGTCCCGAAGACAATTTTGGCGGGCGTTCTCAATGTTGAGTCGTGTACAGCTGACCTATATGCCATCAAAAATTTGGGGATGTGCTCGTCCCAATCCCTCTGATGGGTGCTTACTACTTTTCGTAGGTACTCTTCTAGGGTGCGATTGAACCTTTCTACCATGCCATCAGACTGTGGATGCAGCAGCGTCGTTCTGTTTTTCTTTATCCCATACAAATCGCACATTTCCCTGAATATGGCAGACTCGAAATTCCTTCCATGGGCGGAATGTAATTCTATTGGGACACCATAGCGACATACCCAGTTGTTGACGAAAGCATTTACAATTGTCTTTGCTTCCTGGTTAGGTATAGCATATACCTCTGGCCATTTACTGAAATAGTCCATTACCACAAGTACATAACGATTTCCGGCTTCGGTGACGGGAAAGGGACCTGCTACATCCATTGCGATCCGCTCGAATGGTGCTCCTGAGTTGTATTGTTGCAGCTGTCCCCGGCTTCTTCTTACTGGGCCTTTGGCTGCTATGCACTGTGGGCAGTTTGCTATCCAGTCAGCTACGGCTTGTTGACATCCAACCCAATAAAAACGCTGCTTCAGTTTCTCAAGTGTGTTTGTTACTCCAAGATGACCGCCACTGGGTCCATTATGAAACTCCTGTAAAACTTTACTTATCTTGGAGTATGGCACAACTATTAAATTTGAAGTTGTTTTGCCATCTACACTTTCCCATACGCGGTATAAACACCCTTTTATTATCTTAAGGCTGTTCCACTGAGCCCAATAAGATTTGGCGAGTGGGCTTTCAGCCGAAATTTCATTCCGGGATGGTCGTCTGTCCTCTTCTTTGGCCGCTATAATATTTCTTAGAATATCGTCGTCCCTCTGTGCCGCTGGCCAGTCTTCACCAGGGCCGATGTGCATTAGCCGAACATCCACAACGCCTTCCTTTTGTTCGGTTCTAACACAATGTTTACACTCTAAACAGCACGGTCTTCTCGAAAGAGCATCCGCATTGTTATGCTTTGTGCCCCTTCTATGCTCAATGCTGAAGTCGTAGCTCTGCAGGCGCTCAATCCACCTTGCCAGTTGCCCCTCAGGATTTTTAAACTGCAATAGCCATCTCAGTGCAGAATGATCGGTCCTTAATGTAAAGTGTTGACCATACAGGTACTTATGGTAATGTTTAATGCATTCCAATACCGCCAGAAGCTCACGTCGTGTCATACAGTAGTTCCTCTCAGGTTTTGAGAGTACACGGCTATAGTACCCTATGACCTTCTCAGTGCCATTTACTACTTGGGATAGCACACCCCCTATGCCATAGCCGCTCGCATCAGTATCCAGCACAAATTTTTCTCCAGCTATGGGATACGCTAGCACTGGTGACGTACATAATAATTCTTTGAGTTTCTGGAAGTATTTTTCCTGTGGCTCGCCCCAATGGTATGGTCTTGACTTCTTTGTCAGCTCATGCAAGCTTGCAGCTACACTGGCAAAATTCGGCACAAAACGTCTGTAGTATGTGCAAAGGCCCAAAAAGCTGCGCAATTCATGAAGATTTTTAGGTTGATGCCAGTCCCTTACTGCTTTTATTTTATCTTCATCTGTTGAGATTCTGTCTGCTGTAACACGATGCCCCAAATACTTTACTTCTTTCTGGAACAATGCACATTTCTTCAAGCTGAGTTTCAATCCAGCTGATGATATCCGTTTAAGAACTTCTGCCATGTGTTTGAGGTGTTCATCAAAAGTTTTCCCCATCACGATTATATCATCGAGATATACCAAGCATGTCTTCCAGTGAAGTCCTATCAGTACCTTTTCCATTAGGCGTTCAAATGTGGCCGGAGCATTGCAGAGACCAAATGGCATGACTTTGAACTGCCACAATCCGTTGCCGACACTGAAGGCAGTTTTCTCCTTGTCTTTCTCTGCGATCTCCACTTGCCAATATCCGCTTCGCAAGTCCAGCGTAGAGAACCATTGGTACCAGCTAGCGTGTCCAAAGTGTCATCGATCCTGTCCTTCTTGGTTATGTCATTGAGCTTCCTGTAGTCTACGCAGAATCTAGTACTGCCATCTTTCTTTTTAACTAAGACTACAGGCGAACTCCAAGGACCAGAAGATGGCTCAATTACGCCATCACGCTCCATTTCACTTACAAGCTCTTTCACTTTATCTCGCTTTGCTAGGGGTACGAGTTTGGGTGGCTGTTTAATCGGCCTAGCCTCGCCTGTGTTAATTTCATGTTTAACCAATGCAGTTCTACCCTGGCTTTGGCTTCCCATGGCGAAGATACTGGCATGCCTTTTTAGTAACTGCTTGGCTTTATTTTTATCTGTCGCTGATAGACCTGCTACCCATTTCTCTACGTATTCCTCAAATTGTTCACGTTCTTTTGCGGACAAATTAGTAGGCTCTATCTTCTCGCAGTTTATTATTGCCTCTGCTGGAGTACACTGGCCAACATCGGAATTTTCTTTGATGACTTTTCCATGGTCTGACAAGTTAAGCACTCTTATAGGGACTATTCCTCCTTCACTAGTTTTCACTAGAGCTTTCGCTGTTATAAGCTCTCTCTTTAGATCTGCCGGTTCTACAACCCACAACCGATTGTCCTCACAATCTCCCTTCATCCGCGCCCCTATGACTGTTTCAGACTGCGGCGGTATTGTCTGACTCTCAATAGCAAATACTCTTGTTACTTGCGGTTTGTTGTCATATCCAACATCAAGGGGTATTTCCACATTACGCCAAATCATCAGCTGTTGTCCCATATATAGATTAATGCCATGGTTAATCATAAAGTCGGCTCCAATAATAACCTCATCGACAATATCGGCAACAATAAACACATGTCTCACGTTGATGTTGGCTATAGTCACCTTCACTTTAATCTTACCATAGACAGTGGCAGGCTCTCCAGTAGCTGTACGTAGCCGTATATTGCTTAACCGCTCGCATTTCCCCTTTACTATATCGGGCCTTATTATTGAGTGCGATGCCCCAGTGTCTATGGTAACTACGTGCTTTTCCCCGTTGATGTGTCCGGACGCAGTGAGGTTGCTATTTTTCTGCTGCAATCACTGATGTGGAGATTGTGGGGCCCTCGTTTGTGAGAGCTAGCTCTTGCCCCTTAGTGCTAGCTCGTTTTAGTTTAACGGGGACTCTTGTGATGTTGTTTGGTTCACCCGTTTGCTGTTTCTTGGTGGCGAAACAGATCTACCTCTCTTCCTTGGTGCTTTGCAGCTGCGCTTAAAATTACCGATCTTTCCGCAGTTAAAGCACTTAGGCTTTTTCTTGGTAGCACTTTCTGCCAGCAGTTGTCGCATTGCCTCCTTAAAGCTAGCAACAAGATTGTTATCCTCATCAGACAAAACCTCCACATTCGGCACTTTACATATCTGTGGCTTGAAAACCATCCTTGCAGTCTCTTGAGCCAGCGCAAATGAAACAGTTTCAGCGAAAGTGGATTTCTGCGTAGCGCACACCGCCAGTTTAACATCAAAGTCGCGAATGCCGTTAACGAAAGCCTCAGTTTTAAAATGGTCCAGGAACGGGTGACTCTCGCCTGGATATGTGAGCTGCACTAAATGCTCGATTTCCATTGCGAAATCTTGTAGAGATTCGTTAGGCTTCTGAACTCTACATCGCAATTCCATTCTGTATAAATCGCGCTTGTGCTCACCACCATACTTGCGCTGCAATGCTGCCATTATTTCATTATAGTTGTTTCTGCAGCTTACTGGCACAGTCTCAAGTACCTCTGCGGCTGTACCCTTTAAGGACAAGATCAACTCTATGGCCTTTTCTTCAGCATCCCATCCATTTCTGCTAGCAACCGTCTCAAACTGGAATTTGAAGATGCTTAATGGTACGCCGCCGTCGAAGCATGGCGCTTTTATCCGCGCAGAAACTTCCGCAACTGCTCGTACTGGCCCACCACTACACTCCAGGTTATGCATTTTGTCCTCTAGAGCATGCAATTTCTCTTCGAACTCCTTTGCATGCTGTTCCAGGCCACAGCATTCTAGATGTTGGACTCTATCCGCCAGCTCTGAGAATTTATTCTCAATAGAATCCACCCTCCTGTTAATGGCTTCAGAAACCTCTACCAGGGTCTCGTTCATGGCTTTATTTGACTCCTGTATTTCGGCTACAAGTTTTTTCTGCATCTGCTGATTTTCGGCTACAAGCTTTTCCTGCATCTGCTGAGTTTCGGCTACAAGCTTTTCCTGCATCTGCTGAGAGTTTTGTTTTATTTCACTTATTTCGGCTACAAGCTTTTCACTGCTGATCCTTGATGGCTCCTGCATCTGCTGAGAGTTTCTTTTCATTTCGATCATCATAGCAGCGAACATTGAATTTATGTCCATGCTGCTGGTCGTGGCAGGAGGGCATACCTGCACATCGTCTTTGTCCTCAAATTCGTATGTCCCGATGTCCATGCCGCGATTCTTAAACTCATCTATCAGCCTCTTCTGCAGTTCAGCATTGTTACCTGTAGTTGGCAATTCCAGCTTACTGAGCTCCTTTTTCAGCTGTTCAACTTTTAGCTCATCAAATTTCATGATTATTTATTTTAATTTTATAATATCCTTTTTATTTTTTTCCTTAAATTGCAATGTCCTTTTAATTATTTTTGCAATCCCACTTCTGACACCAATTGTTACGTTTTTAGACCTTTTCGTAAAAACGGTTTTATTACTTATCCTTCAAGGATTCGTTTTATTGCATCAAATTAAAACACGGACAAATTAATTTAAATTATAATGCGGCAACACTTTATTTGTCACTTTATTTACACGAGTATTTGTACTACTCAACACTTAGCGATGTTAACACGTCTATGTTTGATATCACACTGATTATTGCTGAGTTCTGGCAGCGCCTTTATATAGCAAAAATGACGTCGTCTGGTAACCTCGCGAAAGTTCTGGGTATGGTGGTTGTATTTTATTTGGCATGTGTGTGTTTGTATGACAATGCTGACTTGTTTGGTTTGCTTATGGTAACTATGTGTGTTTGAATGTATGACTGTTCTGTGTGTTTTGCCTATTGTAACTATGAGTGGTTGTATGAATGATTGTGTGGTTTTGTTTCTTCTACGTGTATATGGCTGTGTATACTTGTGAATCTATTTAGTTTTATTAGCAGCGAATACTTGCATACAAGATCATTAAGAATAACATCTCTTAGCATTTATGTTGCTATGTTTGTTGTTGTTGTGGTTTACTCTTATTGGCACAGCCTTGAATGATCTTGTGTATTCTGGGGTATTCCATTTCCGTTAATTTGAATATTATCTATATAGTGTTGACCAGGGTTGTAAGATTTTGACAACTAGATTAATTGGCAGTGCTGCCAAGTACATATAGCCACATTGTCGTTTTATTTAAATCGATTTCTAATCTTTGTAACACTGCCGCCCACTTAAGCCTGTTCGTCCCGAATAGGCATACAATCACCTCTCCCATAGTGCGCCAATCGTTCGAGATGTACTATCTTCATTTTCGACCTTGGGCTATTGTGCTTCTGTATCCGGTATACAACGTCATTCACTCTCTTAATCACTTTATACGGGCCATCCCAGTGAGTCTGTAATTTTGGGAACAATCCTTTCTTCCGTTGTGGGTTATACAGTAAAACCAATTGTCCTTCCATAAATCCCTCCGAGTTTGCTGCGCGGTCATACCTAGCCTTCATCTTGTCACTGACCATCTTGATTCTATTGCGCACGAACTCATGCAGTTCGTTTAAGTCCTCCTTCTCCTGGGACGTAATAGCTCCTTCCTCTACAGTTTGCTTAACACCAAATTCCAAATCACCAGGTAGTTTTAATTCCGTCCCGAAGACAATTTTGGCGGGCGTTCTCAATGTTGAGTCGTGTACAGCTGACCTATATGCCATCAAAAATTTGGGGATGTGCTCGTCCCAATCCCTCTGATGGGTGCTTACTACATTTCGTAGGTACTCTTCTAGGGTGCGATTGAACCTTTCTACCATGCCATCAGACTGCGGATGCAGCAGCGTCGTTCTGTTTTTCTTTATCCCATACAAATCGCACATTTCCCTGAATATGGCAGACTCGAAATTCCTTCCTTGGTCGGAATGTAATTCTATTGGGACACCATAGCGACATACCCAGTTGTTGACGAAAGCATTTACAATTGTCTTTGCTTCCTGGTTAGGTATAGCATATACCTCTGGCCATTTACTGAAATAGTCCATTACCACAAGTACATAACGATTTCCGGCTTCGGTGACGGGAAAGGGACCTGCTACATCCATTGCGATCCGCTCGAATGGTGCTCCTGAGTTGTATTGTTGCAGCTGTCCCCGGCTTCTTCTTACTGGGCCTTTGGCTGCTATGCACTGTGAGCAGTTTGCTATCCAGTCAGCTACGGCTTGTTGACATCCAACCCAATAAAAACGCTGCTTCAGTTTCTCAAGTGTTTTTGTTACTCCAAGATGACCGCCACTGGGTCCATTATGAAACTCCTGTAAAACTTTACTTATCTTGGAGTATGGCACAACTATTAAATTTGAAGTTGTTTTGCCATCTACACTTTCCCATACGCGGTATAAACACCCTTTTATTATCTTAAGGCTGTTCCACTGAGCCCAATAAGATTTGGCGAGTGGGCTTTCAGCCGAAATTTCATTCCGGGATGGTCGTCTGTCCTCTTCTTTGGCCGCTATAATATTTCTTAGAATATCGTCGTCCCTCTGTGCCGCTGATCAGTCTTCACCAGGGCCGATGTGCATTAGCCGAACATCCACAACGCCTTCCTTTTGTTCGGTTCTAACACAATGTTTACACTCTAAACAGCACGGTCTTCTCGAAAGAGCATCCGCATTGTTATGCTTTGTGCCCCTTCTATGCTCAATGCTGAAGTCGTAGCTCTGCAGGCGCTCAATCCACCTTGCCAGTTGCCCCTCAGGATTTTTAAACTGCAATAGCCATCTCAGTGCAGAATGATCGGTCCTTAATGTAAAGTGTTGACCATACAGGTACTTATGGTAATGTTTAATGCATTCCAATACCGCCAGAAGCTCACGTCGTGTCATACAGTAGTTCCTCTCAGGTTTTGAGAGTACACGGCTATAGTACCCTATGACCTTCTCAGTGCCATTTACTACTTGGGATAGCACACCCCCTATGCCATAGCCGCTCGCATCAGTATCCAGCACAAATTTTTCTCCAGCTATGGGATACGCTAGCACTGGTGACGTACATAATAATTCTTTGAGTTTCTGGAAGGATTTTTCCTGTGGCTCGCCCCAATGGTATGGTCTTGACTTCTTTGTCAGCTCATGCAAGCTTGCAGCTACACTGGCAAAATTCGGCACAAAACGTCTCTAGTATGTGCAAAGGCCCAAAAAGCTGCGCAATTCATGAAGATTCTTAGGTTGATGCCAGTCCCTTACTGCTTTTATTTTATCTTCATCTGTTGAGATTCTGTCTGCTGTAACACGATGCCCCAAATACTTTACTTCTTTCTGGAACAATGCACATTTCTTCAAGCTGAGTTTCAATCCAGCTGATGATATCCGTTTAAGAACTTCTGCCATGTTTTTGAGGTGTTCATCAAAAGTTTTCCCCATCACGATTATATCATCGAGATATACCAAGCATGTCTTCCAGTGAAGTCCTATCAGTACCTTTTCCATTAGGCGTTCAAATGTGGCCGGAGCATTGCAGAGACCAAATGGCATGACTTTGAACTGCCATAATCCTTTGCCGACACTGAAGGCAGTTTTCTCCTTGTCTTTCTCTGCGATCTCCACTTGCCAATATCCGCTTCGCAAGTCCAGCGTAGAGAACCATTTGGTACCAGCTAGCGTGTCCAAAGTGTCATCGATCCTGTCCTTCTTGGTTATGTCATTGAGCTTCCTGTAGTCTACGCAGAATCTAGTACTGCCATCTTTCTTTTTAACTAAGACTACAGGCGAACTCCAAGGACCAGAAGATGGCTCAATTACGCCATCACGCTCCATTTCACTTACAAGCTCTTTCACTTTATCTCGCTTTGCTAGGGGTACGAGTTTGGGTGGCTGTTTAATCGGCCTAGCCTCGCCTGTGTTAATTTCATGTTTAACCAATGCAGTTCTACCCTGGCTTTGGCTTCCCATGGCGAAGATACTGGCATGCCTTTTTAGTAACTGCTTGGCTTTATTTTTATCTGTCGCTGATAGACCTGCTACCCATTTCTCTACGTATTCCTCAAATTGTTCACGTTCTTTTGCGGACAAATTAGTAGGCTCTATCTTCTCGCAGTTTATTATTGCCTCTGCTGGAGTACACTGGCCAACATCGGAATTTTCTTTGATGACTTTTCCATGGTCTGACAAGTTAAGCACTCTTATAGGGACTATTCCTCCTTCACTAGTTTTCACTAGAGCTTTCGCTGTTATAAGCTCTCTCTTTAGATCTGCCGGTTCTACAACCCACAACCGATTGTCCTCACAATCTCCCTTCATCCGCGCCCCTATGACTGTTTCAGACTGCGGCGGTATTGTCTGACTCTCAATAGCAAATACTCTTGTTACTTGCGGTTTGTTGTCATATCCAACATCAAGGGGTATTTCCACATTACGCCAAATCATCAGCTGTTGTCCCATATATAGATTAATGCCATGGTTAATCATAAAGTCGGCTCCAATAATAACCTCATCGACAATATCGGCAACAATAAACACATGTCTCACGTTGATGTTGGCTATAGTCACCTTCACTTTAATCTTACCATAGACAGTGGCAGGCTCTCCAGTAGCTGTACGTAGCCGTATATTGCTTAACCGCTCGCATTTCCCCTTTACTATATCGGGCCTTATTATTGAGTGCGATGCCCCAGTGTCTATGGTAACTACGTGCTTTTCCCCGTTGATGTGTCCGGACGCAGTGAGGTTGCTATTTTTCTGCTGCAATCACTGATGTGGAGATTGTGGGGCCCTCGTTTGTGAGAGCTAGCTCTTGCCCCTTAGTGCTAGCTCGTTTTAGTTTAACGGGGACTCTTGTGATGTTGTTTGGTTCACCCGTTTGCTGTTTCTTGGTGGCGAAACAGATCTACCTCTCTTCCTTGGTGCTTTGCAGCTGCGCTTAAAATTACCGATCTTTCCGCAGTTAAAGCACTTAGGCTTTTTCTTGGTAGCACTTTCTGCCAGCAGTTGTCGCATTGCTTCCTTAAAGCTAGCAACAAGATTGTTATCCTCATCAGACAAAACCTCCACATTCGGCACTTTACATATCTGTGGCTTGAAAACCATCCTTGCAGTCTCTTGAGCCAGCGCAAATGAAACAGTTTCAGCGAAAGTGGATTTCTGCGTAGCGCACACCGCCAGTTTAACATCAAAGTCGCGAATGCCGTTAACGAAAGCCTCAGTTTTAAAATGGTCCAGGAACGGGTGACTCTCGCCTGGATATGTGAGCTGCACTAAATGCTCGATTTCCATTGCGAAATCTTGTAGAGATTCGTTAGGCTTCTGAACTCTACATCGCAATTCCATTCTGTATAAATCGCGCTTGTGCTCACCACCATACTTGCGCTGCAATGCTGCCATTATTTCATTATAGTTGTTTCTGCAGCTTACTGGCACAGTCTCAAGTACCTCTGCGGCTGTACCCTTTAAGGACAAGATCAACTCTATGGCCTTTTCTTCAGCATCCCATCCATTTCTGCTAGCAACCGTCTCAAACTGGAATTTGAAGATGCTTAATGGTACGCCGCCGTCGAAGCATGGCGCTTTTATCCGCGCAGAAACTTCCGCAACTGCTCGTACTGGCCCACCACTACACTCCAGGTTATGCATTTTGTCCTCTAGAGCATGCAATTTCTCTTCGAACTCCTTTGCATGCTGTTCCAGGCCACAGCATTCTAGATGTTGGACTCTATCCGCCAGCTCTGAGAATTTATTCTCAATAGAATCCACCCTCCTGTTAATGGCTTCAGAAACCTCTACCAGGGTCTCGTTCATGGCTTTATTTGACTCCTGTATTTCGGCTACAAGTTTTTTCTGCATCTGCTGATTTTCGGCTACAAGCTTTTCCTGCATCTGCTGAGTTTCGGCTACAAGCTTTTCCTGCATCTGCTGAGAGTTTTGTTTTATTTCACTTATTTCGGCTACAAGCTTTTCACTGCTGATCCTTGATGGCTCCTGCATCTGCTGAGAGTTTCTTTTCATTTCGATCATCATAGCAGCGAACATTGAATTTATGTCCATGCTGCTGGTCGTGGCAGGAGGGCATACCTGCATTGCCTCCTTAAAGCTAGCAACAAGATTGTTATCCTCATCAGACAAAACCTCCACATTCGGCACTTTACATATCTGTGGCTTGAAAACCATCCTTGCAGTCTCTTGAGCCAGCGCAAATGAAACAGTTTCAGCGAAAGTGGATTTCTGCGTAGCGCACACCGCCAGTTTAACATCAAAGTCGCGAATGCCGTTAACGAAAGCCTCAGTTTTAAAATGGTCCAGGAACGGGTGACTCTCGCCTGGATATGTGAGCTGCACTAAATGCTCGATTTCCATTGCGAAATCTTGTAGAGATTCGTTAGGCTTCTGAACTCTACATCGCAATTCCATTCTGTATAAATCGCGCTTGTGCTCACCACCATACTTGCGCTGCAATGCTGCCATTATTTCATTATAGTTGTTTCTGCAGCTTACTGGCACAGTCTCAAGTACCTCTGCGGCTGTACCCTTTAAGGACAAGATCAACTCTATGGCCTTTTCTTCAGCATCCCATCCATTTCTGCTAGCAACCGTCTCAAACTGGAATTTGAAGATGCTTAATGGTACGCCGCCGTCGAAGCATGGCGCTTTTATCCGCGCAGAAACTTCCGCAACTGCTCGTACTGGCCCACCACTACACTCCAGGTTATGCATTTTGTCCTCTAGAGCATGCAATTTCTCTTCGAACTCCTTTGCATGCTGTTCCAGGCCACAGCATTCTAGATGTTGGACTCTATCCGCCAGCTCTGAGAATTTATTCTCAATAGAATCCACCCTCCTGTTAATGGCTTCAGAAACCTCTACCAGGGTCTCGTTCATGGCTTTATTTGACTCCTGTATTTCGGCTACAAGTTTTTTCTGCATCTGCTGATTTTCGGCTACAAGCTTTTCCTGCATCTGCTGAGTTTCGGCTACAAGCTTTTCCTGCATCTGCTGAGAGTTTTGTTTTATTTCACTTATTTCGGCTACAAGCTTTTCACTGCTGATCCTTGATGGCTCCTGCATCTGCTGAGAGTTTCTTTTCATTTCGATCATCATAGCAGCGAACATTGAATTTATGTCCATGCTGCTGGTCATGGCAGGAGGGCATACCTGCACATCGTCTTTGTCCTCAAATTCGTATGTCCCGATGTCCATGCCGCGATTCTTAAACTCATCTATCAGCCTCTTCTGCAGTTCAGCATTGTTACCTGTAGTTGGCAATTCCAGCTTACTGAGCTCCTTTTTCAGCTGTTCAACTTTTAGCTCATCAAATTTCATGATTATTTATTTTAATTTTATAATATCCTTTTTATTTTTTTCCTTAAATTGCAATGTCCTTTTAATTATTTTTGCAATCCCACTTCTGACACCAATTGTTACGTTTTTAGACCTTTTCGTAAAAACGGTTTTATTACTTATCCTTCAAGGATTCGTTTTATTGCATCAAATTAAAACACGGACAAATTAATTTAAATTATAATGCGGCAACACTTTATTTGTCACTTTATTTACACGAGTATTTGTACTACTCAACACTTAGCGATGTTAACACGTCTATGTTTGATATCACACTGATTATTGCTGAGTTCTGGCAGCGCCTTTATATAGCAAAAATGACGTCGTCTGGTAACCTCGCGAAAGTTCTGGGTATGGTGGTTGTATTTTATTTGGCATGTGTGTGTTTGTATGACAATGCTGACTTGTTTGGTTTGCTTATGGTAACTATGTGTGTTTGAATGGATGACTGTTCTGTGTGTTTTGCCTATGGTAACTATGAGTGGTTGTATGAATGATTGTGTGGTTTTGTTTCTTCTACGTGTATATGGCTGTGTATACTTGTGAATCTATTTAGTTTTATTAGCAGCGAATACTTGCATACAAGATCATTAAGAATAACATCTCTTAGCATTTATGTTGCTATGTTTGTTGTTGTTGTGGTTTACTCTTATTGGCACAGCCTTGAATGATCTTGTATATTCTGGGGTATTCCATTTCCGTTAATTTGAATATTATCTATATAGTGTTGACCAGGGTTGTAACATTTTGACAACTATAGATTAATTGGCAGTGCTGCCAAGTACATATAGCCACATTGTCGTTTTATTTAAATCTATTTCTAATCTTTGTAACAATACATTATAGTTTTAATACATTTTTCACTCAAAATAATTTTTATTATAAACAATAGTTATTCTTACTTATAAATTTCTTTCTAACTAAAGAAGGAATGACAATTGTCAATTCTATGTTTCGAGTTTTTTTAGAATCATTTGTGTTTTCTTATTAAAACATTCAAATGTAAAAAACATTCGAAAAAAAGGAGTCAAACATTGTTTCGTTTCTATTTTTTCTATTTGGTTTCGAATGGTCTCGTTACATCAAACATGTTTGATTCTATTCATTCTATTTCGTTTGTTTTAAATTTTTGTTTTGAATTATTCGACAAGTTTCATGAAACATCAAACCATTTGAAGTCGACTGCCATTCCTTGCAACAGTATGGTGTAGGTATAAACAAACAACAAGGCATAAAAAAGTAAAAAGGGCATAAACAAGTAAAAATACATAATAAAATTTCTTTGACTAGTTGTTGAGTTTGAGTAAAGTTATACTCTCCTTAACCTCGTCTTTTATTACACAATCTTTGATTGTAAATAGTTCAGTCTTTTTATAGTTGCAAAAAGCTTCGTCTTGCTCATCAGCTAGGTTTGCTGGTTTTGTTGCCGTGACCTTCTGCAAAGCCGTCGTTGCTGCCGTGAGCACCTCATCTTCTTGGCTACTTGATGGCTTTGTGTACCTGGAACGTTTCTTGCTCTGTGGAGAATCATCACATTCCACTGGCTGAGATGAGTCCCAAGAGTCATCGGCTTGCAAAGCGATTTGATACTAAAAACAATAAATTAAAGTTTTCCATAACGCCAAATCATACTTTTGTGCTTAATACTTACGGTTAAGTTGCAGCCTCATTTCCGTACTTTTATGAAGTCTTCTAAAAAGCTAAGCTTTTTGTACCAATATGCGGTTGGAACATAATTTTCTTCGGTACCTGCCCCACTTTTCCGTTCCTTCGTCTTTGCCACTTCGCGTGTAAACTGACCACGCAAATACGACATTTTATTCTAAAAGTTAATTAAAAATTTGATGTCAATTTTTTTATTCATACATATGTACAAATGTATACGTATATATTGATATACAAGCACTTTGTTTGTTGTGTGGTTAAGTATACCTGTTTCCTGAATTTCATTGCTTATTGCACCAAATCATTAATAGGCTTCAACTTAATTCGGAAAAACGAAGCTTTGTATATTTACATACATATATATATATATATATATATATATATATATATATACATATATATATATATATATATATATATATATATATATATACATATATATTCATACATACAAAGAAACTTTTGCAGATTTTCTTTCGCGAAATAATTTAAACTTATCTTTATTTCCGCCACACTAGCATCAAAATTAAAGCTTTTTAATTTGGTTGCAATCTCGTTGAAAGCTTCATATCGCGCATGTTTGTTGTGATAAAATGTGTTTTTGGGTTGAACAAACACTCGTACTGCTGCCTCATTTCAATCATTTGAAGAACGGCTTCCTTTGACCAGTCAAACTAAAACGTTCCATAATAAAACTTATTGAATCATATGTTAAAAATATTGCACTCACCTTCACTAATTCCTTTTCCATTTTATTTTATTTTAATAATATTAAACTTAACACAACCAAATTTGAAATTTGAAATAAAATGTCAGTTGGTTTGTCAGAAAAAATAAAACTCGCTCTATTTAAAATTTTTTCAGAAGACTTTGTGTCTGACTTTAACAGAAGCAATGTTTTAAAGGTAAGAAGACTTTGTGTCTGACTTTAACAGAAGCAATGTTTTAAAGGTAACACAAGACATGTACGTGTTTTCTGTAAAAAATTTGACATGCCAGATGTAAAAAATATTTCGTGTATGGGCGGCTTAAACGAACTTCTACGAACTTTAGAAGTTATGCTCTATTAAGTGGGAGGATTTAGGAAAATTTTGGACCTTTAAAAGAAATTTGTTTAAACTAAAAATTTGGTAAATTATTGAAAAATTTAGATTTTATTTCCAATTTACTGCAGGTACCCAATATTGTAATGCAACTTTTTTTTATTTCTTTGCACTAGACAGCTTACTGTGTTCTGCCTTAAAACTGGCATCTTCTGCAACTGGATGTCTTTTGGCATATAACGCAGTATGACGATGCATTTGTATCAGTTAAAGCTTATGCAACTTTGCCATCAATCTTTGTGGACACATTAAAATTTACTTCGATTTCCTGATCATCAACTGTAAATAAGGCATGTTGAAGGGCATCAATTTAATTTCTTATTTTTTGGACTTCTTCTACTATGTTTGTTTCTTTTTTGAATATATATTTTATTGGTCTGCAATACTTTGTTGATGAGGGTATTTCTATTTCCATATATCGATTTTTGTTGCTCTGCTGGTTGATGGCTCTAGCCCGGTATGACTTTTTGTTAATCGCAATGGAACGAAACATACCATATATAAGTCAGCATCTGATGTTTTCGGCTTTTATTATCTTTGGCCAGAGGACCTATCACATCCCCATTTAGATATTTAAGTAATGCATTTGCAATTTTTTTCAAGCGATCAGCATCAAATGTATTTATCAAACGTTCGGCAGCGCGTTCAACATCTTGCAATTTAATTTCTGCTGAATTGAAAGTGGCAGTTATAGCATTTTACGGAAGTAAATATTCTTTTTTGACAAAGACTAAATCCCTATGCTCTGGGAAAATCCCAGAATTCTTCTCATTTGCCCGTTTTTGTAATTTTTATATATAGTGGTTTTTAGATAATTTTAAATCCAAAAATTATGCTAACACCTCTTCTGGAGTAAATTTCCGGTCTTCATTCGGTGTAGAAATATTTTTCTAAATCTTTCTTGTGCGTCTTGGGTTTGCTTCTATTACTTTTTCGATTTCTTATTTCGTGTTGGTTGAATTTGGTGCAAAAATGAGCCTTTGACGATTATTGGATATATTTCTTCATTGATATTCTGAAGTTTGCGTCTTCGAGTTCTTTTACTACATACCTCAATTCATTTTGCTGGTCGACTCTTTTTTCTGTGACAACCATGAACGGTTACGTTCGTACATCCTTTTTCTGTTATAAGAGCATTATATATATAGCGTGATATTAGTCTTTTTCCTAAATTTCTTCTGTACTGTATATTTAAAAAAATTTATTGCCTGGTATATACAATTCAATATCGTGTAAATCATATTGTCGAAAGAAAATATGGACGAGATATCTGTAGGTGTACTTACCCTTTGTTAAAATTTTAATAAATAACAATTACGAAGAAATTACTTTAAATAATCTTATTGGCAAGTAAACAACGAAAAAATTTACGTAGAAAGGTAACACAAACATACGCACACATACGAAGAACGCGAGGACCACAGCACAAACAACAGACGTGTACCCTTGACTTATAGTTTTTCCAGGAATTTCCCTTTTAATTTTTAATGGGTTTTGGTTTTATACTTCTACATGTAACACGGCTTGTTATATATCAATAGTTTTTACCATAAATAATTGAGATATGTTTCTTATTAGACGCAGTTTTGAATATAAACATATGCACTATGTCCAAGCAATTCCGAAAAAAAACTATTTTATACCTTTATATTAACGGTAAATTAAATTAAAACTATATTACTTTGCCATCTGAAATCCGTCTTTCATTAAAGCGATCTGATAAAAAAGTACTTCAAAAATTAGCACAAGAGAAAACACATATATTACTCAAAAAATATTTGACCTTGTATCATAACAATTGCTCTGGTGCTTATGGTCAGATCGTGCCGGGTATACAATGGGGAATATGACTGTAGAGGAGGGTTCGGACTGCAAGATAGTACTAGTCTCTAAACGAACTTTAGATGTTATGCTCTATTAAGTGGGAGGATTTAGGAAAATTTTGGACCTTTAAAAAAAATTTTTTAACTTAATTAAAAAAGTTATAAACATATTTTTTGCTGATAGTACAGCTAACAAATTGGGCAATTATACAAAATTTGTTTTGTTCAGAAATCTTTTAAAACAAAAAAGTTATAGATTTTTAAAAATTAAAAACTTATTAAGAAATTTCTCAGTGAGAATGTCAATTTTGAACCACCCTGTTCACTGTGGTATAGTTGAAATAAACTAAATTTTTTGGTTCCCGAGGTAGTTTACAAGTGTCTTCTTTCGAATGAACTTTTACATTTTACAATTGGTGAGAGTAAAAAAAATTAGTTTTAGCCGCTTTCTCGCGAAATGGTCCACTGTGGACCGTAAATAACTGTTATCCATGAAAACGCGAACCAAAAACTTTTTATGTTAGAATAAAAAAACACCTATAGTGTTATAAACCATTAGATTCGTATTGACGAGCTCTCTCAGAATATTCAGTGATCTAAAAAAAACCATCTCAGTCCCACAGTTAACAGTTATTTTTCAACGATAAAAAAAGTTCAAGTGATTTTCTTGAAAAGGAGTTTTATTATTTATTAAAAAATGAAACTCGTTAAGGAGCTATGTTAGCTTCACGAACATAATTTTTCCAAATTTTCTGTGGAAAGATTTGAACACAATTCGCTCAACACCAATTTATTCGTAGAGAACGCTCTTTCCACGCTTACTTGGGTTGCAGGATAATTGAAAGGTATAGGGCCTCTTCGTAAATGCGACACTGCGCTGCGTTATGTTATGTTATGCTGCGTTATGTTATGCGCATAACGTTCGTAAATGCAAAAATTGGCAACACTGCATATGCCAAGTGTTCGAAAATGCAATTGGAGCATATTATGCGCAAATAAATACAAAAAACTAATAAAAAATGGCTGATGCAATGAATGAGAGTGTAGATTTTGTTTAGTTTTTTTATTTATTTCTTTTTATTTAATATTGTTTTGTATATTTAAGACTCGAAAGTGAAGAAAAAATATGTTTATTAGAAGAAAAAATATAAAGAAATAAAATTCTTCGTTCGTAAATGCAAGAATAAAATGAGCAAACAATAACATCAGCAATAGCTAATCAGCAGTGGCAGCGCAAAATAATCATATTGTGCAGAGTTGTGATGCTTTTACGAACAGGCCCATAATGATTAAAGACATAATGAATTAACCCTTAAGTAGACTCCTAATTTTTGTTGCACAAACTGCCAACTGAACCTGGCAGGGACCACTTGTACTTTGATTGAAAATTAAGAACATGTTTAAAAGTTGATAGTAAGAAACGAAATTGTATTAATGTATTAATTTTAATTAAAATTAAGAGACACAAAATTAATAGTTTAATAACATTAGGTTAGGTTATGGTGGACGCGGTATAAATGAGGAGGACCAATTACGTTTTACTGTTCAATGCAGACTGACCCGCTCATTTATTTTATTCTTTTTATATTTACTGTGTGTTGTATTACAAGGTTAATGTAACAGTCTGAAAATCTGACTCACGTAGACTAAATATAAAGTCCCTTGCGATGCCACCGAAGCAAGTCACACATTAAGTTTTGTTATAATATAAGTATAACAGAACTTAATGTTTTAATTATATGAAAAAAAGTGGAGAAAAGTCAAAAATTCCTGGTCATACCCAGGTATACATTTAAGGGTTAAAAGTACAAAAACCAATAGGTGTTTTGTTAATGATTGTTTTTATACAAGATAAGTTTCTTTTCGACGGAAAAAGTCAAGCTCTTCAAATGAGTTTTATAAAACTCCTTAAATAAGTTTAATTTTTTACGAAAAAATAAAACTCCTCAAATGAGTTTTGTTTTTGATTGAAAAAATAAGACTCATTTAAGGAGTTTTATTTTTGACGGAAAAATAAAACTCCTCAAATGAGTTTTATTTTATGATTTTAAATACAACTCTTTTTAAGAGTTTCACCCGGCCCTTTATTTTTGTGTTTAAATATAACTATTCAAAGTCGAATTTTTTCTATGTTAAAGTGAATTTAACATAGCAATATAAAATGTTCGTTAAAATAATTACCATACGTAGAATTTTTTAATTTCAGTTACAAAATAACTAATTTTTTATTTTTTTATTTTTTTTTTATTTGCAATCTATTTACAATGTAATAATAAGCAAATTTGATAAATACATTAACAATAAATAACAGTGGCGTTAAATTCCATTGAATTTAACAATTTAAAATTTAACAATTTTAAACAATTTTATTATTTATACATTTACAGAGCTAATACAGCTTAGGATTTAAAGGGGAGATCTAATATGTGTCTTCGTTTTAACCGTCTTAATTCTTCACTGTCGTCTAAAAGCGTTATTGCAAGAATGTTTTGATGGGCACTTAGTCTTTTCAAGTAATTTGTGCTGTAGTTTTTGATTTCATCCGTGATATTTGGAATATTGAGTTCATTATGAATTGAATTGTTTCTTATATACCAAGGAGCACCTATTATAAATCTAAGGGTTTTTGACTGATATTTTTGAATTATATCAATGTTTGAGTAGGATGCGGTTCCCCATAATTGTATACTGTAAGTCCATATAGGTTTCAGTACGGTCTTATATAATAGTAATTTGTTGTTTATGTTTAATTCTGATCTTGGACCAAGAAGCCACTACATTTTATTTGTTTTAATTTTTAATTGTTTTCTTTTTATTTTTATATGTGTTTTCCAAGTTAAGCGTCGATCAATGCTAAGACCTAAATATTTTACTTCATTTGACTTGGGTATTACATCACCATTTAAGTTGACAGCAGGACAGTCACCATTTTTAAGTGTAAATGTGACATGGTTCGATTTTTCTGCATTCGCTTTAATGTTCCACTTTTTTAGCCAGTTACTAACTAAGTCAAGCTGCGTTTGAATAATATTTGATGCTATGATTGCGGATTCGTTGGCTGCTAGTATAGCAGTATCATCAGCATATGTTGCAAATACTGCATCGTTGTTTGTCGGCATATCAGAAGTAAATAATGTGTACAAAGTTGGACCCAATACGCTTCCTTGTGGTACACCAGCCTTAATGAGTCCGATTTCTGAATCTTCGTCGTTGATGTCGACATAAAAGCTACGATCACTAAGATATGATTTGAGCAGGAGGTAATATGGAGCTGATAGCAAATGTTTTAATTTATACATAAGACCATTATGCCATACTCTGTCAAATGCTTGTTTTATATCAATAAATACTGCTGAACAGTAGTGTTTCTTTTCAAGAGATTCGCTTATTGCTTTTACAACTCTATGGCACTGCTCTGGGGTCCCATGTTTATAACGAAAACCAAATTGATGATCAGGTATAATTTGTAGAAATTCCAATATAGGCATTAACCTTTTTTGAAAAAGTCTTTCGAATAATTTCGATAAAACTGGTAGTAAACTGATAGGTCTGTAAGATTCAATGGAATTTTCAGGCTTGTTAGGCTTTGGTATCATTATAATTTTAGCGTGTTTCCATTGAGGTGGGAAATATGAGAGTCGCAAGACTGCATTAAACACAACCGTGAGGAAAATTCTAGCCTTTTTAGGTAAATTTTTAAGAGTTTTAGCGTCTATATTGTCATAACCTGGAGATTTTTTTGAATTAAGTTTACTAATTTCTTCTTCGATTTCCCGATATCTGAAAGGCTTGATTGGTTTACTCATTTGACATGCAACATCTAAAAAATTATTGACTGCCGCATCTTCTTCTGCTGTACAGAAGGAAAATGGGGTAAATGTATTTTCAAGATGAGACTTAAAAACGGCCGCTTTACTAGCGTCAGATCTACACCAAATGCCGTTTGTGTTCTTTATTGGAACATTTCGTTTTTGAGCACGTTTTAGATATTTCGTGGCTCTCCAAAGATTATACTCATTAGTATGTTTTGGGCTTAATTTATATAAATATCTACCAATAGACTCATTTTTCAAATCTTTCAATCTTTTTTTCAAAATATTATAAAATTACTTTTTCGATATAGCTTATAACCGTTACGGCCCCTGATTTCATTACCGCGACTTGAATTGTGTGGTGCAGTCCTCTGAACTTTTTAAAAATATAGTAAGGGAAATATAGATTCCAGTTTCAAAAATGTACTGCTTGACAGATTCTACGATCGTCTTAGCGTGGCTACCCAAAATCCCCCAAGCAACTTATCGGAAAGTGAACTCTGGTAGCACTGTCCATTATGTCTGAGCCAAAACAAAAATAATTGGAATACTCACAACCTAGGAAATTTCACTACTGACGTTGAAAGTAGAAGTGTCCAAGTGTACTTTTTTAAATTTCAAGACATTTTGGTTGCGTGTATTGGCATAAGCTTTTAGATTTTTTTCACGCCACGCTCGTAAAGGACGTTTTAATCATGAAAATGCTCTTATTTCTAGTGAAGAACTTAAGGTCGTCAAATCACGTTTGACTATTATTGCTCAAAAAGCCTATTATGCTGAGGAGTACAAATGCTTTTCCATCCAAAAACTAATAATTAACATTGAATCCATTTCTCGATTAAAGTAACGTGATGAGGTTAAATGGTCTGCTTGTCAAATCACATTCGTTATCGTTTCGTGAACAATACCGTATTATTCTTCCTTACTCTTGCCGATTTGCTAAATTGTTAGCAGAATTTATACACTTGGTTATCATTCTTTTGAAGAACTGTAGACCATTTTGGCTAGAATAGAGGGTACAGACGGTTACGTTCGAGTCGCTGGAATTCACACACAAAACGGTATAATCACGCGCTAAACATAAATTGTAGTTCCGAAGCAATTGATCAATTTACATTTATTAACTACCTTTTATCGCAGAAACATGAGTTCTTCATGGCTTAGTACAAATGTAGATCAACAGGTGTTCTTTATGGCTAAGAATCAATAGCGGTCCTTTCCGGCCCATTTATAAAAAAAATTATATAAATATATATATACTAAACTATACAGTCCACAGGAGTTCTTAATGAGTCAATATACTTGATGCAAATGATGCAGTCTTGAATGAACGCGCCTTGGCAAAAGAAGCGTGGGATGCGTTGATGAGTGTTTTTGAGGACACAGGTCTTACACGGAAAGCAGAGTTGTTGAAACTGGTTGAGCTGGTAATAAATGCTATGAAAGTGAAAAATGCAGGACTCAACATAGACGAAGAACTTACTGCTTCACTTATGTTAGCTGGGCTGTCGAGAACTCAAAGGAAAAGTTTACCGTCGGTAAGGTAAAAAATCTTTTTTTTACAAGATGATAAATTTGATGTTCCGAGTATGGCAAAGGACGCTGTGCTTTATTCAAACAATTTCAGCCAGAAGAAGAAAAAGCCTGTAGAATTCTACAACTGCAAAGAATATGGCCACATTTCCAGAAATTGCCATAATAAAAAGAACAATATCAATAGTGGTTTCAAAAATGGTAACAACAGAAGCAACGGTAATCCAAACAGAAAAACGAGAAGAAATAATTTTCTTCAAAGCTAATAGCATCGGGCACGAGTTTGAGCGCAATCGCAAACGAACCTTGCTGCAAAGACAGTAAGTGTATGTATTGGTACATCGACAGCGGCGCCAGCAATCGCATGGTAAACGATAACAAGTGTATGTATAACACACATAACATAAAAGACAAAAAAGTGATTGTTGCTAACAAGAGCGAATTGAACAGCAAATTGCGCAGGTGACTTAATATTTTGATTGGTAATAAAAATAAAAAAAAATAACCGTGAAAAACGTTGAATATGTATCTAACTTATGTAAGACAAATGACGAAAAGTGGTAAGAAAGTTATTTTTGAGGGTGAAACATGTCGCATATTGAACGGAAATGGTACACTTGTTGCTTCTGCTAAAATCTATAACGATTTATATCGAATAGATAGCGAAACGCAAGGAAAAGAAAATAACGCATTTGTTGTTGCAAAAGAACTTGGTCTTTGGCACAGAAGAATGGGAAACATTTGCGACAAAAATTTAGTTGAAGTAAAAAAATTCTCAGATGGCGTCAATTTTTAAAATAAAAGCCCTATGCAATCACCAATGGAAGCAGATGATGAATGGACTCCGACTCCACATGTCCAAAATATTCCATCGGAATAAGATAAAGTACGTCGATCAAATCGTATTGCCAACAAATATAAACAATCGCAGAATTTTTGTGCTATACAGTTTCTTTCTGATGACCCTAGCAGTGTAAAGGATGCCATATCATCAGATAATTCAGACGAATGGAAAGCAGCCATGCAGGAGGAAATTGATTTACTG
>OY776276.1:31142102-31172102 GCA_963675445.1 Linnaemya vulpina
TGAAAGATCAATAAGAAAGACTCCTTGCTAAACAATAAAGTGTCAGTGTCTTTGTTTCCGATTAAAAATTAAAAACTATCCATATAAGTCCAAGGTCATAAATAAAGGAACTTTTATTAACAACTCCTGTTCAAAAGAAAAGGAGAAAATCTTTGCCCTCTTTATACAACCACAAATATCTGGAGTGAAGAAACATCTTTAAAACAACTTAAACCATCAGACATCAACGAAGGCACGAAACACCGTCATCATTTTCTAAGGTATCCTTAATATAAGTTATTAAAAAAATAAAAAATAAAAAATAAAAATCAATTAATAAATAGTTATAATAGTTATAAATTGAAAACTTAACATACGTATATATATTAATAAAAACATTTCTATTTAAAAGAAGCGTCCATTTATAAAAATTGTGTAATACATTTTTTTGCTTAGAATATGGCTCAAATAAATTTCGATCCCCTTAAATATTTAGGCAACCTCCCTCAATTCAGTGGAGATAGAAAAGACCTTAATACATTCCTCAGCTTAATAGATAGGATACACCCAATCCTACAAACTTATGACGGACCTTCTCAGTTACTCTTTTCGGACATAATTAAAAGCAAGCTAAAAAGTAAGGCTAGGGAAGTAAAAGAAATTAACTGCCAAGCGACTTCATGGACGGAGATAAAATCAGTCCTCCAAAACAATTTCGGAGATAGGTTAAGTTGCGAAGAACTTTTTGATGCACTTAGAGCTACAACTTTCAAAACTACCAGCCTTGATTTCTACGAAGAAATTAAAGGAAAACTAAGAAGACTTAATAACAAAACTGCTTTCGTATTAGGTCAAGACCAAAATGCTAGAAATATATCTGCACAAAACAATTCTCAGTCAGTCCTTAATATTTTTAAGGCTAAAATCCCAGAGCCTATGAAGACAATCTTAGCATGTCGTAACTCTAACTCTTTGGAACAAGCAATGAATATACTTTTTGAAGCGGGGTATGCACACATAGGTATAGACAATATTCAACCATTCAATAGAAATAAGTTTGAATCACGAAAAAAGCACAGGACTAACATACAAAAACAACAGACACATTACCCACAACAGTATTCGCAAAGCTTTTCACAAAATTCACGACATCCTCCACAACACTCTCAAAACTCACAAAATCAATCTTATGTACAGAATTTTCCACAAAACTGACGGCATCCACCACAACTCTCAAAACCACCAAAAATGTCCACCTAATGCAAGGAACTTCCAACGACAATACCAAATACAACCAGGATTACAAAATTATGGATACCAATAACAACAACAACATCAACCGCAACTTCCTGAGCCAATGGATATAAACAATCATGAATTAACTGGAGAAAATTTTCCGTTACTTGCCTCGGACACCTACCATATATAAAAGTAAAGACTAAGTTAGGGTATTTAAAGCTAATTATAGACACTGGTGCAACCAATTCGATCCTAAATCCAGGAATCTGTCATCCTAAGTGGTTGTACAAAACAAACTCCATCTTTGTTAAAACTTTATTAGGTAAAACTCAAACCAAAAGGCTAGAATTAAAACTTTCAATGAATTTGGTGAAAAACTTGATTTCATTGAATTTTTTATATTTAAATTTCACGACTACTATGATGGTCTAATTGGGAACGACCTCTTAATACCATTGGAATTATAATTATAAAAATAAAACCATCCAATTTGGTGACATTACTCTACCACTCTTTGAAAAAAATGATACGAACCGAAAAAACCAAGAAGATCAGAATAGAAGCGACAAAGATGTCAATAAAAGCAAGAATGAAGAGAACCAAGATATGGAAGAAATCTACTTTCAAGACTTATTACACCATAAAGAAATACCATTAGAAAAACAAATACGAATAGATCACCTTAATAGTGCGCAAAAACAGGATTACTAAAAATCATAAAAAATTATTCAGACATATTTTACCAAGAACATTCCAAACTTTCTTTTACTTCCGCCATAAAATATAAAATACGCACTATTAATAACGTTCCGATATTCTCCAAATCGTATCGTTATCCATATATACATGTAAAAGAACAAATCCAAAAAATGCTTAAAGATAAAATAATCAGACCCAGTAATTCACCTTATTCCGCGCCTATATAGATCGTGCCAAAGAAGACCGATGCCAGCAACAAAACCAAATGGAGATTCTTCATCAACTACCGCAAACTTAATGAAGTAACAGTAGATGACAAGTATCCAATACCAAATATTGATGAAGTATTAGACAAATTGGGAAGATGCCAATACTTTACCACCCTTGACTTAGCCAAGGGATTTCATCAAATCGAAATCGCGGAAGAGGATATTCATAAGACCGCTTTCAGCGTGGAAAATGATCACTATGAATTTCTAAGAATGCCGTTTGGGCTCAAGACAGTCCCAGCGACATTTCAGAGACTGATGAACACAGTCTTAAGCGAATACATAAATAAGATATGTCTAGTCTACTTAGATGACATTATTATTTTCTCTACACCATTGCAAGAGCATTTAAACTCAATTAATCTTATTTTTAATAAACTAAAAGAAGCTAATTTAAAAGTACAATTAGACAAATCTGAGTTTCTAAGGAAAGAAACTGAATTTTTACGACATATCGTAACGCAAGACGGAATAAAACCAAACCCAAAAAAAGTTGAATGCGTAAAGAACTTCCCAATCCCGAAGACACCAAAACAGATAAAACAATTCATATTATTCCGGAATATTAACCGGATACCATAGGAAATTCATTAAAGATTATTCAATGATTGCAAAGCCAATGACCAGATATCTAAAAAAGGATGCCAAAATAAAAATCTCTGACCCACAATATATAGAAAGCTTCAACACCCTCAAAACTTTGTTAATAAATGAACCAAGTTTAACATACCCAGATTTCTCAAAAAAATTCACGGTCACTACAGATGCGAGCAATTTCGCCTTAGGCGCTGTTTTATCACAAGAAAACCATCCGATTTGTTTCGCAAGTCGCACACTCAACGATCACGAATGCAATTACAGCACAATTGAAAAAGAACTTTTGGCTATTATATGGGCCACTAAATATTTTAGACCATATATTTTCGGCCGTAAATTTGTCATAGAAACCGACCACAAGCCATTGACCTGGCTTTTTTAAATTAAGGAGCCAAATTCAAAGCTAATTCGACTACGAAATTAAGTATAAAAAGCGTACGAAAAACTGCAATGCGGACGCCTTATCAAGAATTGAACCAACATCCATTAATGTAAACATATTAGAATCCAACCCAACTGCACCGAAAGAAACCCATAACCCCATCAATATTTTTAAAAAGCAAATCATTATCAAGAAGATCTACTCAGGTTCAGCAAGAATTGAAAATAAAAAAATATTTAAAAATAACAGAAAAATCATAGGAGTCAAATAACTTGATAGAGAGACTACAATCTCAATATTAAAAAATCATTTCAATCCAAATCAACTGAACGCAATTCTTGTGGAAGATGACCTTTTTGATATAATAAAGAATACCTACGAAGAACTCTTTTCAAATAACAATAAATTTAAAATAATTAGATGTAACAGAATACTCGAAGATATCGAGGATGAAAATAAATTAACTGCACTCATAGAGAAGGAACATTTGAATAAAAATGTAAAAAAAAGAGGTATTCAAGAAGTATTCGAGGAATTAAAAGAACAAATTTACAATCCTAATTTAAAATTAAGAATAACGCAATTCATTAATAATTGTGGAATTTGTAATTTGGAAAAATACGACAGGAAACCACCGAAATTGCCTTACAAGTTAACAGAAATACCTTCGAAACCTCGCGAAATTATCCATATCGATACACTAGAGATCTATTCATGACAATGATCGACAAATTTACCAAATTTGCAGTGGCTTATAAAATTAATGGACGAACATGGACAGAATTCAAAACGAAATTACTTCAGTATAGCAATCAATACGGGAAAATTGAAAAGGTAATTGTGGACAATGAATTGGGATTCAAGGCAATACCAATGCAACAATTCTTAAGGGAAGAAAACGTCATACACTACACCTCTAACAGTAACCACACCTCTAATGCGGACATTGATTGACTTCACAATACAATAAACGAACACATAAGACTATTCAGACATGACGAAAGGAGAAAAACTGAAACTGTTGAAGAAAAGATAACAAGAATAATAGGCTTCTACAACAAGACCATACACAGTACAACAAAAATCAGACCAATAGATTTTCTAAATGGAAAGGTACATAAAGACAGATATCCCGAAATACACGAACTAATTTTGAGTAAAAAAGAGAAATATTTAAACAAACTAAACAGAAACAGATCTGACGTTGAATTAAAGGACGGCATTATTTACGTTAGGGAAATTAGAGGGGGCAAGAACCATAGGAAATATAGGAAAATAGAGACTAGTAAATTATACGAAGACCATGTAATAGACAAAAAGACAGGATTGAAATATTATAAAGCACACATCAAACAAAGGAAGAAATATCAATCTTCATAAATAAATACCTACCTTTTATTTCCGATGGATTACTCATTACCAGGGCAACCAAAAATATGCTTTAAAAAGGGTTTTAAGCGCATAAAAAATGCTGTAAAAAACAGGAAAAATGCTCTTAAAATGTAAACAATATGCTCTAAAAAGTTTTGTTTTTCTTAAAAATATAAGATTTTATTTAAAAAATAATGAAAAAATAAACATGTTAGGGAATTCATTAAATAACTTGTTACTTTAGGAACATATTACATGTCTAAGACAACATATGCTAAATACATATGTACATACTAATTTATGTAATATAAAATACGAATTAAAAACTACTTTGTAAGCAAATTTGTACAAGTATAAGTCTGTGAAATATATTAGCTTATTTCATATTGGAATTGCAATAAATTACGACGTGTTGACTTAAATTCTCAAAAAGAAAGTTCTGTCTGTTGCTTCTAAAAATACTTTTATAAAAAGAAAAACTTCTTTCTACATCCGCTGAATTCATTGGAGCATATTTAAAAGACAAAACTTTGCCCACATCATATTCTGAAGTTGGGCTTGCTTTAGAACCACTCAGATGACTACAAATATTTTTTATTGTTTCAAGGCCTTTGTTTTTATCCATAACTCGTTTTAACTTATTTTGAACAATATGCTTAGAATCGGAGTCAGGCACATTGTCGATCTTTTTAACGGTGTCGTACAGTATTTTTATTTGCTCAGTTAGGGAAATACCAACAGTTTGAAATTTTTTGATATTGTTGGCAATAAATCCATAATTCGATGCAATAAAAACTAAATCTGTTTTTGTTTTAGATTTACGTAAAGCTTCTTTGGCAATTTTAATCGATTGAGCATCACCTGTTAAACTAGCTAAAACTTTCAAAACTTTTTCGTTATTGGTAGCATAATAATTTACAGCCTCAATCCATGTACCCCAACGGGTTGTTATTTGTTCAGGTGGGAGAGAAAGTTCCGGCGGCGGCTTACCAGATTTCCGAAGAACTTTCCTTTAAACGATTTAAAAAATTGTTGGTGTTTAAAACTTAAATATTAAACAACCAAGAAGCTAAGGCCCAACGTGTTTATATACATAAATAGAATAAGATAAACATTACACTAGTCTGCAAAATTCAATTCGCTTTGGTTATGTCAGTGGCGAATTCAGTTCGCCGTAGTCGATTAAATGAACACCACCTGGTTATAAATTGTTCAAGTACATATTAAGCTCTAAACACATAGACGACAGCAGACAGCAAGCAGCAATATGTCAAAAATAAAATGCATGTGTTTAAATGAAAACGATTATTTTGACGACAGCACAGCAGCAGGACTGCACAACAGCATTTGCTGCTGCTGCCAACTTAGGCTATTTTCTATTTTGACGGGCAGCAATAAGCAAATATAGAGTTGCCATTATATATATAAATTGGACAAATTAGAACAAAAACTTTATTTCTTAATATTAAACATAAAAGGACATTACAAAAATACAATAAAGAAATAAATGTATATGTTTTTATAGTTTTTTGTGATATTATTACAGTTTTTATCAATAACTTTAATATTATTCATTATAAAATATAAATGCGGCATCCCTGATTATTATGTTGTTGCTGTCTTCAAAATAATTATGAAGCTGACTTCAGAGCAGCATTTGAAGTTGGCAGCATTTGAAACCGTGAAGTTGTGAAGTCTGCTGTCGTCTAAGTGTTTAGAGCTTTAAAAATAGTTGGAATGTAGTAATAACAAAAATTTTGCAAGAAATGCTCTTTTAAAAGCAAAATATGCTCTTAAAGTTGCTTTTAAAAGCAAAATATGCTCTTAAAGTTGCTTTTAAAAGTAAAATATGCTCTTAAAAGTAAAATATGCCAACATATGCCCTCAGGGGCAAAATATGCCAAAATATGCTCTAACAAATCGATGCCAAAATTCCTAAAAATCTCTGAAACGGATAAATAACTACCTCATATATTTGTAAGACATGCAGAAAAAAATATGATATATTATAAATTTGGTTGCCCTGCTCATCACTATTATTGACATTGATATCCACCGCAAGCACCCAAATGATTGACATACAGGACCTTACAAACAACAATGGCTACATACCAATTAAGACCGATGAAATAAAAGTTATTCAACAATACAACAAAATATTACATTTTATAAACCTCACAATGTATGGCGACACCGTAGCACTACTACACAACAACACACTCTCACTGAATTATAGTGCAACAGGAAACAGACCGTTACTGGACAGTGTGTATAAAAACTTCGTAATAGTCAAAGAAAAAGTAGAAAATTTAAACCCACGTTTCAGGCAGAAAAGAGGACTAGTAAACATTTTAGGGAAAGGATTGAAATTCGTTGCTGGACCCATGGATCACGACAACGAAGTAGAAATTATAAATTCTTTAAATTCTTTATTCAAAAACGAGGAAAATTTGACAAACAGACTTAACAGCCTTACAACAGTAAACGACTTACTCTCTTTGCAAATCCAGAATATTACCAACCACATAAATAAAAAACAGGCACAAATAGGAAATTATTTAAATAAACTAGCGGACTATTTACAAAATAAGATATTAAATATAGAAGATGAAATAAGGTTCTTGGAACATATTTACTAAATAAATAACGGCATATCTCTCCTACGCAATCACATAGATGACATCGGACAGATAATGTTTTCCTGCAGGCTAGGAATAATTTCCTCAGATATATTTACCAAAACAGAACTGGATTTAATAAACGACTTCGACAGCTATACAAATACTAAGGTAGCCGTAGCACTACAAGACAATAACGTCATACTTATCCTGCAAATACCCCAACAATACTCAAAAAATATTATGTCGAAAATAATTTTTGAGCCAATTCCAATTATAAAGAACAAATCTATTGATCTAAATATATACGAAGTATTAGTAGATACGAAACACAATATATTTGACAGTAACATTAAAAATAATTTAGAAAAAAACTTAATCAAATTATCAGACGCATGTTTATTAAGTATTATAAACTTTGAAGACAATGTAATATGCAGACTATTGTTGAAACGCAAATATCAGAATATCCCAGGAATACTTCTATTCAAACATTTTTACTCAGAAATAGAACATAATTGTAACAAAATAAAATTAAATTAAGAGGAAATTTTGTAATAAAGTTTGAAAACTGCGAAATCAATGCACTAAACAAAACATATTCCAACATAAAGATAAAAATTCATGACAAATTCATCTTACCGAATTTCAACACAAAAATTAAAGAAAAATCACTGAAAAATGGAACCTTTGCAAACCTGAAATTAGAAACTTTATATATAGAATAAATTAAACATGCAAACTCCATTCAGCATATAATTGTACAACATGATCATTCAAATTTACTGAACTTTTGTACTAGCATAACGATAGTAATTGTAATTATTTTATTAACAATATTTTTCCTATATTCGTTTTCTTTTTCTTATAAGACATTAATTCAGCAATTTCCAATTTTTCAATCGTAAATTTTATTTATTTCGCAATATTTTTTTCGAATTTTTTCTTTTTCATTATTTAGATTTAAGCATTTAGAGCCAAATCTAGATTCTGAGGAAATGTAGTTTAGCATTAATTTGATGTTAGAAATTCAATTTCTAACAGCTGCTTTGCGATGATCATAAGCAATATCATTTATATTATTTATAGCTTCTTCCGAATCATCTACGGATATAAGGAGGTTGTCAAAGTAGTGGTTTTCCTTTATTGCTTTTGCAGCCAGCGTTGAGATTTTTTATGTATTGGCAAATGCTAGGGGCATATGTTGCTCCAAAAATCATAACATTCTTCACAAATATATATGAATTTGATGATAATAAACCTCTGTTGCATCAATCTAAAAATGTAGATAGGGATTTAGTTAATATCCTAGTTGAAAAAATTCGTGGACCACTTAGAGTTCATTTCGATGAAAATTTGACATTAAACGATATTATCACTAAATACACGAAACTAGAATTACTCGAGGGTGACAGAGCTATTGACAGTAGACATAAAACCAGTAAAAATCTAAAAAATTTTGGAACAAAATACAATAATAACTGTAGAAATCACAGCAGACCCCTAAATTGCAACGAAAATTACGCGAAAGGGAAAAATTATAGTAATCAAGTTCATCATTATGATAATAATGATTTTAAATCTACGCAACAACAAAACCTCAACAAATGTGATAACGGAAATGACCAGTCTGTAATATATAAGTGTTGGTTGACTCCAACCCAAATTCACAAAGGTCTCATAATGCCAGATATTTGGAAGTTGATACGTTACAAGAAATACACAAAATTATTTACTCATAGTCGTATTATCCATAGGTAAACAAAGTTTCAAATGCCTAATAGACAATGGCTCAAGTACAAGCGTAGCAAAATGAAACACGTTTTCCTCATCGAAAAACAAAATCTGAAAGAACCTATTTATATAAAAACACTCAATGGTTTCAACGAAGTAAAGCCTTGTGTTGTTACTCCAATGCCCCCGCAGTTCCCAATCATTAGAATTAAAAGATTTTTTGGGGCAAATGCTTATCCATACGCACTCGATATGATTGCAAGTCTTCAGCAAATAGAAAATAAAGACATATAAAGTAAACTCCAGATAAATGACTTAAGTCAAAAAGAGCAAAACTCTGTTAAGAGGCTACTGCATGACTTTTAAGGATTCGATACAATTGCAAGTCTTCAGCAAATAGAAAATAAAGACATATAAAGTAACCTCCAGATAAATAACTTAAGTCAAAAGGAGCAAAACTCTGTTAAGAGGCTACTGCAATAAGGATTTGTTTTTACAAAATAAGCCGAATACTCAAAAATTACAGCTCATTTTTGCCCGTATCAGTTTTCGTTAACCCCTTGTTGTGAAGAGTAAAGCTATATGAGGTTTTCAGAAATCAATGTGAGTGAAGAGATGGACACACATTAAAAAAAGGTAAACAAACAAATTGGAAATAAAATCTTGTTTTGATAAAATTTTATTTTGTGGATAAAATATTTGCTGTTATTAAAAAAGTTATGTGTTTTTGTGATAATTTGCATCTGCAAACATAATTTCATATATTTTTATCATTGGATTAACATGGAAATGGTGTGGAAAATGAGAAATTATAATCCTTAGTGATGGTTTTCGAAAAACTGTTCCAGACAGTTGGCCTTAGAATGCAGTTCTTCAATTTGTTCAACCTGTGCTGAAAAATTCATGGCAGCTAGACGAATTATAGTTAGAAGCAGTTTGCCACATTCCTAATAATGTTGTTTACCTGCCATAGGTGATGACGGCAAGAGAATACTTATATTGCAGTTGCTACACTTAGAAAAGATGCAGGCTAACAAACCATTTATTGAGAGATTCATTTGTTGTTGGATAAGCAGGAAGTATGAAAAATATATCGCTAAAACAATGCTTCAAGAGGACATTGATTCAGAGAAGAACACATATGAAAAGTGGTTTTTGTTTCTTAAAAGTTTTATTAACGCATTGTTTTACAAAATTAATGCCAAAGAAAACTGGTTATAACAAATTTATATTCATTGTTCTTAAAGTTATTTAATGTTTTTGTAATTACTTTCTTAAAAAATAATAATAAGGTAATATAAGAATTATTTATTTAAAATGTTAAATTTATTTTAAATGGTCTTTTTATCGAAAAATTCTATACAAATCTGTTACAAAATTATTGCAAAATAAGATACATGCAATATAAGCAAAGATTTGAGTAATCACTTCAACAAATTTTCTTATATACATATATAATATTTGTAAGAATAAAAATAATCTCTTTTTTTTAATTTGTGGTCATGAAAAGGACCGGTGGTTTTTAAAAGTGGTTATAACATCTTGTAGGATGGTAGTAGTGGTAATTATTGTCATCATCCATTTAATTCAAGTTTGTTCGCCACAAATCCGTCTGGCCAAAAATATATCATTTGACGTAATAGTATCAGCACAGATGGTGCAGAAATTTGTATTTAGGAAGAGACCAAAAATATAAGCTTCACTGTCTTCCTGAAGAGCCATCTCAGCAGTGCTGTGAAAACGCATTTCGGTTTTAAAATCTTGAGCAATTTACAAATCAAATGTTGGAAGAGCAATTTGTGAATCAACAATTCACTACTTTTCTCATAGCGACGAATTTCATCTGAAACTACTGTGCCAGGACGAAAACGATGCGGTCTTGTACCACCGCCGGTAGCTGGTGCGCTTTTACGAACTGCCTTGTTTGCTGACAAAGTAAAGAGAATAAAAATAAATTGTTTTAATAAAGGCGAAGAATTAAAATCAAAATAAAAACATTACCTGAAATCATTAAATATATTCCACTACTACTTTTTCCCATACTATATTCATTTGACTTCCATCTACTCTTTGGGAGAACACTGCTTTCATGAACTTCTTCCAATGCTATGTATATTGGAGGATTTGGCTGCGTTTTGAAACACTGATGCAAAGCCCAATTGATTTTCTTGACGCTGTCCATATCCATGCATCTGCCGATCATATCAATGTTACTGTGCACCTGGAAATACTGTTTGGGTTGGTTTTCATAATTTCGACACAAACATATAAGCACTTGTGAAGAGAAAATTATGAGTGCAAATACTGCTTGTCCTGAATCAATTCCAAGCACTGTCTGCCACTCACAATTTTCCGAAATACAGGGTGGCTGATGAATATTGCTACATTAAGAAACTCAAATAACTTTTTTTTCAGTGTATGGAAAACATTTTTCTTTTATTCATGTTAAAACTCATTCAATTTTATTAAATATAGTTTAATTTGTTTTAAAAATAATGGAATTTAAATGCCCCCCTGCTCGTTGATGCATGTGCGGCATCTTAGCAAAAAGTTGTTCATTACTGCTTGGAGAGTTGAGACAGGAATAGCCGCAATTGTTGCTCGAATGGATTGCTTTAGTTCATTCAAATTTGTTGGTTTTGCTTCGTAAACTTCCTGTTTGCAATAACCCCACAAGAAAAAGTCAGGTGCAGTAAGGTCAGGCGACCCGGGTGGCCAACGGAATGTGGAGTTTCTGGATATCAGCTTATTGGGAAAATTTCGTCGCAATTTTGTCATAACAGGTTGGCCTATGTGAAGAGGTGCACCATCTTGCTGAAACCACACAGAGTTAAAAGGAATTCTCTTTCGGTGTAATTCTGGATAACTCTCTCAACATGCTCAAGTAACGGTCTCCAGTAACCCTAACGGGGTGACCGTTTTCTTCGAAGAAGTAGGGCCCGACAATGCAGCGTGATGAAACTGCACACCACACTGTGACACGAAGTGGATCCAATTCCATCTCATGGAGTGTCTGTGGGTTGGAAGCACTCCATATTCGACAATTTTGATTGTTTATGTTGCCGTTCAAATCGAAATGGGCCTCGTCAGACATGAAAAGACAGTTCAACATGTTTCCATCCTCTTCCACCATTTGAAGCATCTTCTGGCAAAATTCCAAGCGAATCGGCAAGTCTGCAGCGTTCAGTTTATTGGCCATTTGAATTTTATATGGGAATAAGTCCAAATCTTTGTGCATAATTGACTGTAATGACTGTCTGGTTATACCCATTTGAGCAGATAAGCTTCTTGTCGAAACTCTTGGATTGTGTTGTATCGCAGGAGCTACAGCAGCGATTATTTCCTCCGTTCGAACTGAAGGGTTTCGATGGTAAGGTCTTCTCTTGACTGTCCCATGCTCGGCAAAATTGTTTACAAGTCTTATTATGGTCCATCTGCTCGAAGGATTGCCGTCAAATGTGCGCCTATACTCTCTTTCAACCGAAACTACAGACTCCAGTGCGTGATAACGGCGGACAATCCAAATTCTTGTTTCGGTGTCCCAGTTATCCTTTTTTGTCAAATCTAAGAATCAATCTGCAAAATAAAAAAAAATGGACCACATTCATTAAATAGAAAAAAAGTTATTACATTTTTTTTTGGTAGCGGCTTTCATCAGCCACCCGGTATGTTTATATCTATCATACACTTACCGTTTCGGATTCTTCGGAAACCTATGGAACTTCTGAACATCTTGGCAACCCATAATACATTTGCGGCTCCCGAAATATAGGTTTTGTTTTATTTTATTTCATAAATTTTACCATAATTATTACTTACATGATTTCTAAAATTATTTCCGCACAGGTTATATTTAAAGAAAAATGCCACTTAAAGAGCTAGGGTTATACTCAATAAAACACACTTATCTTTATTACAGAATAGCAATATTTATCACTTTGCTATTTTGAAACACAATAAATTCAAGTAAAGTTTAAAAAAAGGCGCAAATTTCTTAATTGTAATAAAAGTAAACGTCTTTTGCTTGCAAAAATATTTTTTAACCCATAAATTTTTTACGTTTAACCGGTGAATTGAAGAGAGATAGAATTATGAAAAACAATATCTTACTATCCTTCACCAAATGAGGGCTTAAAAAGGTATTGCCATTAGGGATGCCATTCATGATAATACGATTTGGCCGGATTTCCGTGTCCTATCTGTTACGGACAACAGATAGACCTTTGTATTTGAAAATTTATCGCTATCCGCGATTTTACGAAAGTGAAATCCAAAAACAAATCAAAGACATGCTTCGACTAAATAATATAAAAGAAAGTAATTTTCCTTATAATAGCCCCTTATAGGTCGTGCCGAAAAAGCAAGAAATTCGTGAATAAAAAATGTAGAATTGTCATCGACTAAATTGAAAAATCCAGGTAGATAAATGCGACTTCCTGAAAAAGGAAACGCAATTTTTGGGTCATACTGACAAATAAAGGCATTAAACCGAATCCCGAGGAAATTAATATAATACAAAATATGAAACTTCCTCAAATGACCAAACAAATCAAATCATTCCTAGCAATTACAGGTTTCTACAGAAAATTTGTCAAAGACTACGCGAAAGTCGCACAAATAACATACAGGAACATTTAGCCCCCAAATCTTGACTTCTATCTTCCATATATCATACCATTCTGCTTGAATAGTGTTCCTGTATATTATTTGTTGAATGGCTCACTGTTTTATAGAACAACCAATACTTTAAAATTATATATTTAGACTATTAAAAACAAATAAAAATATTTTCTAGTTTTTGTTAAATTTTAAAATAAAGCAGTATAAATTAATATTTTTGTTAACTTTATATTTATTTTTAACTTTTAGAGAACTTGATTTCAAAATATTAACGTAAAACATCCGTTTGAATTACTTTTGCAAGTTAAAGTTTTATTATTAAGAATTTTCCTTTTTGTGCTTGAATTCATTGATCTTATTGGTGCATTCTTCGTAGAATGTTACACTTGGTAGTAAAAGCGTTTATATATTTTTAACGATTTTTAGTTAATGAACAGATCTTATGTTTACTAATTTTTGTCTATTATTTTAGAGTTCGGCGATTGTTTCCGATGTCAATTATTCTGATGAAAGTGTTAAAAAAATCGCGCAGTCTTTAGAGTTACCGTTTTATGGAAAATACTTATTAATTGCCGCGTTCTTAGCAAGCCACAACTCAGCAAAAGAAGACAAAAGATTATTCGTAAAGCATCATGGCAAACAAAGGAAACGTATGCACAGCGTGAAAGCTAAAGCAAAGGTAACATTTGTAAAATGATTGCCATCATTATACTTGTCTTTAAATTTTTCAGGTCGTGGAAAAAATGTCTATATCATCGGGTCCTAAATCGTTTAGCATTGATCGATTATTGGCAATTTTTTACGCAATTATTGATGAGAAGGTAGGCCTCACATGCAATCTTCTTTCACAAATTTCAACCCTAGTTCACTTAAAACTGCTTGGATTCGTCAGTGGAGAAAACAATATTATGGACGGATCAGCTCGTCTTCAGTGTACAGTCGATCTAGAGTTTGTAACTTATATTGGGAAAGTTGTTGGTTTCAATGTATGTCAGTACTTGTGCGACTTTATGTAGTTCATCAAGAAATCAAATTTATATAGTTACCATCTCGTCCTATAACCGCCAAAAAAAAACTTAAGCAGAAGTATTTAATTCGAAATAAAGCCTTAATATTGGTTACGTAGGGTTGTAGTACACTTTAATATATAATATATTATATCACATTAACAGTTTTAATAAATTTCCATTAATCTACGAGGTGTTTGTGGGGGTTAAGACATGTTACGATATTCTTGATACTAAGGATCTTTTGATTATCTAAAAACAATTTAAATTAGTTGTTCCTTAAAGTTGGATTCACACAAAAAAAATTTTTGTTCTGAAACAATTTTATGTGTGTTAGTTTTTCAATAAAGCTGGACTCACCCATGGTTTCAGAACAAATTTTATGTTCTAGAACATTTTTAGTTTTTTGAGAGTATGCTCTGAAGCGATTCACCTACTTCGCGTATTTGTTCTAGAACATCAAGGCTACCATATGAAATAATTTTGTAAACTATGTGTGTGAGTTTTACAATTGGGCAATACCTCTATTTATATAATTTTATTTATAACAATATTCATCAGTTATATATTTTTTTTAATGCCAAACAATACAAAAAAGTTCTCCGTATTTTATTATAAACACAAACAATATGAAACAAGTGTGTTGTCATACATACAAAAGTCTAAAACAAGTTATGTATATTATCATACATATGTACATACATATAATATGTGATGGCATCTCAGTTCTACTTTACTTAAAAAATTAAACTTACTGGCAGCACAGTTGCAATGTTTCGGAAAGCGAATTAAAACTAAACCAATTCAGGTTCCGAAACATGTTACTCTCTTTCGCTCTTTCGCTCTCTCTCTCTCTCTAAAAGAGAAACGTCAAACTACATATAAATAAATGTTTCAAAACGTAAAATTTGTTCTGAAACCAGCTTAAGGCAACACAGTAACAGATACATGCAATTTGCTTCTTTGCTTGGCTTCAGACTCAGATTTTTCATTATGTAATAACCAAATTATAATAGAGAAAAATCTTTATAAAAATTAACACAAATGAAAATCTTAATAAAAATCGTATGCTATTCAAGCCATTGAGTTAAAGCGCGTTTTATGAAAATATATGAAAATAAAATAAAAATTAATTTTTATAGCTTCTATTACTCATGCCATAAAAAAATTCTCTGTCTGGTTTTTCATTTGATTTAAATCCATTTCAATTTAATGTTTAACTTTTTATTATACTATGCAACAGTGAAAAAAGTGAAAGGTCGTGACTATATTGGTTCGATTCTACTATCAATATACTCAGTTTGGTCAAGTTGGTGACCGTTTTCTTTTTATGGGCCTACAAAATTTCCCAATATTGGCATGATGCCCAAAAAAAGGTGTTATCAGTTTTTGCCAAATAACTAATCCGCACTTAAAAATATCGCTTAACTGTGTTCAGCAAAAATGTAGCCAAGAGTACGTTGAATAATTCTTGCTAAAATTTTATGACAGAAATGTATTTTATCCCAGAGATTTTTCAAAAAATTTAGAGAACAAAATATTTTTTTTTCGGTTTTTCGATCATAACTTGTAGGAAATCCTGATTTGTCATACACTATATTTGGAAACATACACTAACTTAGAAACAATGTAATCCAGTCGGTCTTCCATAATTAAGATTGGTGCGCGTGATGGTTTTACGATAAGTTATATATATATATATATATATATATATATATATATATCCATATATATATATATATGTATATATATATATCCATATATATATGTATATATATATATATATATATATATATATATATATGTATATATATATCCATATATATATATATATATATATATATATATATATATATATACATATATATATATATATATATATATATATATATCCCTATATATGTATATATATATATATATATATATATATATATATATCCATATATATATATATATATATATATATATATATATATCCATATATATATATATATATATATATATATATATATCCATATATATATATATATATATATATATATATAATATGAAATTTATTTGTTGGGTGGTTAAGCAATGTCTATATGCATTTCATTGGCGCTTCTTACCAAATCGTCAGTAGACTTCAACCACAGTTTTGCAAAGTTTCAAACTTCTCAACTTATTAAAAGACTTCTAAAAACCATCTGAGAATTATGTTAAATAAATTAACTATAAAAATTCACAAACAATTTCAAAAAATCACATTATAATAAGTGTAGCAGGCTATGAAACTTATACAAACCAAACCCAACAAACAACTTTTATTCGATACGACTCTATTTTATTTTTCTATACCTTTATACAATTAGAAATCTCTTGGATAACAATGAAAGTATTTATAAGGCAAAATGAAAAATAAAATCACAATTTTTTGACATATTGTCATTGTACTATTATAATATGAAATTTATTTCTTGGGTGGTTAAGCAATGTCTATATGCATTTCATTGGCGCTTCTTACCAAATCGTCAGTAGACTTCAACCACAGTTTTGCAAAGTTTCAAACTTCTCAACTTATTAAAAGACTTCTAAAAACCATCTGAGAATTATGTTAAATAAATTAACTATAAAAATTCACAAACAATTTCAAAAAATCACATTATAATAAGTGTAGCAGGCTATGAAACTTATACAAACCAAACCCAACAAACAACTTTTATTCGATACGACTCTATTTTATTTTTCTATACCTTTATACAATTAGAAATCCCTTGGATAACAATGAAAGTATTTATAAGGCAAAATGAAAAATAAAATCTCAATTGAATTGTTAATAAACTAATTTTTTGACATATTGTCATTGTACTATTATAATATGAAATTTATTTGTTGGGTGGTTAAGCAATGTCTATATGCATTTCATTGGCGCTTCTTACCAAATCGTCAGTAGACTTCAACCACAGTTTTGCAAAGTTTCAAACTTCTCAACTTATTAAAAGACTTCTAAAAACCATCTGAGAATTATGTTAAATAAATTAACTATAAAAATTCACAAACAATTTCAAAAAATCACATTATAATAAGTGTAGCAGGCTATGAAACTTATACAAACCAAACCCAACAAACAGCTTTTATTCGATACGACTCTATTTTATTTTTCTATACCTTTATACAATTATTTGTATAAAAAAAAAATAAAAATTCTAATTGTATAAAGGTATAGAAAAATAAAATAGAGTCGTATCGAATAAAAGTTGTTTGTTGGGTTTGGTTTGTATAAGTTTCATAGCCAGATCATTAAGAATAACATCTCTTAGCATTTATGTTGCTAGGTTTTCCGTTGTTGTTATTTACACAACAACGGAGCACAGCCTCGAATGATCTTGTATATTCCGGAGTATTCCATTTCCGTTAATTTGAATATTATCTATATTGTGTTGACCAGGGTTGTAACATTTTGACAACTAGAGATTAATTGGCGGTGCTGCCAAGTACATATAGCTACATTGTCGTTTTATTTTAATGTATTTCTAAATTTTGTAACACTGCCGCCCACTTAAGCCTGTTCGTCCCGAATAGGCATACAATCACCTCTTCTATAGTGCGCCAATCGTTCGAGATGTACTATCTTCATTTCGACCTCGGGCTATTATACTTCTGTATTCGTTATACGACGTCATTCACTCTCTTTATCATCTTTATCCCAGTGAGTCTGTAATTTTGGGGACAATCCTTTCTTCCGTTGTGGGTTATACAGTAAAACCAATTGCCCTTCCATAAATCCCTTCGAGTTTGCTGCGCGGTCATACCTAGCCTTCATCTTGTCACTGACCATCTTGATTCTATTGCGCACGAACTCATGCAGTTCGTTTAAGTCCTCCTTCTCCTGGGACGTAATAGCTCCTTCCTCTACAGTTGGCTTAACACCAAATTCCAAATCACCAGGTAGTTTTAATTCCGTCCCGAAGACAATTTTGGCTGGCGTTCTCGATGTTGAGTCGTGTACAGCTGACCTATATGCCATCAAAAATTTGGGGATGTGCTCGTCCCAATCCCTCTGATGGGTGCTTACTACTTTTCGTAGGTACTCTTCTAGGGTGCGATTGAACCTTTCTACCATGCCATCAGACTGTGGATGCAGCGGCGTCGTTCTGGTTTTCTTTATCCCATACAACTCGCACATTTCCCTGAATATGGCAGACTCGAAATTCCTTCCTTGGTCGGAATGTAATTCTATTGGGACACCATAGCGACATACCCAGTTGTTGACGAAAGCATTTACAATTGTCTTTGCTTCCTGGTTAGGTATAGCATATACCTCTGGCCATTTACTGAAATAGTCCATTACCACAAGTACATAACGATTTCCGGCTTCGGTGACGGGAAAGGGACCTGCTACATCCATTGCGATCCGCTCGAATGGTGCTCCTGAGTTGTATTGTTGCAGCTGTCCCCGGCTTCTTCTTACTGGGCCTTTGGCTGCTATTCACTGTGGGCAGTTTGCTATCCAGTCAGCTACGGCGTGTTGACATCCAATTCAATAGAAACGCTGCTTCAGTTTCTCAAGTGTTTTTGTTACTCCAAGATGACCGCCACTGGGTCCATTATGAAACTCCTGTAAAACTTTACTTATCTTGGAGTATGGCACAACTATTAAATTTGAAGTTGTTTTGCCATCTACACTTTCCCATACGCGGTATAAACACCCTTTTATTACCTTGAGGCAGTTCCACTGAGCATAGTACGATTTGGCGAGTGGGTTTTCAGCCGAAATTTCATTCCGCGATGGTCGTCTGTCCTCTTCTTTGGCCCCTTTAATTTTCTTTAGTATGCCGTCGTCCCTCTGTGCCGCTGACCAGTCTTCATCAGGGCCGATGTGCATTAGCCGAACATCCACAACGCCTTCCTTTTGTTCGGTTCTAACACAATGTTTACACTCTAAACAGCACGGTCTTCTCGAAAGAGCATCCGCATTGTTATGCTTTGTGCCCCTTCTATGCTCAATGCTGAAGTCGTAGCTCTGCAGGCGCTCAATCCACCTTGCCAGTTGCCCCTCAGGATTTTTAAACTGCAATAGCCATCTCAGTGCAGAATGATCGGTCCTTAATGTAAAGTGTTGACCATACAGGTACTTATGGTAATGTTTAATGCATTCCAATACCGCCAGAAGCTCACGTCGTGTCACACAGTAGTTCCTCTCAGGTTTTGAGAGTACACGGCTATAGTACCCTATGACCTTCTCAGTGCCATTTACTACTTGGGATAGCACACCCCCTATGCCATAGCCGCTCGCATCAGTATCCAGCACAAATTTTTCTCCAGCTATGGGATACGCTAGCACTGGTGACGTACATAATAATTCTTTGAGTTTCTGGAAGGATTTTTCCTGTGGCTCGCCCCAATGGTATGGTCTTGACTTCTTTGTCAGCTCATGCAAGCTTGCAGCTACACTGGCAAAATTCGGCACAAAACGTCTGTAGTATGTGCAAAGGCCCAAAAAGCTGCGCAATTCATGAAGATTTTTAGGTTGATGCCAGTCCCTTACTGCTTTTATTTTATCTTCATCTGTTGAGATTCCGTCTGCTGTAACACGATGCCCCAAATACTTTACTTCTTTCTGGAACAATGCACATTTCTTCAAGCTGAGTTTCAATCCAGCTGATGATATCCGTTTAAGAACTTCTGCCATGTTTTTGAGGTGTTCATCAAAAGTTTTCCCCATCACGATTATATCATCGAGATATACCAAGCATGTCTTCCAGTGAAGTCCTATCAGTACCTTTTCCATTAGGCGTTCAAATGTGGCCGGAGCATTGCAGAGACCAAATGGCATGACTTTGAACTGCCATAATCCGTTGCCGACACTGAAGGCAGTTTTCTCCTTGTCTTTCTCTGCGATCTCCACTTGCCAATATCCGCTTCGCAAGTCCAGCGTAGAGAGCCATTTGGTACCAGCTAGCGTGTCCAAAGTGTCATCGATCCTGTCCTTCTTGGTTATGTTATTGAGCTTCCTGTAGTCTACGCAGAATCTAGTACTGCCATCTTTCTTTTTAACTAAGACTACAGGCGAACTCCAAGGACCAGAAGATGGCTCAATTACGCCATCACGCTCCATTTCACTTACAAGCTCTTTTACTTTATCTCGCTTTGCTAGGGGTACGAGTTTGGGTGGCTGTTTAATCGGCCTAGCCTCGCCTGTGTTAATTTCATGTTTAACCAATGCAGTTCTACCCTGGCTTTGGCTTCCCATGACGAAGATACTGGCATGCCTTTTTAGTAACTGCTTGGCTTTATTTTTATCTGTCGCTGATAGATCTGCTACCCATTTCTCTACGTATTCCTCAAATTGTTCACGTTCTTTTGCGGACAAATTAGTAGGCTCTATCTTCTCGCAGTTTATTATTGCCTCTGCTGGAGTACACTGGCCAACATCGGAATTTTCTTTGATGACTTTTCCATGGTCTGACAAGTTAAGCACTCTTATAGGGACTATTCCTCCTTCACTAGTTTTCACTAGAGCTTTCGCTGTTATAAGCTCTCTCTTTAGATCTGCCGGTTCTACAACCCACAACCGATTGTCCTCACAATCTCCCTTCATCCGCGCCCATATGACTGTTTCAGACTGCGGCGGTATTGTCTGACTCTCAATAGCAAATACTCTTGTTACTTGCGGCTTGTTGTCATATCCAACATCAAGGGGTATCTCCACATTACGCCAAATCATCAGCTGCTGTCCCATATGTAGATTAATGCCGTGATTAATCATAAAATCGGCTCCAATAATAACCTCATCGACAATATCGGCAACAATAAACACATGTCTCACGTTGTTGTTGGCTATAGTCACCTTCACTTCAATCTTACCATAAACAGTAGCAGGCTCTCCAGTAGCTGTACGTAGCCGTATGTTGCTTAACCGCTCGCATTTCCCCTTTACTATATCGGGCCTTATTATTGACTGCGATGCCCCTGTGTCTATGGTAAGTACGTGCTTTTCCCCGTTGATGTGTCCGGACGCAGTGAGGTTGCTATTTTTCTGCTGCATCACTGATATGGAGATTGTGGGGTCCTCGTTTGTGAGAGCTAGCTCTTGCCCCTCAGTGCTGGCTCGTTTTAGTTTAACGGGGACTCTTGTGATGTTGTTTGGTTCTCCCGTTTGCTGTTTCTTGGTGGAGAAACAGATCTACCTCTCTTCTTTGGTGCCTTGCAGCTGCGCTGAAAATGACCGATCTTTCCGCAGTTAAAGCACTTAGGCTTTTCTTTGATAGCCTTCTCTGCCAGCAGTTGTCGCATTGCCTCCTTAACGCTAGCCACTAGGTTGTTATCCTCCTCAGATAAAACCTCCACATTCGGCACTTTACATATCTGTGGCTTGAAAACCATCCTGGCAGTCTCTTGAGCCAGCGCAAATGACACAGTTTCAGCGAAAGTGGATTTTTGCGTAGCGCACACCGCCAGTTTAACATCAGAGTCGCGAATGCCGTTAACGAAAGCCTCAGTTTTAAAATGGTCCAGGAACGGGTGACTCTCGCCTGGATATGTGAGCTGCACTAAATGCTCGATTTCCATTGCGAAATCTTGTGGAGATTCGTTAGGCTTCTGAACTCTACATCGCAATTCCATTCTGTATAAATTGCGCTTGTGCTCACCACCATACTTGCGCTGCAATGCTACCATTATTTCATTATAGTTGTTTCTGTAGCTTACTGGCACCGTCTCAAGTACCTCTGCGGCTGTACCCTTTAAGGACAAGATCAACTCTATGGCCTTTTCTTCTTCAGGTTATGCATTTTGTCCTCTAGAGCATGCAATTTCTCTTCAAACTCCTTTGCATGCTGTTCCAGGCCACCGTTTTCTAGATGTTGGACTCTATCCGCCAGCTCTGAGAATTTATTCTCAATAGAATCCACCCTCCTGTTAATGGCTTCAGAAACCTCTACCAGGGTCTCGTTCATGGCTTTATTTGACTCCTGTATTTCGGCTACAAGTTTTTTCTGCATCTGCTGATTTTCGGCTACAAGCTTTTCCTGCATCTGCTGAGTTTCGGCTACAAGCTTTTCCTGCATCTGCTGAGAGTTTTGTTTTATTTCACTTATTTCGGCTACAAGCTTTTCACTGCTGATCCTTGATGGCTCCTGCATCTGCTGAGAGTTTCTTTTCATTTCGATCATCATAGCAGCGAACATTGAATTTATGTCCATGCTGCTGGTCATGGCAGGAGGGCATACCTGCACATCGTCTTTGTCCTCAAATTCGTATGTCCCGATGTCCATGCCGCGATTCTTAAACTCATCTATCAGCCTCTTCTGCAGTTCAGCATTGTTACCTGTAGTTGGCAATTCCAGCTTACTGAGCTCCTTTTTCAGCTGTTCAACTTTTAGCTCATCAAATTTCATGATTATTTATTTTAATTTTATACGCCCATGTTCTGGTAAACGCAGCGTTTTCAAATCGCTTACGGTTTGAAAAACGCAAAGCGCATTTCAGCATGTTCTGAAAACCACGCGATTTGCTAGCGTTTTGCTATTTTCGAAGTTGTGTTCGAGCAATGAAAACATATGTTTTACCATAACAAAACATAAACAAAAAAATAAATTTTAAATTAGAATGCCTTCAGCGTTCTTGCTTGCTATATTAGCTTTAAAAAAGCTACAATCAAAAGAAGTTTTAAGTAAAAAAAAACTTTAAGAGATTCCTCCAATCCATTGGATATTCCAGACCAAGCGTAAGTACATACATACATATATAATTATATAGACAAAAAAAGTTCCGGTTTCATGTCATGTTTTCGCGTTTTAAGTTTCATAGCTCTCTACAGGTTAAACAAAACTGCATTTTTGATGATTCTAGAAGGAACTTCTCGGCATATGAGCAGAAGTTCAATACCAGAAATAGTGCGTTTGGCCGGCGTTTTAAGATTTTTGGCAGTCGGGTCCTTCCAAGGTGTGATCGCCAATGACATTAATGTAAGTATGGGCCGTAGCACTTTCTGTAAAGTTTTATGGAACATACTTAATATTCTTGAGGAGAGGCTCTGTCCACTTTGGATTCAGTTGAAGATGACCGAATCAGAAGCGATAGAATCCAAAATACACTTTTATGAAAAATTTAAAATACCCGGCGTCATTGGATCTGTAGATGGCACCCATGTGGAACTTATAAAGCCTGCGCATGATTCTGAACTTACTATTGCCGAAAGGGCTATTACAGCTTAAATGTGCTGATTGTAAGTAGCTTATCATACCCAAATTTAATTAAATACATACATACATATCTATGATCATGCTTCGCAATTTAATGTAATAATTTTTTATTCTTAATATCATGTAGATTTGTGATTACCAAATGAAAGTTCGCGCTGTGGATGCAACTAGGCCTGGATCATGCCACGATGCTTTTGTGTGGAACTTAAGCAATGCAAACACCTACTATGAAGAAATGTATTCCCATGGGAACACTAATTCTTGGTTGTTAGCCGACTCTGCCTATGCATTACAACCCTATGTTCTGGTGCTGTACAAATCAGCGGTGTTTGGTTCAATGCAACACAAATTTAATTTAGTGCATTCATCAGCAAGAAATATAGTAGAGAGGACTATAGGGAACTTAAAAAGCCGTTTTAGAAGCCTTCAGATGTGTCTTCCCTATAGTCCGTCAAAAGTAGTAAAAATTTTTAATGTTTGTTGCGCTCTGCACAACATTTGCAAACATTATAACGTTCCTATGGAAGATCATGACCAAATAGTTCCTACATCAAATGAAGAAGTGGAAGAACACCCAGATCAATTGCAAAACAATACCGCAGGAGCGGAAACTAGAGACAATATTGCAAGGACTTTGGTGTAATAAAAAATTTATAGTTTTTTTTTTATATGCATACATATGTACATATATATTAAAAGTACAACAAAAATAAACACTTCATTTATTTAAAAAAAAACTTATGTAACTGTTATGAGTAAAATAAAATAATTCAATTATCATACTAAGGAGATCATTAACACCACAAAAAAATTCAAAATTAATCCACTTCCATGCCTAGCTTTATTTTCTCTAATTTCAAAAATTCTAGTTTCATTTCGTTGCGACTACTGGCAATTTTTTCCAATTCCAGGTGATGCCTTTTTATTTCAGAAAGTTCTTTTTTCTTTAAAGAACAAATTTCATCCACATTTTTATATATATGTCTTAAATATCTAGTGTATTCTTTCATATTATTGTTCATTTCCTCCATTTGTTGAGCTATATATTTGAAGTTCTTTGTTTCTTCGTCCATTAGTTGCTGAATGTTACCGCTGAAATGAGCTTTCTTTCTTCGAGGGGACATTTCAGGATTAAATGGAGGAGGAGTTGCAGATGTTGGCGTTGTACTTTCCAAAACTATTAAATCAGATATTGTGGTGTTTTCAATTTGAATATCCACTTCACATTCAATATTCTTCTTCGACTCAGCACCAAAAGATTTTGCTTTTGAAATACCCTCTACTGCGTGGAATATATTACATATTACAGCCAATTGCTCTTCAACTGGCGACAAGAAGTGCTGCTGATAATCCCCCCCTCCCGTCTTACTTAATGACATCTTGTTTTCCGCTAGTCTTGTTTTTATGCTGCGTCTCCAGTCACACCAAATCTAAAAAAACACAATTCAAAATGGCTTGAAATATCGAGTTGAAAGATTATACCTTTTTCCAGTTAGCAATATTTCTAGTGGGTGGTCCACTGGCATTGAGCTGATCGGTTAAGTCGCTCCACAATTGGTCTAGTTTGACTCTATCGCCTTTGTAGAGACCTCTTGCAATGTCTGGATGTATTTCCATAAATTGCAGAAATATTTTGCACTGCTCTACTGACTTTTGCGGCGCCCTTCATAGAAAAACAAGATTTACTATTTCAATAACAAATATTTGTTTATGTACTTACATTTATATATGTACTTAAAAATAAAAATTTTTATTGTCCAGCGGCAACAGGCTTTTTTGCACTTTACTTTATTGGCGGCAAATTCTTCTTTCATTTAGAGATGTTACATGTTAATACCTACGAATAATTGGTAGTTTTCATCACGGGTAGCCGGTTTCAAATAGATTCTTGTATGATTTTTTTTAGCTCTTGTAAATGTTTGACGGTACCATACAGAATTTAAATTATTTCTGAAGTTTTATTTAGGGATTTTTTGTACGTTTTAATATAAATATGTTGATTTAATAAATTCCAAATATTAATATCAAAAGTTAAGAAAGAAATAATCAAATAACTTACTTTAAAATCAACACCACTAACATTAATTTTTTTCGAAAATCAATTTGATCAGCTGTTTGCATAAATCGCCAGTTCATATGTAAACAATTGCGACGGACAATTGACAAATTCAAAGTAAATTTTTAATTAAAACCGTGAAAAAAGTTAGAAGTTTTTTCTTAAATAAGAAGAAAACATATTAAAATTACATTGTGCATTATTTTATTTTCTCTTTAAAGTTCAGTTTAAATAAAATGGACCAGATCGTTTCAGTGTACACTAGCGGTTTGAAAACGCCAAATTTCTAGCGTTTTCTTTTCTCAGAACACCTGTTTGGCGTTTTCAAATCGAAAAGACGAACTTTAAGCGATATGCGTTTTTCAGAACACCTGCTTGGCGTTTTCAAATCGAAAACGCCAATTTTAAGCGATATGCGTTTTTCAGAACATGGGCGATAATATCCTTTTTATTTTTTTCCTTAAATTGCAATGTCCTTTTAATTATTTTTGCAATCCCACTTCTGACACCAATTGTTACGTTTTTAGACCTTTTCGTAAAAACGGTTTTATTACTTATCCTTCAAGGATTCGATACGTGTATATGGCTGTGTATACTTGTGAATCTATTTAGCTTTATTAGCAGCGAATACTTGCATACTAGATCATTAAGAATAACATCTCTTAGCATTTATGTTGCTATGTTTGTTGCAACAAACATTGCATTACGAACTCGAATGTAGTATTATATTCAAAATGGGGCTTTGATGGAAGCTCTGGCCATAGCTCATACAAACAAGCCTTTCATGGATATGATGCTAGTGATTCATCAGTTTTTTTAACCACAATTGTACCACTTAGGCTTATGTTTGAGGAGAAGGTAATTTGGCAAAATCCACGGTCGTCTTCAACTAGATTTTGCAGACCCTTGAAAATTGAATTTACCGAAGAAACCGCATATGTTTCAATTAGTGAACAAAAAAGAGTTGAAGAGGAAATTCAGAATTTAACCTGTTCAACTGTCACGATTCGTGAGAAAGTTGTACATGTTTTCAACAAATTAACTTTGGCAATGGTAGATGGAAAACTTTGCAATGCCTTAACACAAACCACATCAACACAAAAGTGTTACTTATGTGGCGCTACAAGTAAGGATTTTAATAATATAAAAGCCATGATCCAAAGACCTGTGCATGTAGACAATTTAAGATTTGGCCTTTCCATTCTTCATGGCTGGATTAGATTTTTCGAATGTCTTTTGCACGTGGCATATAAAATACCTTTACAAAAGTGGCAGGCTAGGACTGATTCTGAAAAAAGAACAGTAGCTGAAAAAAAAAAAAAATTAAGAAAAAATTTAAAGAGAATATGGGATTAATAGTTGACCAACCCAAACCTGGTTTTGGAAACACGAATGATGGGAATACGGCAAGACGTTTTTTTCAAAACGCCGAAAAATCTGCCGAAATAACAAAAATAGATGTTAATTTAATAAAAAAATGCACGTGTTGCTTATTGCTGTATCCAGTGGCCATGAAATTAATAATGAAAAATTTAAAATATATGCACACAATACAGGACGACTTTTTGTTGAAACGTATCCTTGGTACAATATGCCTCCCACTTTGCACAAGTATTTTATTCACGGACCCGAAATTGTGTCAAATGCCATTTTACCTATTGGGCAGTTATCAGAAGAAGCGCAAGAAGCTCGAAATAAAGATTTTAAAAAATATAGGGAGTTTCATTCACGAAAGTGCAGTCGCGAAAAATCAAACCAAGACATTTTTAATATGTTTTTGATAACCTCTGACCCAATTATTTCAAGCATGCAAAAATTGCCTACAAAGAAGGTTCTTAGCTTGCCAGAGGAGGCAACTGATTTAATTGTACCTGCAGCTCCGAACAAGAACAGTGATGTTGAACTTGCTGATGCTGCTAATGATGATGATGATAATGATGATGATGATAACGATGATGATGATGATGATAACGATGATGATGATGATGATAACGATGATTATAATGATGATGATGGTGATGTTGATGATTAACTTTAAGATGTATAAAATGTAATGTTTAAGTTCTAATATGTACTCCTTGCTCTATATACCTACACTGATATTTGGCATTATTTAATAAAATTATACTCAAATATACTTAGAAAACACTTTTTTTACTTATTTTAATGGTATTAACTGAAAAATAAAGAAAAATTATCCGAACATAGCTTCCCTGGGGGGTTACTCTCTATCGCGATGCGAAAGAAAAATCATACGAAATCGAACAATTGGTACTTTTTAATGCGTTTGTGCATTTGCCTTTCGCATTTAGTTTGTGTTATTTTCGCAAATGTGGCAGCACCGCACTCTGCAAAGCGAAAGTGTATGTCAAAATCGTTTGATACGTACAAATATCTTGCGGTAGTAAAATAGCAAACGCAAATAAACAAAAAGATGTAAGTATATTGAAAGTTATATTGTATATTATTTATTTTTTTTAATAAATATATGTATATTAATATTTTTTTATTTATTATTTATTTTATTTTTTATTTATTATTTTATTTATTATTTATATATTAATATCTTTTTTATTTATTATTTGTAATTAAAATATGCCTCGGCCGAATTCTCAGTAGCGTTTGTATATGGTGTTAATAGCCAAGGCTCCAACGGATATCCCGAATCGCCTTAACAAAATCAAAAATAAGAAAAAATTAGAAAATTCGAATATTTAGATATGTATATTTTTAAATAAAGTACCAATAAGCCAAAAGCCCTTCTCTCCTCTTCCAAAACGGTCTTTTAGCTTTTGTTTTACGCTGGAAAGACTCCACACATGTGAGTTATGGCACGCACCACCGTATCGGCAATCTACAAATGTTATTAACATTTTGTGATTACAAATCTACAAAAAGTACAATCAAGATAAAAGTAAAATCAAAATTAATAAAGAAAAGAACTCACCACCATAGCGTTCATACTATGCTTCAATTTCCTATTAAAATATAAATGCTCCATTTTAGATGGTCTAACCATTTGAATGTGAGTGCCATCCACTGCTCCAATCACACCAGGAATGCCGCATGTACGGTAAAATGCTTTTTTGGTCTCTTTTTCCTCTTCGGCTGATGCATTAAAATTTATATGTTTGACACAAAGCACTCTCTCAATCACCGCGCATATCTCTGTCAAACAACGACACATTGACTGCTGAGATAGTCCTAAAAGATGGTCTTGCCCAATTTGATGTTGATAACCGCCTTGTCCAAGCAATTTTAATGCAGCGCCCAATTTTATAATGCTTGGGATTCCTGTTGATCTTCTTAGAGCTTTCAGCTCGGGCTGAATAGCGTTCAAAACATAAATAAACGCTTCTTTGTTTAGTCGGAAATTTTGGATAAAGCTGAAACAAACACTATTTTAAAACATTTTCCACAATCGATTTATTTTTCTTACATGCGGTCATTTAAGGAGAGTATATCGGATCTATCTCTTAATATTCTCCTTGTAATTCGGTCCACACGTTCATTTTCGTCTTCCAGCCATAAAGCTATAGAATCCATCGCAGTTTATTTTTATTTATTGAAATACAAATAATTATTCTATTTTTATAACAAAAAGCACGCTGTACAACAATTTTCTTTACAATTTTTTTGTTCACAAGTTTTGACATTTTATTTTGTCCTTCTTCGTTATTGTTTACTTTGCGGTGGCAGTGTTGCTTCATTTTATAATTACTTTGCGAAAGCGTTTGCGTAAGAGATACAGAGTACCAAATTGTTCTCTTATCGCATTTGCCTTTCGAATCGCATTTGCTTTCGCATCGCGATAGAGAGTAACCCCCCTGATTTGATCCAAGAAAACATGCTATTCTAACCCACTGTGCGCTGACAGAGCTCAGCGAGTTAGTGTATTGACCCTACAAGAAATGAAAGACTGAAACTAATACACACAAAAACATTTTCACTAACACAATTAAAAATGTTTTAGCCTAACAGCGTTACCATTTTTGGACTTTTCATACCCAAATTCTTACGATTTGTTTTTAGTTGATCAAATATATACTTTTTCAGTATGTTTGTGTATGTACGAGTTCAATGAAGTAGCAAAAATAGTTATATAATAAACCAATTAACAAAACTAACTTAAATTTTGCTATAACTGTTGTTTTAAATGTTCCACGAGATTCAGGGATTTTTGGAGTATGAAAAATACATTATATAGGAATTAAGAAAAGAAGTATGAGCGACAACGCTGGTAT
>OY776276.1:31177102-31187102 GCA_963675445.1 Linnaemya vulpina
AATGGAGGCAAACTTGATATCCAACAGCACTTACGAACAAATAAACACAAGGATTCCGACATCGCTGCCGCTTCTAGCAAAACTCTATCCTGCTATAAATATCTATAATAAATTGGTCTTGAATGTGCATTTAAGGTTGTTTGTACTTTTTAATTGTTATTATGAAATCTTATCCCTGTTCTGTATTTTGGTTTCAAAAATATGGTCACCGTACCCATAGTTAATGATCGGCAAATGCCTAGAGAGGTTTCCATATGTGGCCTTTTGTTGCAGCAGCATATAAGTTTCAATAAATTGTTAGCTGAGCTTAACTTAGCCCACAAAAAGTTCACGTGTGTTCTTAGTAAATAAAATTCCTAAAATTCTCATTTCTTGCTTAAGTTGAAGATTAACATTTCTTATGCACATAATGTTGTATAATGTTATCCTGCATAGGTGAGGAAGTTCAGTCTTATTAGGAGGAATGACGGCACCAGTTTCCTTAGCCCAACCACAAATTTTAAAATCCAGTCTGTCTAAGTGTTGTTTTGTTTGTATCTCACAAGCAGAAGTGACTGCAAATATGTTATCAGCATAACTGCCTGCGTAATCGATTCCTGGAAGATTATGTAAAGCTTTGGATAGCGGATTCGCATAAATTGCATAAAGTACCACTGACAAAGGAGATCCCTGTGGGACACCGTTATCAAGTGGATAGTGTGAAGAACAATAACCATTTACCATGACCATGAGCCTACTGTTGTCTAAAAACGATTTTAATAGTTTAAAAATTTGTAGAGGTGTACGCCATTGGTTAAGTGGGCTTTTTCCAAATCCTCTGAAAGAACTATGCTGTATTTATATTTTATGAGATTAGCTCGTAGAGTCTCTCCCAGTTGATGGCATAAAGTATGAACACCGCGTTTCAGAATAAGGCATGCTGTAACTCAGAAATTTTGTGCCGGGTATGATTCCAAAAACGTTTAACCAAGATTTTCTTAAATATTTTCGAAAGTGTTGGTATTAGAGTAATGGGACGGTATCCGCTTATTCGATTGGGGTTCTTTCTGGGTTTAGGGATAGGTGACACGATGGCGATTTTACAGTCATGAGCATATATACCGCTGGACAAAAGGTTGCTGTATAAGTCACAAAGGCGTGTTTTCAAAGCAATCGTTGTGTTCTTGACCATAGAGTAATTTACTTTGTCATCCGCAGGTGTAGAACCCTTTAATGTTTTCATAATAAAGTTAAGCTCAGTAATATCTACATTTTGGGTCTTTGACCATTTCGTGGTAATTCATCAATATTAAACATATTTTTCGCGTGTATTACATCAACATCCAGGGCATCAGTTGAACTAATCGGGATCCAAAACTGAGCAAAGTTTGCAGCTACAATTTGAGGGTGAGAGAAGCAATTGTCATCTATACAGATTGAAGGAAAGTTTTCGTTTCTTTTGCATCTCAGGTTATTCACCTTCTTCCATAAAAAACGTACATCCATTTGTGGATTAAGAGAATTTAGAAAACGGCCCCAAGTCTCACGTTTTGCAATTTTACATTCATACTTAACTGTCGCACATGATCTCCTATACTCTATGCTTCATTTTTTATTCTAATCACGTTTCGTTGGCTGTTTTTCTTAAGACTCCCTTTATTTGAGCTATATTGATATTTGGAGATTTGGCACATTCGTCATTTATAATGTTGCCGTCTTCTCGAAAAAAGACCAATTAGCGCGAAAGCGTGGTGAGAACTTCTCTTTATTGTTACTTTATTACACTGCTCAGCAGCCAAATCCTCCTTTAAAAAAACCATGTGGACTATATGGATTTTGATGCGCTGAGCTCGAATCCGTTTTCGGTTTTTTTCCATCAGGTCCAGATTTTTTTTATGGGCGTGGCAATTTTTTGTCCCTAAATTAGCCAGGTACGTATACATATTTCACCCTAACTCGGGAAGGAGTCATCCGATTTTAAAAAGTAAAAAGCAAAATTCTTAATATTTTTCAGATTAAAAATGGAATTTAAAAAAATTCAAAGCAAATATTCAACACTTTGCACCTTTATCGATCGAAGAAATAAAAAAGCTATAAACCATAAAAATCGGTTGTAAAATTTAGATTTTATTTTCAATTTACCGCAGGTACCCAATGTTGTAATGCTACCAACCTTTCATATGCGTGACAATAGTATTTCGTTAGGTGAACAGGTAAAGAAACTAAAGTGCAACAGTATTTTGCATGGTTCTTGGACTTAAAAGTTATAATATAGTATTTTTCAATAACCTTTAATTCTAAATCGAGAAAATTAGAGTAGATTTTAATATTTATTGCAGCAGTATATGTGGAAATTGATGGCCAATAAGTGAGTCAGTTTTAATTTGATATCAAGCGGTTAAAGTCGGCAACGGTAAATATATTTCTTATTGTGTAAAGTAATAAAGCAATTAAATAATCCATAGAAGCTTTCATAGTACAAAATGTCAAGGATTTGTAACAAATCTCCAAACTTATTTTGTTACGTATGTGGTCACCAAATACCAAATCAAAAAGGCTTGTTCTCTATTTCGAAAGTACGAAACTTTCACGTCCTTTTGCACCAAATTACATTGTCTTAATTTTGATGCAAGAAGCTCAGACTTGTGTCTTGAGAGCACTAATTCACGAATTAAGTTATTCAGTTTGATTCGGAATATAAGGTTTACTTGTTGGATTTCCAAATGATTTTAACCGCACGATATCAAATTAAAACTGACTCACTTATTGTCCATCAATTTCCACATATACTGCTGCAATAAATATTAGAATCTACTCTAGTTTTTTCGATTTAGAATTACAGGTTAAAATACTATTTTTAATCTGAAAAAAAATAAGAATTTTGCTCGAAAAAAATTTTTTCTCGATTAATTTCTGAATACTTCCATAACGATAAGAGATAAAGAAAAACTGTATTTGTCTAAAATAAAAGGAATTTTGTTACACATCTTCTGGTGTTTTACTTTTTCAAATCGGAGTTCCCGAGTTAGGGTGAAATATGTCTAGGTACCTGGCTAACTTGGGGGGCAAAAAATTCCCACGCCCATACAAAAAATCTGGACCTGATGGGAAAAAACCGAAAACGGTTTCGACTTTAGCGCATCAAAATCCATATAGTCCAGTGTTATTAGATAATATAATTGGGAAGTGATCGCCAACCTCAGGCAAAGACAAGGGGGACCAAGAAAATTCAGATGCAATGTCTACACCACAGGTTATACAGATAGGACACGAAAATCCCGCCAGATCGTATTTCCATGAATAGCATTACCTTTTTAACTCCTCATTTGGTAAGGTCAGTAAGATATTGCTTTGCATATTTCTATCTCTATTCAATTAGCCGATTAAACGTCAAAAATTTATGGGTTAAAAAATTTTTTTGCAAGCAAAGGTCATTTACTTTTATTAAAATTAAGAAATTTGCGCCTTTTTCTAAATTTTACTTGAATTTATTGTGTTTTAAAATAGCAAAGTGATAAAGATTGCTATTATATGATAAAGATAAGGTGTTTTATTGAGTTAATCCTAGCTCTTTAAGTGGCATTTTCCTTCAAATATAACCTGTGCTGAAAAAATTTTAGAAATAATGTAAGTATTAATTACGGTAAAATTTATGAAGCAAAATAAAACAAAACCTATATTTCAGGAGACGAAAATGTATTATGGGTTGCCAAGATGCTCAGAAGCTCCATAGGTTCCCAAAGAATCCGAAAAGGTAAGTGTATGATAGATATAAACATATTTCGGAAAATTGTGAGTGGCAGACCGTGCTCGGAATTGATTCAGGACAAGCAGTATTTGCACTCATAATTTTCCCTTCATAAATTTTGTATTATGTTCTTAAACATTTATACAAAATAGTGTTTGTAAAAAGTTTTTATATGTTTGTCTGTATCGAAATTATGAAAACCAACCGAATGTATTTTTAACTGCACAATAACAATGGTATGATCGGCAGATGCATGAATATGGACAGCCTCAAGTAAATTGTGTTTTTTTAATACTGTGAGTTTGGTTTTTTTTTTTTGCACATTCAGACAAAATAGTATTTGTATTTGAAAGTGTTTATATGTTTGCTATATGGAAATGAGGAATACTGTGTTGGTTTTTAAAACATTCAGATAAAATAGTATTTGCTAACAGTGTTTGTCTGTATGTATATTAGGAAAACCAACCCCTTAACAGTATTCACAAGTGCGCAAGGCACATACTAAAGTAAAAGTCAAGAGGAAACAGGATTGTTGTTTGCACACACGCAAGCATTTACAGACTTAATAAAAATTAACAGGAAATAATTTTGTTTTAAAAACGAAATAATAACTATTTGCCTATTTCTCTTTTAGGAAAGAACATCAAAAACAAATACATAGCATTGGAAGAAGTTCTTGAAAGCAGTATTCTGCAAAGAGTAGATGGAAGTCAACTGAATTGCGTTTCCACAGCACTGCTGAGATGGCTCTTCAGAAAACTTGAATTAAATGAATGATGACCATAACCATTTTAAAAATCACCGATCCTTTTCAGGACCACAAATTTAAAAGAGTTTTTTTTTTGGTATTGGAAGTAATTTATTAGCTCTGGCCTACCGTGTTCTATGTAAATAAAAATGCAATTTTTATTTCATATTAGTCCCTACGTTTCGTGAATTTTATGTTCACTTTTTCAAGAGATCTTCGCCTATTTAATAAAAAAGATATTTCAACTATTTTTACAATATATATTAACAATTGTTTTAATAAAGTAACTTACATGTAAATAAAATGTTACATTAAAAGATTTTTATTAATTATTGGAACATTTGTTATTCAAACACATTAACAAGTTTAAAATCACAGATGTTGTGTGATTGCAATCTTATAACTGGCGCTTAAGTTATCCGTGTCCTCTTTGATGTTCATTGTTTTGTTTAATTTTTGTTGAATTCTTAAGGCCCAATTAGCGAGACGCGACGCAGCGCAAACGCGTCAGCTGATCCAACCTGTTACATGGAAAATTGCGAAAATGTTTAATTGAGCGCTGAAAAACGCAACGCAGCGCAGAAAACCTACAGAAAATAGAATTTTACGCAGAAATACGCAAGAGTGATGGCATGTATGTATGTTGAATGAAAGTGCGGCACAAAAGCTTTTTTTTTTGTACTTCTTGTTTGGTTTGATATTTGAACATATAGTTGATACATTTGTAGATATACATAGCATATTCAATAAATTAATTTGCTATATAATTTAATTTACTTTATAAAATCACAAAAGACTATAAATATTTTTTTTACAATAGTAGGTTAATGTTATACATACGTATGTATATGCAGATATATGAACGCATGGGCATAAATTCATTTGGCACCAACATTACTACATATATAATTTATGTATGTACATGCAGGAAAATGTGTGGATAATGTTAAGCGACCAGTACGGTGCTATTAAGACAACCCGATAATAATAAACACAATCTTGCACTAATGCATGTCAGTAAAATTTGAAACCAAATTCCTGACTGAGGGCAAAGTCAATCTCGGGATCTAAGGTATCGTTGTCTTGTGTTCACTACTTCAGCCAGCAACACCTATATAATATATATGTATTAGTAAAATTATGATATAGATTATACATATAATAAAGATGTTACATCTATCACAAGTTTAAAATAAACTATTGTATTATTTATACAATTTCGTACGTTTTCTGTACAAGCGCAAAAAGGAAAGTGCCATCACTGTTTCAAGCAGTTGTTTTTAAATGATAAACACCACAAGTTAAACAGTATTCTGTGATATTTTGCGCAAACATAAAAAGTTTAAACAAATAAACATATATTTTCCATATCCATTTTACAATATACATATCTTCTTTTTTAATATTATCACTCAAATAAATTTAAACACTACAATTTGTTGTATGTACATATACATATATATGTACATACACAATTTTTTTCTGTAAAAGCATATGGTGCGTTTTTAAGCATTCTATAAGCGGAGTTGCGTTAGCGCGTTGCGCTGCGCTTGCGCTTGCGTTTTAGCGTCTCGCTAATGGAGCCTTTAAGCTCCATTAGTGTTGGTTACTTTATCCAATATTCGTACATTGTCAAAGTCTGGATTGTGTTTAGACTAAAGCTCTGCACACATGTCTTTGAAGAAAAAAGTACTCCTAATACGACAAAGCTTGTACACATTTTCCTACTGTAATCTGCTCTAAAACAAAATGTTGTACCTATTTTCTAAAACAACAACATCAAGGAACAATTTTTATTGTTTGGTTGATTATAAAAGTACTGCGTAATATTATGTTCGAGTCATTCATCAAACAAGTCGAGTAAGAATTGAAGATCAAACTTCATATTGTACACGTGAAGGTTTACATATAAAAGAAATGATTTTTATGTTAAGTTTTAGACTAAATCTTTTAGTCTGAATCTACATATGTGTTTGCATAGTAAGATGGCTAATTTAAGAAAATGGAAATAAATGAGGCAAGTGTAAGTACCTATATAATTAAATATTCACATTTATAAATATTTATTGGTTAGTTTTAGACTCTTGATAAATCTACTTCAAAATAATTCAATGTGTTTTTTACAATTTTCAAAAGTTCAACTCCTCGGAAAATTTTAATGAAAGCCATATACATATGTAGTAATCTTAAGGCTTCAAACAATTGGAAAAGTATTCAATAGCAGTAAATCTAGAAAATAATAACATCATTATGAAATTTAACATTGCTGTTAAAGTATCTGAAGTACAACAAGTAGGAATTAAAATTTGAGGAACTTTCTTATGTTCTCATTTTTGTATGTTCCGTATTTACTAAACAAGTACGAAGTCAGCTACATACACGTTGGTATTATCAAACCTTCCCTTCTTTTCATTAGTCGCGTTTTGTTCGAATGTCTTGACTTATCCGAAATCTTAAGGCCCAACTATAATATGCGTACGCTAGCGCAGGCGAATTTGCGAATACATACAATCAAATGTGTGCGACCATAATTTGCTTTGCCAACTTTTCGGCAAGTTTCGTTTAATTTTATTTTTCTACGCATAGAGCGAAACTGATCGCATTTTCTTTAAGGAAAAAGGGTTGCATTGAAAATAGTTATTAGATACACACAAACCGTAGACTGTGATACATGCACAAAAGAAGCCGCAATGGACGCCGAAAACAATTTTAAAGAAAATTTAATAAATAATGTGAAAAATTATAAGTGCCTTTATGATAAAAAGGATATCTTTTATTATAATCGAAAAACAAAGGCAAAATGCAGAAAAGTGCATAAAAAGTATTATATTTTATCTTTCTTTGTTCTGGTATATACATATGTATATAGGGCAAAATGTATTTGTGTATTTTCTCTTAATTAATGACCCACTTGCACACACCGTTGGATTGTTTAGTACTTTTCCAATTTAATCTATAATTGCTTTCTTAATTGAAATTAACTTTCTTATGATAATATATACATTTATAAGTTGAACTCATATATATATATATATATATATATGCATTTATATTTTATATATATATAATAAATTAATGTTTCATAAATTAAATTTTTTTGCAACTGAGTGTAGTAAGTACTTAAACTCAATAAGTATAATATAGCCACACAAATTCTTGTTAAATTTGCCTTACGCATTTGACAGTCTTTTCGTCGAGTTTTGACAGTAGGCAAAGCTAGCCTACGCATATTATAGTTGGGCCTTTATTCCTTGCAGACCTTTAATTGTGTTGTGTTTGTATTACGTGTTGTGAGAGAGCAGTATTCCCTTTGCTTTTGTTTATCTCATTTTTATGTTCGTTTATTCTTGTTTCCAGATTTATTTTTTTTTTGTGCCAATATATAACATAGAGGCCGGGATTTTTTTATTCCTACAAATATTAAATATATAAGAAAATTTGTTGAAGTGATTGCTCAAATCTTTGCTTATATTGCATGTATCTTATTTTGCAATAATTTTGTCACATACAATTTACGCCATTTAAAATAAATTTAACATTTTAAATAAATAATTCTAATATTAGTTTATTATTATTATTTAAGAAAGGAATTACAAAAACATTAAATAACTTTAAGATAAATGGACATACATTTTTATAACCAGTTTTCTTTGGCATTTTTGTAAAACACTTCTCCTTACTAAAACTTTTAAGAAACAAAAACTACTTTTCAAAGATATTTATTTCATACTTCCTGCATATCCAACAATATATGAATCTCTGAATAAACGGTTTGTTAGCCTGCATATTTTCCAAGTTTAGTATTCTCTTCCAGTCATAAAGTATTCTCTTCCAGTCATCTCCTATGGCAGATAAACAACATCATTAGCAATGTGGCAAACTGCTTCCAACTATAATTCGTCTTGCTGCCATGAATTTTTCAGCACAGGTTGAACAAATTAAAGAACTGCATTCTAAGGCCAACTGCACCTTCACAGACTATTCCACTATTCAAAATCACTGCACTTTTGTGAGTCTGGAACAGTTTTTCGAAAACCATCACTAAGGATTATAATTTCTCATTTTCCACACCATTTCGATGTTAATCCAATGACAATAATATATTAAATTAAGTTTGCAGATGCAAATTATCACAAAAACACCAAATATTTTAATAACACCAAATATTTTATCAAAACAAAATTGTATTTCCAATTTGTTTACATTTTTTTTAATGTTTGTTTATCACTTCACTCATAATGATTTCTGAAAACCACCTATAGCTTTACTCTTCACAACAAGGGGTTAACGAAAAACTGATACGGGGAAAGAACTGTAATTTTTGAGTCTTCTGTATATTTTGTGGTCTACACTATCCATGGAGACATCAACAGATGTCGGGGTATGCCTCGTACTGAGGAGCGTTGGTGATTCATCATTTAAAATTACAAGACCCTTGTCATCCGCGAAGCTTTCCCAAAGAACTCCACTTCGGGGAGTTTGTTGAAGATCCCCAAAGCGTGTGCTGTAAATTCAAATCTCCTACTAATATGTTATGATCATTATGAGGAAAGCTCAAACAATCGAACGCAGAATTAGTCATTCTCAGCTCACATTCCTTATATATACATATTAGTAATAAAAATTTCTGTGTTGCACTTTATAACAATTGTTTGGAAAAGCAAATCACTCGAGGACAGTAGCATTAATACCATTTTGAACAAAAAGAGCTACAACCGATTTGGCGTAGGAATAGCAATTATTGTGATGGAAGCCTTGGTATCCTGGTAAGTGTAAAAGATGACGATCTCCATCAGTTATATGTGTCTCTTGCAAAGCAATCAAATTTGGTTTATATTTGTCAACAAGTAGCTCAAGGGCAAATTTATAACAAACAAATCCTTGTATATTCCACTGAAGCAGGTTGATACTCAATTTAAATTTCATAAATTATATAAAAAGTTTGTTTACTTCTTCAGACGAGGATGGTTTTGTTTTTTTATACGTGTTGGGTGTTATTACAACATTAAGTTCTGAGAATTTTTTATATATTTATGAACATGGGTTTAATGCACCAGTCGGAGAATTTAATCTCGAACCAATACAGGTGTCCATCGTCAAATCATACCGACTAGCATATTTGTTCACAGTTAAATTTCTATTGAGGATATCATTCGGATTCATCATCCGAAAGCATTGCTTTCCATGAAGAACATTCATTTTTCCTTTTTGCTGGTGGTTTGAGCAAGTTTAGAGTTGGGTTATCATTGAACGTTTTCCAGGCTTAACGAAAAGTACATCTTGATATGTGGATGTAGTTCACAGACTTATGTTTCCAGAAGCTTGGGCAAAGAGGATCATGTGATGGATGTTCTTCTGTCATGCAATTAACACAGTATTTTCTTAAGCAATATTCATGTGGCATAGAAAAAGCACAATCTTTGCACACTTTTACTGCCTTACATATGTTTTTGGTATGACCGAGTCTTTCATAAAGTATACAACGCATAGGATTTGGTATATATTCTTCCACTGCTATTCTTTCC
>OY776276.1:31192102-31212102 GCA_963675445.1 Linnaemya vulpina
TGTGAAACACAACCAGTTATAAATAAAATAGTCTATTGACGAGTTGTTTTTTAACTCTAATATTTTTTTACTCTTTTTTTGTGTTTGATTTGTTTGGTGTCTATTTTGTTCCGAAACACATTTCATATGCCTAAAAAAAACAAATTATGGTTTGATTTAAAAACAAATGAATGGTTTGAAAGCCCATTCGAGACATTTGAAGCTACACTATACTACCTACTCATACCAATGAATTTAACACCTAAGAAAATTATACATATATAATATTTAAATCATAAAAGTTAAATTTTATTATAAAATTAACGTTTTCAATGTGAAAATTTAGAAGTTGAATTTTTTTTACCGCTTCATTTTGCCAAGCAACGGAGCTCTATGCCATTGAAGTATTCAGAATATGTATTGCGCACTTTCCTACCCTCATCACTCGAGCGATTTCCCTGGCATTTTTGCATATTTGTTAGTGAAACTTCATTTCGCCAAGATCTATTTTCAATACTTACACTGCTAGTGTTTTCTGCGTCAAAAAATTCAGAGTCAAGCCCATCTCGTGCTCTTATAAAATTATGTAAAGCACATGCAGCTAATGCTAGCTCTTCCACTATTTCAACAGTTAGTCCAATTTCCTTTTGAAATATTTGAAATTTATTGGCCAAAATGAAGACAGCAGCATCGTTTTATTTTCCGTTTGATCCGACATTAACATACAAAGATTTGTAATTTGCATCAACAATAGCTAACAGGACTACGCTGTGAAAGCCTTTATAGTTGTAGTAAAACGATCCATATTCCTTCCTGTTCATAATAGCAATATGTTTGCCATCTAAATATAGAAATATGTATACAATGCTCTAATTATGTATAAAAATATGTACACACGAATATTACCTATAGCTCCCAAGCAGTAAGGAAAACTCCATTTTCGTTCAAATTCATGTGCAACCCTTCTCCATTCATTTGCATTTTGTGGGACTTTAAAAAGCAAAACAAAATTAACTTAGTATCTGAAATGGGGTGGTATATATTATGAATAACTTGTACACACTTTTAAAAATCGTTTTTTAAAGTTCAATCAATATATAGCCTCAAAAGTTTCGGGATGATTAAACCTATGGACGACGCAGAAACTCGATCCCATATGACAATTGCCTAAATTTTTCTCCAGTGGCCAGATATCTTAATGTTAAAAGCAGTCTGAAATTATATACCTATGTCTTAATAATTACCATGTCTCCGAGCATTTGTTAATACCCTGCACTAGGTGAAATAGCTTCAGGCATTTCGGTATGCTACCTTTCAATAAACGGAGTTACTTTTTCCAGCAATTCACAAAATGAATTAAATGACATTCTTGAAAAGTTTTGAAATGCCTTCGAATCTTCCAATCGCAGCTCATCTATAGCCATTGAAGCTAACCCTAGTCCAGAGTTTCTTCGAAGCAACCACTTTCGGCTCCACACAGTGCGCTTTCTTGTTGTCTTTTTTTTAAAGTTAATTGCAGCTATAATTGATATAATGCTGCACACTGCAATTTTATTAGTATTTAAATCCATTTTTATGATACATATTATTTTATTAAAATTTGTTGTGCGCTCAGCTGTTGAAAACAACAGAAACTATGTCAGAAGCAATTAACATGTACGTTTGTGACCGAATATTATTAACGTTCTGTACAATGGTTGTTTTTGACAGACATGCACAATTAAATATGAGCTGAAAAGTTGACAAGTCATACGTAAAAAACATGTCGTGTATGGCCGGCTTTAGAGACTAGTACTATCTTGCAGTCCGAACCCTCCTCTACAGTCATATACCCCATTGTATACCCGACACGATCCGACCATAAGCACCAGAGCAATTGCTATGATACAAGATCAAATATTTTTTGAGTAATATATGTGTTTTCTCTTGTGCTAATTTTTAAAGTACTTTTTTTATCAGATCGCTTTTATGAAAGACGGATTTCAGATGGCAAAGTAATATAGTTTTAATTTAATTTACCGTTAATATAAAGGTATAAAATAGTTTTTTTCGGAATTGCTTGGACATAGTGCATATGTTTATATTCACAACTGCGTCTAATAAAAAACATATCTCAATTATTTATGGTAAAAACTATTGATATATAACAAGCCGTGTTACATGTAGAAGTATAAAACCAAAACCCATTAAAAATTAAAAGGGAAATTCCTGGAAAAACGATAAGTCAAGGGTACACGTCTGTTGTTTGTGCTGTGGTCCTCGCGTTCTTCGTATGTGTGCGTATGTTTGTGTTACCTTTCTACGTGAATTTTTTCGTTGTTTACTTGCCAATAAGATTATTTAAAGTAATTTCTTCGTAATTGTTATTTATTAAAATTTTAACTAAGGGTAAGTACACCTACAGATATCTCGTCCATATTTTCTTTCGACAATATGATTTACACGATATTGAATTGTATATACCAGGCAATAAAATTTTTTAAATATACAGTACAGAAGAAATTTAGTAAAAAGACTAATATTACCCTATATATAATGCTCTTATAACAGAAAAAGGATGTACGAACGTAACCGTTCATGGTTGTCACAGAAAACAGAGTCGACCAGCAAAATGAATTGATGATTGTAGTGAAAGAACTCGAAGACGCAAACTTCAGAATATCAATGAAGAAATATATCCAATAATCGTCAAAGGCTCATTTTTGCACCAAATTCAACCAACACGAAATAAGAAATCGAAAAAGTAATAGAAGCAAACCCAAGACGCACAAAAAAGATTTAGAAAAATATTTCTACACCGAATGAAGACCGGAAATTTACTCCAGAAGAGGTGTTAGCATCATTTTTGGATTTAAAATTATCTAAAAACCACTATATATAAAAATTACAAAAACGGGCAAATGAGAAGAATTCTGGGATTTTCCCAGAGCATAGGGATTTAGTCTTTGTCAAAAAAGAATATTTACTTCCGTAAACTGCTATAACTGCCACTTTCAATTCAGCAGAAATTAAATTGCAAGATCTTGAACGCGCTGCCGAACGTTTGTTAAATACATTTGATGCTGATCGCTCAAATGCATTACTTAAATTTCTAAATGGGGATGTGATAGGTCCTCTGGTCAAAGATAGTAAAAGCCGAAAACATCAGATGCTGACTTATATATGGTATCTTCCGTTCCATTGCGATTAACAAAAAGTCATACCGGGCTAGAGCCATCAACCAGCAGAGCAACAAAAATCGATATATGGAAATAGAAATACCCTCATCAACAAAGTATTGCAGACCAATAAAATTTATATTCAAAAAAGAAACAAACATAGTAGAAGAAGTCCAAAAAATAAGAAATTAAATTGATGCCCTTCAACATGCCTTATTTACAGTTGATGATCAGGAAATCGAAGTAAATTTAATGTGTCCACAAAGATTGATGGCAAAGTTGCATAAGCTTTAACTGATACAAATGCATCGTCATACTGCGTTATATGCCAAAAGACATCCAGTTGCAGAAGATGCCAGTTTTAAGGCAGAACACAGTAAGCTGTCTAGTGCAAAGAAATAAAAAAAAGTTGCACTACAATATTGGGTACCTGCAGTAAATTGGAAATAAAATCTAAATTTTTCAATAAATTTTTATTGTTTACAGCTATTTTTTATTTCTCAGATCTGTAGCTATTAGACAAAGGTGCAAAGTGTTGAATATTTGATTTAAATTTTTTTTAATTCCATTTTTAATCTGAAAAATTTGCGAATTACGCAGGAAAAAATGTGTTTTTCTCGATTAATAATCTGAATAATTCCAAAACGATAAGAGATAAAGAAAAACTTTTATTAGACTAAAATAAAAACTATTTTGTTACATATCTTCTGGTCTTTTACTTTTTAAAATCGGATGACTCGTTCTCGAGCTAGGGTGAAATATGTCTACGTATCTGGGTAATTTAGGGGCAAAAAATTGCCACGCCCATAAAAAAAATCTGGACCTGATGAAAAAAACCCGAAAACGGATTCGAGTTTAGTTCATCAAAATCCATATAGTCTAAATAGTTTTATTCAAAGGAGGGTTTGGCTGCTGAGCAGTGTAATTAGTTTCATACGTTTGTATTTCTTCACTTAACTGTAGATTATTGTTATTTGGAATTGATTGGACAAAGAAGATCATAAAATTGAGGAGTCAATTGAGTGATTTGGATAATAAAAAGGATGTTTCTTTTACTTGTCGCTACAGTCATTGTAATATTTTGTAATTTTTCAAAAGTTATGTCATGTTCTATTTCTCCATCTGTCAAAACATTCTGGCTCAGGAGTCCCAAGCTTGATGTCAAAAGTATTCCCTCAACCCTGTCAATTATTCTTTCTAGTTTTTCTATTTGAAATGAAATCCCCGTCTTTCGAATCTCCGATTCATCCCGTTTGGTTTAATTATTAATTGTCACATACTCATAATAAAGATTTTTGTTTGCCATAACGTATATTTTAGACAGTTTAGTCAATTGTTCACCAAAACGTTTATTTATTTGAATCTGATCATTGGATTGTTCAACTACACTGTGTGCATTACCTTCCACCATTTCTAACCTTTTTTTTTTCCAGTTCTTGCCTGTCTTCATCGTCCATTGTTCCAGACAAATATTTCAGTCCCGTCCCCAAAATGTTAAAAGGTCCTCGTCTCTGTCTGTGTGGAATAAGTGTTTTCAATGATGTATTCAAAAATTTCTAAATTGTCTATATAGTCTTTATATCTCATAACATTAAATATATGCACGATGCTGCGATATTCTCTAATAAGGTGTTTTTTACCTAAAACTACCTAAATCCGTTTCCTAGGTTGAGGTCCGTAAACTCAATCTTCTGAGCGTGTGTCACATGCGTCATTACCGCAATTAGCAAAATTAACCAGATCTTCCTCTTCGAGTGTGTCAGCATTATTGTCTTCAATACGATCAACCAGAACATCCAAAGAGCTGAAAGTATCCTTAGATCGAATTAACTCATCCCTGTAAACATTCTGATTGTTATTTCTATATCTTTTGTCAATACTCGTTTTTAGAGCAACCTTTTCCTTTCTAGCTTCTATCTTATGTGCTCTAAAATCTCTTTTAAAATTCTCATTCACCTTCTGATCTTTTCTATTTCTACTAAGGTATGTTAAGTTTTTCGTTTTTCTTGACCCGATTGCATCATTAATTTTTTCGTTTTCCATGGTTTTATAATGAAAATGAATTTCTATTGGTTTCTTACGAGTTGTGAAATGAAAGGTGTTGTTGAAAATGAAATTAGCTTGCACTGGCAAATCTATATTATAAACCATGTCAGATGTTTCTTCTCTTTTTTTCAAGATCCTGATGTTCTCAATTAGGCTACTATGAAATCGCTCAACATCTGAATTACCTGTGTGACGGTAAGGAGTAGTAAAGTGATATTATACATTATTTTTCTCTAGAAAATCTTTAAACAGTGCTGAATTAAAGCCAGGTTCATTGTCCAGAATTAATTTTTTGGAGTTCTCATCAAATTAAAAAGTATAGTAAAGTGTTTAATGAAAGTATAGTAAAGTGTATAAGGGCGTATTTCGAGAATTTATCAATTATCGTTATGTATGGGTCTTTTGCGTGTAAAAACCATATATCGACGTGGTATATTTTGTAAGGTGCACTAGGAGTTTCTGTCTTCTCGAAAGGTAGTTTAACAGGATTCCTTTCTATTTTATAATTGCAAATTTCACAATGATTTATAATTCTAGTTATTTCTGAACAAAATGTTGGGCTATAAATTTTGCGCTAAAATAATTTTGTTTAGATGAACTCCAAACAAAATTATTAATATCGATTATAAATAATTGATATTGGGAAGTGGGAAAGGAAAAATAAGAACCAATATTAAATTTTCCTTTTAATGATAGGGTTTATTTACAGGAGTTTGAGTAAATAAAATATAGAGTTTACCTTTTGGGCAGATAAATGCTTTTGGGCAGATAAATGCTGCTCTCGTTGATGCTGGTTGAAGAAGAAGTAGTCATTTAATTTTTAAATTAAGAAAAAGGAAAGTTCGGCTTTTGGAAAAACCGCGCAACATATGGAATTTTTCGAGTGTCAACTCGAGCAACATTTAGTACATTTTCAGTATTACAATATTGTCTAAATTTAACTGGGTAAGTACACAGGAAGAAAAGGTTATAAGAAAAGGTTTGTATAAAAGGTAAGTAAGAGAGATGTTTCCAAAGTAAGTATAAAAAAGCTAAAAATAAATCGTTTACAATTCATACAATATACTTATACTTAAGATTTGCATATTCAAATCGATTATAAAAGGTTTAATTTATAATTCAATTATAAATGGTTTAATTTATAAGGAATAAATATAAAATTCAGTGCAAATAATTTATATTAAATAATAATACAAAATGATTTTGTCCAATATCAAATTGGACATGCCGCCAGGCCAGGCCTTCAGGCAACATATGGCGGGTTGGTGGTTGAGCAAAGGACATTTGCCAATGATTTAATCGCCTCTATAATGGCTGTAGGTGGATTTGGTGTTTGTTGGGGAGTTGGTTTTCGCTGTTGTTGTGTTTTCTCCTCTTTCTTTTAGTCCGGCTTTTCGGTTTCTTCTTCCGGGTCACATGCAGCAAGGTGTGCAATTTTCTACATTTTCTGCAGGTATCGTTTGATGCACATGCCTTCACATCGTGGCTTCTCGCCAAGCAGTTCACACAACATTGGTATCGTTCTACGACATTCATCCGTTTTTTCACCGACATGGTTAAAAATTTTCGACAGAATCGCAAGCCATGAAACGCATCGCATAAAACACAACCATAGACTTCTGGGTCTCTTTTTCTTCTTATGGTTTTTCGGGTGCGAATGTCAACTGGACGAGTGGATTCTAATCTGCGGTTCGGTCTAATGTGGAAAACCAAATACGAATTAGAACTTATAATTTAAGGTAATTAAAGTCTACATGATGTATGGTTGATATCAAATTGTTCATACAAATTAAAGTATGAGGTAGTTTAAATTCTATTTTTCTGCATGTGGATAAAACGTGTAATGAAAACAAGAAAGAATAAAGAAAAAGGATTTTAAATGTATTCGGCTATAAGTAGATCTTATGAGGTTTTAAACCTCTCGATTTTCCATATAAGGAAGAAAACATAACTTGACTATTGGGCGTGTTATGACTCCAGAGGCGATGCGCACATCAGCGATGCGGACATTTCCATCTGAACCTGGGTAAGTTTTGTCTATTCGTCCCAGTCGCCATTCCTGTGGAGGAAGGAGATCGTCCTTTACTACTACAAGATCTCCAGGATGAAGATTTGGACTTGAATATCTCCACTTATAGCGCTTCTGAAGAGCCTTGGGGTAATCTTCTTTCCATCGTATTGAGAATTGATGGTGTAGAGCCTTCAGTTTCTCCCATCTGTTGATGAGCGAGATATTTCGACTGTCGGGTTCAAGGAAAGCCATAATAGGAGAACCTCTTAAAAAATTTCCGGGAGTCAGTGCCGTGATGTCTGAAGGGTCTTCTGGCAGCGCTGAAATCGGGCGGGAATTAAGTACTCCCTCTATCCGGGCAAGGATAGTAGAAAACTCCTCAAAGTTGAATTTTTGAGTTCCAGCAATTCGTCTGAAATGAAATTTGAAGCTCTTAACGGCGGCTTCCCATAAGCCGCCCATGTGTGGTGGGTGTGGGGGAATGAACTTCCATTCAAATCCTCGAGAAAGGTACTTCTGGGCAACATCATGAGCCGCCGTATTAATAAACCTTGAAAATTCACGTCCTAGCGCTCTACTAGCGCCCAAAAAATTTCTGCCATTGTCAGAAGTTACCCTGTGGGGGAGTCCCCGCCTCCCAACGAAGCAAATGCCGCCTGAAAAGCATTTGACGACAAATCAGAGCATGCTTCCAGATGAATAGCCTTCGTGCTAAAGCAAACGAAGACACACACGTATCCCTTAATAGTACTAGCCCTTCGCAAAATTGACGTCTTCAGTTCAAAAGGGCCTGCGAAATATATACCTGTCACATGAAAAGGTGGCGTGAGTGTACATCTTTCTGGAGGCAAGGGAGCCATTATCTGCGAGCATGATTTCTGTCTGTGTATTATACAGACCTTGCAATTACGAATAATAGCTTTTATTCCCGGCTTAATTCGAAAGACATGAAACTCTGATTGCACCATCCTAATCATTTGACTACAGTCAGCATGAGCGAGTACATTATGAATAAACAAAAGATATAACTGGCAAAATCGAGAATTTCTGGGCAGTATTATGGGATAACGCTCGTTATATGGCATCGACGACCGAGATAGTCTGCCATTCACTCGTAAAAGTGAGTCCGAATCGAGAAAAGGGTTCAAATTCTTTAAAGAACTTTTATTTGGTAGAGGCCGTGAGTTACATAATAATTGGTACTCCTCATCATAAAAATTCCTTTGGGCTAGAGAAATAAGACGCTTTTTGACAAATTTCATTTCGTCAAAAGTGAGATCGCCAGGAGAAGATTCCGGTCTATTAAGTTCTGAGAATTTCGAACTTTTCGCTAAGCATCTGGCGAAAAATCGAAAAATGTAACATATAACTCGCAACGCTCGGTTATATGAAGAGAACTTACACAAAATGTCATCTTCTTTGACTTCTGTGTGTAATGAGTGAGTCTGAATTTTCGAGTCGGCAATAACTTTCAGGGGATCTCTATATGGCCACTCTGAGGATGGTTTTGATAACCATGGCAGCCCATGCCACCAGAGCGAGCTTTGTGCCAGTTCTTGAGATTTACAACCGCGAGTTCCCAGATCAGCGGGGTTGTCGTGTGTTGGCACATGTCGCCATATAGCATCCGGAACCAAACGGTGAATCTGAGAAGTGCGATTTGCCACGTATGTTTCCCATGAGGATGGGGGTTTCGAGAGCCAACCTAATACAATGGACAAGTCCGTCCACAGGATGACCTCACCGATGTTGAGACGAAGTGAATCCTTAACATATTTTACGAGGTTTGCCAGTAAAACTGCGCCATTCAATTCTAGTCGCGGGAGACAAATTGTCTGTATTGGGGCTACTTTACTCTTAGCCAGCAGCAAATTATTGAAGCTGTTGTGAGACATAGTCTCACATCGAATATAAATTGTGGCACAGTATGCTACCATTGATGCATCTGAGAACCCGTGAATAGAAATTGAATCAGATGGAGTACTGTGTAACCAACGTGGGATGGAAATCTTATCGATGAGACCGAAATCTTGCACCAGAGAGTTCCATTTGTAAAGGGATGCAGATGAAACATCATCATCCCATTCTAACCCCTCCAGCCATAACTGCTGCATTAAAAGTTTTCCTCTGATGACTATAGGAGCCAGCCATCCAGCAGGATCAAATAATTTTGCAACTGAGGATAAGAGTTGTCGCTTTGTAATTCTGACCGTTTGTTCAATCGGGGAAAATTTGTACGTAAACGAGTCAGTGACTGCATTCCACCTTATGCCAAGAGTTTTGGTAGAACTGGTGTCGTGGAAACGGAGAAAATCTGAATCATAAAGATCCTCCTTTGGCAGATTGGAGAGTAATTGCTGATCATTTGCCGTTATCTTCTTTAATGGGAGCCCTGCTGAACTTAATGAAGCTATTAGCTAAGTTTGGGCAGATAAAGCTTCGTCAATGGAGTAACCTTCTGAGAGTATGTCATCGACATATGTTTCTGTGCGCAGAATTGAAGCTGCCTTTGGAAAAGCTGATTCGGAATCGGAAGCGAGTTGTAATAGGGTCCGAATAGCTAGGTATGGGGCACAGTTGACGCCAAACGTTACAGTCTTCAATTGATAATCCTTAATGGGGCCGTTAGGGTGGGGTTGAAATAGAATTCGCTGAAACGACCTATCAGCTGGGTGCACAAGGATTTGGCGATACATTTTTTGAATATCGCCACTAAAAACGTACTGATATTTTCTCCAATTAATTATAATTGATATTAAATCATTCTGTAGAGTAGGGCCTGTGTGCAGAACATCATTGAGAGAAAATTGAGATTTCGATTTCCGAGAAGCATTGAAAACAACTCTAACTTTAGTAGTTTTATGTTCAGGGCGAACTACGGCATGATGCGGTAAATAATATGAGCCATATTTACCGTGTAAAACGACTTCATTTGATGGAACCTCCTCCATGTGGTCCAAAGTTATGTATTCTTTTAAAGTCTCTGTATATTGAGCTTGAAGCTCGGGGGTTTTTGATAAATTTTTCTTCATGCTCGAGTATTGAGCCAGAGCTGTGAACCGGGATGAACCGGGATGAGATTTTTTCTGGAAAATCTTTTTTGAAAGGTAGCCTTACCAAGTATCTACCATTTTCGCTACGTGTAGTGGTTTCTGAATTTCTTCCTGTTCCCAAAACTGCCTTAAAATTTTATTAAGCTCAACAGTCTGGGATACGAACACTGAGGTCGTGAACGTTTGAACAGGTGTCGATTTTATAGGGCCACTTAAAATCCATCCGAAAATGGTATTGTAGGCCGAAGTCTGACCACATATATTTTTTCTAATGCCATCAATGTTGAGCAGGTGTTCACAATCATTGCCCAGAATAAGATCTATTTGAGCAGCCCTATTGAAAGTCGGCTCAGCTAGATCTAAGTCCGCGAGTTCCGTTGAGACCGGGATTTCAAAATTGCAAGTTGGAAGCCGCTTGGTGAGTTTTGGGAGTATAATAGCCCTTATAGGTACGCGCAATTTGTGTCTTTTGGCGTATAAAACAAAATCACATTCCTTATTAGCGACCTGTTTTTGACCACCTATACCTACAATTTCAAAATGAGAACTCCTGTATGAGATCTGAAGACGAGTTCACATTCTTTCTGTCAGAAATGTTCTTTGAGAACCGGGATCAATTAGAGCCCTTACGGTGAAGAGTTCACCCCTATGTTCAATTTGTGTCAGAGCGGTGCGTAACAAAATATTTTCACTTCCGGTAGAGCAATTAGCATGGACACGACTAGAAGTGCTGGGAATATCATTTTGAGTAGCTTTTGAAGCCGATTGAAGGGTATCTTGATACTGGCGTTGTATTTAAATTTAGTATCATAATTTGGTGCTTCCGTATGTACTTTGCCTGAGCGTTGAGTTCTGAGAATTTTGCCCCATGTGCAACAAAGTGTGGTGATTTTTCTTGCAATGCATACATCTATACTTTCTACCACAGTTTGACTTGAGATGAGAAGCAGCCAAACAATTGTTACAAAATTTGTTCTTAAAAACGTAATCAACTCTCTGTTGCACACTGAACGCTTTGAATCTGGGGCATGCTCTCAAAGGATGACCCACATTGCATAGTCTGCTACAAACAGCATCCAAACTTTCCTGAGACACATACGTCTGCACCTTAGCTTGATTCGGTTTTGTTAGCATAAAACAATCTTTTGATGTTTTAATGCTATTTATACGTTCAACCGCCTCGTATCTGTCAACCAGAAATTGCGACATCTGGCTCCATTGCGGAAGTTCACGAGGTGATGTGAGAGATTGTTCCCACATAGCAAGTGTTACTTCAGGCAACTTTGTGGAGATAAGGCGAATCAATATGGGGTCCCAACTGTCCACTTGAACGCCAAGTGTTCTGAGCGTTGCGAGTGAGTCATTCACTGAAGACTGGATTCTTCGAATTGATTCACTGTCTTCACTAGTTGCCTCGGGTATATCAAATAGAATTTTGATCTGGTTATCAACCAGAACACGTTTATTTTCATAGCGGGTTCTCAAAGCATCCCATGCTAATTCGAAATTTTCGTTAGAGAGGATATCTTTTAACAATATCCCCCGCCTCACCTCTTGTCTTGTTACGTAAGTGATACAATTTAGTAACGGGTGTAAGTTTCGAGTGCCTTATGTATACTGCTGTGAACATGTCTCGAAATGAGGGCCATTGTTCATAGCTCCCTTTGAACACCTCAGTGTCACAGGGAGGCAGCTTAATGCAGTATGAGCTATCTTGAAGCTGATCATATTGGAGGGCTTGATTCTGCACAGTACATCGGGAGGTCGATTGACCTGCAGGGTAATGTCCAATTTCCAATCGAAAACTTTTCATTAACTCTAAAATTTGAGACGAGCATACATAATATGAGTCTGTGCATTCATCAAAAATTTTCGTAATCCCAGCTTTGACTGCCGACGTGAAAGCGGGATCCTTTGACATCATGAGGATTTCATAGGAGGAGTCGAGCCTTCCCCATCTGGATTCCAATTCTTTAAGTTTAACCTCAAGAATGGATTCGTTAAGGTCAATATTTACAGATTCCTTAAATCTGTCGCAAAAATTGAGCAACCTGTCGCTATCATAATCGAATTGAACTCTTGGAGAGGGGTCTTCAATGGATTTAGTTGCCATTTTGATGTAGTGCTATTAACGTTTTTACTATGTGTAAACTCCGTGAAATTATTCAATAAAACAAGAACCAAAATAAGGGTTAGTTGCAGTATATAATGGCAGGGCCAAACTAGGGGCTATAATATAGCAATAGTTCAAGTTTTAAATCGGATATCTATTTGAATTACAAGAGCACGGAAAAATTTCAAGTTATGAAATATCAGGGGCTAGACATTCAATCTATTTTAGAGAATAGAACTAGGGGCTATTTTGAATAGCAATAGAATACAGTTCTAGCAAATAAAAATTCAAAGGGTTAGAGTGAAGCACATTAGTTTTCAAAATAAAGAATTATTAACTTGTCAAACAAATTAATACGGACTGAATAATTCCCGAGAATATGAGTAAATTCATAGCATCAACAAGAGTCAATGTTATTAAATATTTCCTTTCCATTGAATTAAAGCATTGTATTCAGTTTTAAGAAATCAACTTAAATATTACTTGTAGTTTCTATTTGCCGGTCAAAAATATACCGTGCCTCACCAACTTGTTCAAAGTGCAAACCGGTAACACTGTTGAAATTTGTATAAAGCAGGTATGGAAAAAAGGCAATTGATATATTGAATTCAAGAAATGAATTTCAATTTATTTAATGTATGTAAACTTCAGATAATGAGCAGAGATGAGTAGATAGATGTGTATGATTTTTCTTTTTTACTAATAATAATTAAATTAATATAAATTTCTATTTATATGTGAGTATGAGTAAACTGTTTAAATTTATTTATAATTAATTTATATTGTTCTTAGTTTTGAAAATTAGTTAATTTTCCATACTTATTACTGTAGGTAGTGGACTTTCCATCCCTTGTTTAGTTATTTGTGCTAACTACTGTTTCAATTCCTTTCTTTGTGCATATGTATGTATGCATGCTTGTGAATAATTATTAACTTTTATTCTTGCTCCAAAAAATTTGTAAAACTATTTAAATTTATTTTTGTAGAATATGTGGTAAATTTTACAAAGAATATTTTATTGTGCAATTTTTTCAAAATAATCAATTTAAATTTTCTGATTGAAATAAGTTGATGTTAATATTTAATTTCTTGATGAGTTGAAATATTCAAGAGAAAAGTTCACTGATCCTGTCTTGGGCTAATTCTGTTTATATACATAAGTATGTATATATGTATGTATTTTTCTTCCTCCTTTTATTCCTCTGTCCTTATTATTTTATATTTTAAGAGAACTGATCACAAACAACTTTTGATTTAGCACAACTACATATAGAGTGATGATTTCTAATTTAACAGCATATGTACATATTTTATAAAGAACATTGTTTTTCACTTCTCTGACCTTGAGGTTAAAGGCCTTAAATTTAAATTTTAAATATATTTTCAAGAGGTAAGTATGTAAGAAATTTGTTCCGATTCCTTTGTTCCTTTTCTTCTTTTTAAGTAGAATATGTACATATGTATGTATATTATTTAGGTATTTATAGGTATATGATCAAATGCATGAACGGTAAGTATGAGAATGAGAAGTTATGGAAAGACCGTTAAGTATGTAGGTATGTATTTATTAATATATTTGTTGATGTAATATTCGTTTAGAGTAGTTATTTATATATGTATTTAAAATAAACGGGTTTCATATACATACATATTATTGAAACAAATTTTTGTATAATATGTTGAAAATTTTATTTTCTACTTACATAAATGAGTATGTCGGTAATTTCCTTGAAGGCGTTTAGGAATTTTAATTTCAAATTGCTTCTTGTAGGAGTTTTCCAGGACCAAGTGAATATAATTTTTATATTTTTCGTTTTCTTTTTTTTTAAATTTTACTTTTCGAATTTTACTTTTTGAATTTTACTTTTCTTTTTAGCGCCCTTTTAATTTAGTTTTATGTACGTGTACATATGTACTTCAAGTTTTATTTATTAATTATATACACATGCACGCATCCACTATATATTTTTCTTGGGCTGTGGTATTATTTCTTAAAAAATCTTTTCGTTTTTCAATATTGATTTCGTTTATGCAAAAGTTTTCTTTATTTATGCAATATACATATATTTAACTAAATACCATTCACTTAAATTTGCTTTTATTTGCACTGTTAAGATTTCTTTTTTTTTTATTTTTTATTTACTTCTTTCTACTCACTGTGTAAATAATGAACTGTATGGTGATTGTTTTAAGTTTTTGTGTTTTACCTCATGTGTAGCTTTTTCTCAATTTCTCAATTTAGAACATGAATGAGTTTCTCTTTTGTATATGAGAAAATATCTTGGTAATTTTCGCTGGATAACTTCTTTCAGCCTTTAAGGACCATGAACAAAATGTTGGGCTATAAATTTTGCGCTAAAATAATTTTGTTTAGATGAACTCCAAACAAAATTATTAATATCGATTATAAATAATTGATATTGGGAAGTGGGAAAGGAAAAATGAGAACCAATATTAAATTTTCCTTTTAATGATAGGGTTTATTTACAGGAGTTTGAGTAAATAAAATATAGAGTTTACCTTTTGGGCAGATAAATGCTTTTGGACAGATAAATGCTGCTCTCGTTGATGCTGGTTGAAGAAGAAGTAGTCATTTAATTTTTAAATTAAGGAAAAGGAAAGTTCGGTTTTTGGAAAAACCGCGCAACATATGGAATTTTTCGAGTGTCAACTCGAGCAACATTTAGTACATTTTCAGTGTTACAATATTGTCTAAATTGAACTGGGTAAGTACACAGGAAGAAAAGGTTATAAGAAAAGGTTTGTATAAAAGGTAAGTAAGAGAGATGTTTCCAAAGTAAGTATAAAAAAGCTAAAAATAAATCGTTTACAATTCATACAATATACTTATACTTAAGATTTGCATATTGAAATCGATTATAAAAGATTTAATTTATAATTCAATTATAAAGGGTTTAATTTATAAGGAATAAATATAAAATTCAGTGCAAATAATTTATATTAAATAATAATAAGAAATGATTTTGTCCAATATCAAATTGGACATTTCTTTTCTCATGTTTGAGTAATATTTTCTTTTTAATTCGTAATATGTTTTGTCAATTCCAGGGTGATTATTTTTATACTTATGATGCCTCATAATAATTTCTAACAACGTCTCTTTTTCTACATTCTCCAGTAGTGTATAAGTTCTATATATCCTCAACTTTTTTATATTCTTTAATCCAATAACCCGATTCTGAATCATATCGTATAATTCTTCAATATCACAATATATCACCAAATGTTCTTCCTTTCAACTATTCTGATTATTTCTTTCAAAATTGCTCTGTAGTCATTTGAGTTGACTTCGAATTTATATAGCTTTTTACCGAATTGAAGCTTTTCTTCAAACGAATCTTTTTCCTGCCTTTGAATTAAAATTAGTTTACTTGCAATTGCAAAGGTCTTTCTATAATCCCAATATGATCTAATCCATCATATTGAGCGCTGTGTGCTGTTGTTACTGGAGAATTTTGCCTTTTTTCTCTTTTCGTCTTTGTGGTTCTAAGTTGAACAGTATTTCTATCAACAATTTTAAAATCTAGTTTTTCTCTTTTATGTATTCTTTGGAAATGTCTCTTTAAACCTACCTCGCTCTCAAAATTACCATTGCAAAGTTGACACTGAAAAATTTGTGTACCATGCTTATGCTTTACGTGCTGATTCAAAACTTCTTTCCTCTTATACGTTTTTTTACATGTGTCACATTGAAATATATTCAATTCTGCACATTTCTCCACCCTTGATAACGCATCCTTTTCCTGTACGTGGTCTATATCAAACTCATGTTCATTGAGCTTGATTTCCACCGAATCATTTTTGAATTTGGTTCTTTGAAACTAGACAACCAAATTAGTGGTTTATGATCTGCATGAAATTTAAACTTTCTTCCATACAAATAATGTCTGTATTGACCACAAGTCCAAACAATAGCTAGTAGTTCTTTCTCTATTACACTATAATTGATTTCGTGCTTATTAAGAGTTCTTGAAGCACCGGCTATAGGACCATTTTTCTGAGACAACACGGCACCTAATTCAAAGTTGCTGCCGTATGTTGTAAGCGTAAAATCCTCTTTAAAATCGGGATATCGTAATGCCATATCTGAAGTTAATATCATTCGCAATTTCTCAAAAGGCTTTCTATAATCAGTGTCATTTTCGTTGATCTGCCCGTCTCTTTTTAGTCTCAAAGTTAAAGGTTTTGCTATTTTGGCATAGTCTGGGATAAACTTCCTGTAATATCCGCTCAATCCCAAGCATGATTGGAGTTGTTTAAATGTTCTCGGAATAGGAAAATTTTTTATGCACTCTATTTTTTTAGGATCTGCCTTTATTCCCTCTGATGTCACAATGTGACCCATAAAATTGGTTTCCGATTTCAAAAACTCATTTTTATTTAATGATACTTTTAAATTAGCTTGCTTCAATGCTTGGAATACCTTTGTCAAATTATCTATATGCTCATGAAGGGAAGTGCGAAAATCAATATATCATACATATAGATGACACATATTTTATTAATATATTTGCTAAGCACATTATTCATCATTCTTTGGAATGACGCTGGGGCATTTTTTAGCCCAAATGGCATACGCCTAAATTCATAGTGTTGATTCCGTTTTTTCTTGATCATTTTCATCCACCTCTATCTGGTAGAATCCCTTGGTCAAGTCCAATGTAGTAAAGTAATTCGCTCGTCCCAATCTATCTAACACATCGTCAATAATAGGTGTGGGTATTTATCTTCTCTTGTCAAACTATTAAGCTTTCTATAATCGATCAATATCCTCCAATCCTTTTGTCGAATTTTATCCTCTTTCCTTGGTACCACCCAAATTGGGGAATTATAGGGTGAATCACTTGGAGTGATTATACCTTTTTTTAACTTTTCATTTATTTGTTGCTTAACTTCTTCTCTATGAACTTCTGGATACCGGTACGATTTTGTGTAAACCGTGTTTCGCTTCATTTGTGAAAGTCAGGTCGTCACCCTTTCCAGTATCAATTGTTCTTCTATACCCAATTCATCAAGATTATGTAATTCGGGCAAATTTTTTATAACCCTCAAATCAAAATTAATTCTTTCATTATAATTTTCTTTACTTTCTCCTTCAAAATACAAAGGAAATTTCTGTTTATTTATTATTACAACTTTATTTTCATAATCTATTATCGAATTATTATTACTCAACAATTTCGATCCAAATATTCCATCGAATATGGGATGAAAATTGGATATTCTAAATATTACATCGTTCTTAAGACGCACCTGTAGGCCATTCTTTGAAACCATAGCATCTTTTTCTATAATCAAAAACCCTGCTACCATTTTTATCTTCATTGGTTGTGCCAATGAATATACTAAATTTCTTGGACAATGACTTTCTCTAATCAGATTGTCAGTAGAACCTGTATCAAATAAGATTCTGGTTGCATTGCTGCCTCGCTTAAACGGAACATAGGGCAATCCACATTCGGTGGATCCCCATGGTGGAGGCCATTTGCCGAAAATTTTTAGGTTTTTGTTTTTATTCATATAATGATTCTGTTTTCGTGTCAGTCCGCTAATCTTCATTGGTTCCGGCTTCGGATAATCGCTTTGTCCTAAACATCTATTCTCAGTGGGGTAAAAACCATTATGTCCATAACTCTTTTTCTGATTGTAATTTTTAGTTTGATAATTTTTTGGGATTTGTGAATCAGAATTAGGAAAGGGTCTAAAATTCTTATTTTGATTACAATATTAAAATTTTTCCTTATAATTAATTTTTTCAATAAGGTTTGCTTGTTCAAGTTCATGGACGGCAACCTCCAAAGAAGTTGGTTTAATAGCACAAATTTAATGGTAATTTATTTATGAAAACTTTGAAAGCTACTCTATTATTATGCTCTATTTCTATCCAGTTACCATCCAACTTTTGTCTTTTATTAAGTACAGACAATTTGGCTTGTATAAAATTATAAAACTGTAATACATCACCTCTGTATTGAGCACCTCTCAGCTCCTCATACAATAGTTCGGCTGAGGTTAAACCAATTCAATTCTAATTGATTTCTTATTTCCGCCCATCTTTAAAGGTGCGGATGTATTTCCAAAACTACGCTAGCCTTACCTTTAAGATGGGCGGAAATAAAAAATCAATTAGAATTGAATTTCGGTTGTTTAACCTTAGCGTTGTTGTTCAAGCTGCGCATAAAATTCTTGTAACTGTTGCTTCTGTTGTTGCAATTGCTGCTGTAGCTCCTGCTGTAGCTGTTGATCCATGTTCGGAATTATTCTGTTGTCGTCAAATAGTCTACCTCTTCTTCGTCTGGTTTTCACTTTTGGGCTGCTCAAGCAAAATCGTTGCTTGATGACACACAAAATATATACATATAACACAGCAGTTACCAGTAGACAAACTCCTTTGCGTGTAGTTGTTATTATAATTTTGGAGGAACCCTTAGGTATTGCAAAATTTATGTAATATTATTATCCTTTTTTCGCAGGATATTTTTATTCTTTTTGCAGGATATTTTATTTTTATCCTCTTTCGTAGGATATCTTCACCGACTGCGCAAATTATAATGACGTGAGCGTCCTAATTTATTAAAATTAAAATAATGCTTACATTCTAAACTTACATTATTGTTTTATATTCTAAATAAAGCAATCGTTGGTTGCAGTTATGTGATCAAGGATTACTAACGATCTCAAATAATTTCTCTTAAAACTATGAATCAACGAATGCTGAAAATAATGTTCTTTCTCTTAAATCAATTATGAAAGGTTCAGATTACCTGAGTTAAAATGGTAAGCATGATAAGATTCACATAACAGTTGTTTATTATAAGATTCATATTGCATGTAAGTTTAATTATATATAAAAGACTCTCATTACAATAGTTTATTATAAGATTCATATAACAATGGCACACTTAGTCACCAGCAAATATTGGAACAGAAAATGGTATTTTACAATTATTTGAAAAAAAGTTAAACAGACCAATTCACTGGTTTATATGACTGCTTCATTTCAATGAACTGCCATTTCGTCATTTATATAAAGCATTGGACAAAACAGTCACCAGTGAACCACGAGCAGCAAGTAGAAAGTTATTCAAAGCTATTCAAGAATGCGACAAATTGCAGCTATGTAACACTCTATTTTATTTAATATCATCATTTATTATCATTATTTATTGTCATTATTTTACTTTTTCGATTGGAATAAAGTTAAAATAAAATAATTGCATTTTAATTGATCTAAACATCTGAGAAATTTTGTTCAAGAGACCATAGCTCTAAGTCGGATTAGGAGCCCCCCAAAATTTCAAAATAGAAAATTTTCAATATATACATAGAACAATTTAATTAAATTCATCATAAAATCGGATAGAATTACAGTAGATTTCTCAATCTGGTATTTTGATCACATTTCAGAATCTGTATTAATATCAATATTTTTTTAAATTTTTAGTAGAGATATTAGGAATTTTTGTCGAAAAATAGCCTAAAATAAACTTTTAACTAATAAATTCTGAATTTTCTTCGATTTTTTTTTTGCAGATTAATAAAGATCAGATACTTTTCAACAACTTTCATTACGATCAATTTTTTCACGAACCATCAACATCGTCTGCGGTGTCTTCACA
>OY776276.1:31219602-31252102 GCA_963675445.1 Linnaemya vulpina
TTAAGCTCTCTAAGTTAGTAATTGAATGGTTGTTTGATGCCATTATGTTTCTAACATGGAAAATATTGCATCTATTCTAGATGCTTGAGAATTTAATTGGTTTTGCAAGTTTAAAATTTGATTATTCATATTTAACATAAGATTTTTAAATTCTTGCATAAAGGAGTTATTGAAGTTAGTATTTCCTAAATAAGTTTCATCGCCCCTAACTATATTTGCAAAAGATACTTCTGTGTTATTTAATGTAAACAAAGGAAACAATTGACTGATCTATGAAAGAAACCTTGGCAGTTGCGACATTGTGTGATTTCAGGCCTTCGAATTTGTTTCCATTTTATACAACGATGTAATAAGGTTTTGATATTTTTTAATTTATTTATGCTGCTGTCAGGTGAAACTTGTACCAAATAAATGGGTAGTTTTATACAACTTTCTTTAGATAGTTTTGTAGAAAATGGTGTTACTTTCATAAACTTTAAATCATCACTATCGGATTTTAATAATTCGAAAAGAATTTCATCGAGACCCTTTAATATATATGTTTTATTTTTTAAACTTTTAGGTGTAAAAGTATAGAATTTAGTTTCAGTTTTTTTCTAGATATGCCTTAACTCTCATAAAGTCGTTAAGCGAATTTAAATATAATAATTTTTTATTTTTAAATTTCTTGATTTTAAATTCATTATTTTAAGTCCGTTTTTAATAAACTCATGTCGTGTGCCCACAGATGTCGGTAGTACCGTGCGCTATCAGCTGTGTGGATTCTAACAGCTGATGTGTGGTTTGTATCTGATTTGGTTGTTTACCTGGAAAAAAGTAAACAAATATGTTAAGAATGTTAGCGGTAAGACAAATATTTAAATATGTTAGGAATTTTTCGTGTCAGTTTTTTTAGTGAGGTGTGCGGAGTCAAGATTATAAAAGGCATATTCGAGCGGGTTTGAGAAAAGAGAGGAGTTTAGACCGAGAAAAGAAAAAAACGCAGCGCGGAAGTTAAGCGCAGTGCCACAGAAAAAAAAAGACTGTTAAATTTTTGAATTTTTTAAAAAAGAAAAGGAAAGGGGAAATGTGTGAAAAAAAAAACATTTACATTAAGATAGAAATTTAGAACAATAAGCAAGTTAAAATAAAAAAGAAGAAAAGCCCAAAGTGAACAATAAAAGAAAAACATTTATAAATACAAAAGGCCCAAAGACTCCAAAGAGACACACAAAAACAAGTTGCCGTATAAGGAAAAAGCCAGTGATATTAAGCTATATTGCCAGGAAAGGAGTGTTTAGTGCCCGTAACAACGAAATTAAGAAAAAAAAACAGGAAGAAGGAAAAAAAGGTAGAACGAAAGATTCCCATCCAGCCACCAGGAACGACAGTCTTGGAAGAAGTAAGCCAACGTGAGGGTTGCCGCCATCCAAAATGTCCCGTTGGTAGAGGTATCGTGCCATTTGATTATTTAGACTAGGACACAACTCGACATACGGTTACGGACAGAACCTCTTAGATATACATATATATATATAGGTTTTTTTGTCCCCATACTTTTGTGGTGGGAAGCGTTTTTTTTGGTTACCGCATATCCATCCCTTTTTGGCGCGTTAACAACCAAAAAGGGCGCGAAATTGATAGATGAGCTCGTCTAGGGTTTCGGCGGTTGTATTGTATATTTAAAAACGAAAAAAAAAGGAAATCCTAAAACAAAAGGAATACAAGTGTGAAGAAAAAAAAAATATATATATATCGTGAATAGAACAGCAAATGCGACGATAGACGACGGAAAGATATATAGTTAGGACACGTCACTGACAGACGGCCGTATCCTGTATATCACGGTAATTCCGCTTCTTGCGATTTAAGGAAAGTTTGAAAATTTTAATTATATAAAAAACGCTGGAATTGAATTTTAATTTTTGATTATTGCTATATGTCCCTACATATACTTACATATATATATATTGTAATTAGTTTTTTTGATACCCATGTAAATAGTTGGTTTGCTTTTGCATTAATCTCTATTTAGCTTAATTTTGTTTTTTTATTTTGCCGAGTGTAACGCAATATTGAATTTTTTTTTTTTTTAAATTTTCCTTATTTGTAATAAACATGAATTTATGTCTGAAATGAAATTTTTCCAGAATTTATGAGAATGGCCGAGTAGAACAGTAATATGCGGTAAGTAAGGCGGGAAGCAAAAGCGGTCATGGGATCGTATTTGGGACATCCAATCCTGGAAGGATGTCATGGAGGAGTCAAAAGACTTCTAAGGGGAGGGTAAATTCCTGGCAGAACAGCCGCCAGAGGGTTTTGGTATCGTCCGGGCTATTTGTGTGTGCAGGGAATGAAAATAATGGCGTTTTGTTTCGGGCTCTGTTTTTTTTTGTATTTAAAGGCAGGCATTTGTGCGTTTTTAACCGCAGATGAGAAAAGGCTGGTATTTATATTTTTTTTTATATAAATATATTAATAGTAGGTACAAATATGCACAGATACGGGATATTCTGGACTGGCTGGCAAGAACCCCACCAAGACGGCGAGCTTCAGCCGGAGCAAAACGCAATAATACCAGCGCGGCCAGCAGTCTGGATACCCCTTCTGTCAGATGGCGATTATCTGTCATAGACAGATGATAACCATCAATTTGACACCATGGTCTTTTGGCATATATGTAAGTGCACATATGTAGAAGACACCAACACCTACCATCAATATAACATATATAATATATATTATATAGAAAAAATGGCGCCCAACGTGGGGCCCGAAACAGACCGAAGGTTAGAAGTGGGTTCTCCGAAGCAGTGGTTGACGGATGATCATCAGAGGCGTATGACCTGGTAGGTCATTCAAGAGTCCCTATCCAGTAGCGACACCTTATGGTGAAAATCAGTCAACTGCTGTATAACACCTTTCTGTAGCTGGCAAGACAAGTGAATGTTCAGGGCTCAGATCACAATCACCTATGTAAGTCCCGTTTCGTAAGGCTTAGTACCTGGGAACGCGTTGCGACATAGAGTGGTTGTGATGTGGTCATGAGGATTTGCTTAATTCAGCGTTTTAGCCTTTATTCGCAGCTCGAGACTTAACTTATTCAAGATTGTTTTATAGATTGATATTAAATGAATTTATGGAATTAATATACAAGTAAAAGTTTTAATTGCTAGAGTTGCTGAATAAAGGGTAGATAGGCGAAGGAAACGTGTTATATGGGGAACAAAATACTAGAGTGAGATTAGCAATAATTTTACTTACCGGCTCACAGATCCACAATTGTTAAGGTCCAGTCCTGGTGTAGAGGAGTTACAAAGTTGACGCCAGTTGCGGTCCAGCAGTCGGGGATCTGTGTAGTTGTTAGTAGGTCTTCTTACTAATTTTTCATTCCTGAAACCAAAAGACAGAGATGAAATATTTATACTAACACACATAAGTACGGATGAACAAAACCTAATAAAATAAGAACTAGTACCTTGATCGCTTTTCTTTTCAGCCCGAAAACACCGCCTAGGAAAAATTCATAAGTATCGAGTGCTGGAAAATAAAGAAAATTTTTTTATTATAAGAAATTTTTTTTTAGTTTGATTGAAGTCAGTCATATTGTTTAGCCATACAAGCTTATAAATAAGTAAATTTTTTTTTCATAAATAATTAAATTTTTTTTATTATTATTATATTTCTTTATTCTATATGTTATATACCTTTTTCATTAGCATTTTATTTTTTTTACCTTTTTTTATTATTGAATTTTTTTAGTTACAGCTTTAGTGCAGCCCTGAATTTTTTTTTTATTTAGTCATACTTTTTATATATTTTTTTTGTAGCATTAGTATATATAATTAATAGGGTGTAAGATTAGTTGTTTTGAAAGTGTGGTAAGTTTTCCTATTTTGATTTGGGTTAGATGGTTTTGACTCGTAGCGCTAGTAGAATGGTGACAGACATGGAGAGTATGCCTACCACCAGCGCCGGTACGACTTGTAGCACCGTCGGTGCAACCTCGACCACGATGTCAACGTTTGCAAATCAGCCAGCCAACAGCTCTACGACAACGACGTTCGCAACCATTAGCCACCCTATATGTACGATAGCAGCTGGAACCCATATTAGTCCAGTGGTAGTACAACAGCAGGTGAGAGACTCGTCGTCCTTCAACAGCACGACAGTAGGCAACGAAGGGATACATGTTGATGCCGGCTTTAGCCCAATAGCCAATATGTCAGCGGACCCAAGCAGCCTACAACAGATAATAGAGGCAACCGTTGGATTGAACCAGGCTAAATGGTACCGCGAAATAGACGTCAAAATTCAAAATGCTCTAGAGGAGATGAAGCAGGTTTTGGCCGCCGCAGCAGCCGACAGACCAGAGACATCCCGGGCAATGGGAGCCGGCCCTAGTACGTATATACCCCCACAGCCCTACAGAGATCAGCCACTTTTACCCCAACACACAGTTGCCTTTCGCCCTACGGCATTGACGGGAGGTGATCGGGCACATCATCCGCAGATCGCCAGTGAATATGTGCCGCCAACAGGACCAAGTAACAGCCAACAACCACCGCTTGCAATGCCAACTTTGATACCAGCGCCGCGTCAGGTACGCGTAGAAACTGAGCCGCCACAGGTAACTCAGCCTCAGCTAAGGGAGGCGCAACAACAGGGAAATTATTTTCCGCCCTCTCAGAATAGCATACCCGGTGCGGTGGGCTATACGCGTCCCCAGGAGAACATGGGTCAACAGACGTACAATGTGCCACAATCCAATGGGTTTCCGCCAAGGTTTTTATCATCACAGCCACCAGTTAGGGGATCGGGATTACACCCGCCACTGGATCACAATACGGTTCCGCCAAGTCTGCCACACCATATCCGTCCCGTCTCGGACCCCACCCAACAAGTATACCCACCAGATGTCTGGTCAGCCCCAAATTCGCAACAATCACAGCAACGGCAAAATTTTCAACACCAACCGAATTACCAGTCATATGGGTACGCACAGCCGCACCAGCCAACTGGATATAATTTGGCTATGTCGATGCCGAGACAGCCAGAGCCGTTGGATAAATTCAAACTGAGTAAATGGGGGGTGAAGTTCGACGGTACATCGAAGACGATGAATGTTCAGGAATTTATTTTCCGAATAGGTGCATTGAGGGCGGATTATAATTGCTCTGATGGTGAAATATTGCGCAGCTTCCATTTGCTATTAGAAGGGCCAGCACTTGATTGGTACTGGGATTACCGGAAAATAGTACCAATAAACACTTGGCAGGAACTGGAAAAGGCACTGTTGGCGCAGTATAGGCAGTACGAGAAAGAGTATCAAGTACAAATGAAGATACTAAACCGCAGGCAGCAACCTCAAGAGCCGTTTGAAGAATTTTATAATGCAGTGATAAAGTTAAGAAATCAACAGCAGACACCGTATGATGAGGAGCAGTTGGTAGAGATAATGCGGGGAAACTTGAAACCGTCACTAGCCCAGATGTTGTTCTCGGTCCATCTTCGCACTCTATCAGACTTTTGCCGAGAGGTCAGAAGAGCGGAAAATCTACTAAACACCCAGAGACAAATGTATCCACAGCGGCACAATTTTACTCATAGGGTGAACGAGGTGAGCTGTGAAGAGGGGGTTATCGCAGCGAATGAAATGGAAGTGGATGCTCTGCGTGCTGCAGGCCAGTACAGGTGCTGGAACTGCAAGGTGGTGGGTCATGCCTTCATGGACTGCCCAGTACCAGTTAAGCGCGTCTTTTGTTTTAGGTGTGGATTGGAGGAAGTGGTAGCACCAAAATGTCCCCGGTGTAAGGGAAACCGGGACCGGAACACGCCGCGAACTGGGCAGGCGCGTTCGACCGAGGTCTAGACCCAGTAGGTAGCAAACAAAATAATTTAGTAGTTAGAATTTTAGAAAATAAGAATAGGGTAAATGTAGTTAGCCAAACACCTCGGGTAAGAGAACTCAAGCCTCTGCATGTTAGGATGCAAGAGTACCGGGAAGCAAAAATTAGATTAGGATTGATTTCCAATAGGATAAAGCGAGCGCGAGAGAGGTATAGGAAGCGTAAGGCACTACGTCACGAAATTTCGTCCGCTTCAATTTATGAGGGTAGAGACGCCCGTCTGTATACACGCATAAATTTAAACGGTCACGAAATTGAGGGATTGTTAGACAGTGGGGCGACGGTAACATGTTTGGGCCGCGACTGTTTGGATTTTGTGGAGCGGGCTGGTCTAGAGATCCATGACTTCTCTACGATAATCAAGACAGCCGACGGTACCCGACATGATATCGTAGGCCGCGTGCGGGCGAGAGTTACATTTGGCCAAACAACGCAGACCATCACGTTTTACTTAGTGCCTACCTTGAGCCGCGAGCTATTTTTAGGAGTCGATTTTATGAAGGTTTTTAAACTGTTTGCCAATTTAGATAGTCTAACAACTAATGGAACAAGTCTTAGTGAAGAGACAGAATATACGCCAGAGATTTTAACCCATAACTTGACAGCTGAACAGCGCCAGAGTTTAGATTTTGTGATATCGAGGTTCCCTTGTTATACGAAAAGGGGACTAGGTAAAACACACCTAGAAAAGCATACTATCGATACAGGAGATGCAGTCCCAGTCAAAGATAGACATTATCCTGTTTCTCCGGCGGTACAAGCACTTATGTTTGCAGAGTTAGATAGGATGCTTGATCTTGGTGTCATTGAGCTTAGCGAGAGTCCATGGAATCATCCGGTGACTTTAGTCCGCAAGGGCGAAAAGAACCGCTTGTGCCTGGACGCTCGAAAACTCAATGCATTAACGGTCAAGGACGCCTATCCTTTGCCGCACATTGAGGGCTTGCTCAGTCGGCTAGGAGACACGATTTTTATATCCAGTGTCGACTTGAAGGACGCTTTCTGGCAGATACCACTAGAGCCGTCTAGTAGAGAAAAAACTGCATTTACGGTGCCTGGGCGACCACTTTATCAGTTCACAGTCATGCCCTTTGGGCTGTGTAATGCAGCTCAAAGGTTATGTCGGTTAATGGATAAAGTGATACCCGCAGCACTTCGTGATAGAGTTTTCGTCTACTTAGATGACCTTTTGATAGTATCTCCAGATTTCGAGACACACCTGGAACTGCTGACCGAAGTATCTAATAGTTTGGTGAAAGCAGGGTTAACTATCAATGTGGCGAAATCTAAATTCTGTTTCAAGGAGTTAAAATATCTAGGCTATATAATAGGAAATGGCAAAATTAAACCTGATCCTGCTAAGGTGGAAACGATTACTCGTTTTGCCTACCCTAAGACGGCAAAGCAGGTGAGGAGCTTCATGGGTGCAGCAGGATGGTATAGAAAATTTATACCTGAATATGCTACCATCGCAGCTCCAATCTTTGACACGCTGAAAAAGGGTAAGCAATTCAGATTTTCAGATGAAGCCAAGGCAGCGTTTGATCGTCTCAAAAATGCTCTAGTTTCGAGTCCGCTACTTAATCACCCAGACTTCAACAGACATTTTTATGTTCAGTGCGACGCGTCAGATATAGGCATTGGTGCAGTGCTCTTTCAGAAAGACGATTCTGAAAATGAGCATCCAATTGCATATTTTTCACATAAATTAACATCTGCGCAGAAGAATTATTCGGTAACTGAACGTGAATGTCTGGCAGTTGTCCTGGCGATTAAGAAGTTTAGGCCCTATATAGAACTGATGCCTTTCTCCGTGATAACTGACCACAGCAGCCTGAAGTGGCTTATGTCACATAAGGACCTAAGTGGACGGTTAGCCCGGTGGAGTCTACATCTGCAAACATATGATTTCACCATTGAACATAGGAAGGGGAAACAAAACGTAGTACCCGACACCCTATCTCGTTATGACATGGAGGAAGTCTCAGCAAAGGTAGAAGGCCTGATCGATCTAGACTCAGTTGCTTTCAAGTCGAGTGACTATACAGAACTTGTCTCTACCATTGAAGCAAATTCTGAGCAATTACCTGACTTGAAAGTAATTGAAGGCATCGCCTATAAGCGAGTTCGACCCTATGATGGGGTGGTCTTGAATGAGGATTTCGCATGGAAGCTATGGGTTCCTCAGGAATTGACCAAGCCCATCATAGACAAGGCGCACAACTCCCCGCAAGCTTCTCACGGAGGCGTTGGTAAGACAATCCGTCGCATAAAGGAGTACTTCTATTGGCCCAACCAGAACGCTCAGGTGCGAGAATTCGTGTTGAACTGCCAAATTTGCAAGGAATCAAAACCATCGAATAAGATTCTGCGGCCACCGATAGGCGCTGAAACAATTTCAGAACGCCCGTTCCAACGAATATTTGTAGACTTTCTAGGCCCTTACCCCCGTTCTAAGAACGGAAACTGCTACATCTTTATCGTGTTAGATCATCTAACGAAATTTGTCCTGCTTAAAGCTTTGCCCAAAGCTAGTAGCAAGAATGTGATTAAATTTTTAATTTCCGAAGTGTTTCACAAATTTGGAACCCCGGAGACAATATTGTCGGACAATGGTAAGCAGTTCGTGGGCAAAGAGTTTGCGAATATGGTGGAAAATTGCGGCATTCGACATATCCGCACGGCAACGCACGCACCACAGGCAAATGCGGCCGAACGCGTAAATCAATCCATTTTAGCATCTATACGGTCATACCTGCAGGACGATCAATCAGAGTGGGACAAACATTTGTCCGAAATTGAATTTTCGCTCAGGTCGTCATTGCAGTCCTCAATAGGAGTCACACCATATTTCGCTCTTTTTGGTATGAACATGGTTGGTCATGGTAGCTTTTACAAATTAGCAAGAAGGTTAAAAAGTTTAGAAGACCCGGAGCTAAGAATTGTCACAAAATCGGAAGAAATGTCTCTCACTCGAGCGAAAATGCGTGAAAACCTGCATAAGGCATATTTGAGGAATGAGAAGTCCTATAATACACGATGCAGCCAAGTTAAGTTTATCCCGGGACAGGAAGTGTATCGCCGAAACTTCCAGCAAAGCAATTTCAAAAATAATTTCAACGCAAAACTTGCAAGAAAGTTTCTAAAATGTCGAATAGTAAAACCGATAGGCAAAAGCCTCTACGAGGTAGAAAATCTACAAGGCAAATCGTTGGGGGTGTTTCATGCCAAGGACTTAAAGCCATAGGCTTTAATGTTCTTGGTGGGCTCAGTCCCGGCGATTCCTGGCAAGTACCAAATACACGACACACATTTGAAATTAATTGCTTCACGAAAACGGTATAGGGTTAGATATATATATATATGTATATATGTGTGTGTGTATATATATATATATATGTATATATATATATATATATATATATATATATATATATGTATGTATGTGTGTATGTATGTATGTATATGTATGTATGTATATATATATATATGTAAGTGCATCGGTATAGGCAGGCATAGGTAGAAACCGATTTATAAACGTGTATATAGTTTTTTTTTAGTATCTAACTACGATAACATTTAAGAAAATATTAGGACTTACGTATTGTAGGTTGCTGTTGTTGTTGTTGCAGGTCATTAGTTTGGATGACTAGGTGATGAATAGTGTGATAAGCTGAAATGAAAACATAGGACTTTAGTTTATATTATATACATATAGTAATTAATCGATACTGTGATTCGAGTATAATTCTCTTTCTTTTTCTTTCAAATTACTCACTCATTAATCTGAAGGCAACACTCAGCTCATATATTAATCTAATAGTAGTTTTGTTTAGGCGCGACCAATTGCCGCCGTCAACGAACTGGCCTGGGGTTAAACCTAACCTCTTTTTCAAAGGAATTAATATGTTATTTTTTTTTTTTGTTTCCATATAATTATAATTAATTGGATTGAACTTACCTGGTAATAAAACATAATGACCTCTGCCTCAAATGTGGCACTGTCCCGACCTGAACATCCAACGCATGGGACATAAGAGCGTAAATATACGTACATGTATCAACGGGAGAGTAGTTTTATTTATTTAATATTTACCTTTTTTTGCACCTTCACAGAACTAACCCTTATGGTTGTTTTCTTTTTTGGTATTTTTTTTTTTTATTTGATTTAAAATTAGCCACAAATTAATTAATTTTTTTATGTAGAATTTAACACTTGTTTTTTTATTCAATGGCCTGCGTACCAACATAAGAATGTTAGTTTATAATAAGAATACAACCGTATGAATTCGCCGCGAAAGTCATTCATGGTGTATTCATTCATAGGGAAGTAGAGATGCCAGATCAGTTAAACCACAACCATAGTAATGATACTACAGCGTTTGCGGTTTCAGCAAGATTGATGTTAGAAATAATACCACACAGGTGGAGGCAACTGGCCCTCCCATCCGGTACCCGAAGAGGGGATTACCGGAGTGGTTGGGTTTTTGTCGTGTGCCCACAGATGTCGGTAGTACCGTGCGCTATCAGCTGTGTGGATTCTAACAGCTGATGTGTGGTTTGTATCTGATTTGGTTGTTTACCTGGAAAAAAGTAAACAAATATGTTAAGAATGTTAGCGGTAAGACAAATATTTAAATATGTTAGGAATTTTTCGTGTCAGTTTTTTTAGTGAGGTGTGCGGAGTCAAGATTATAAAAGGCATATTCGAGCGGGTTTGAGAAAAGAGAGGAGTTTAGACCGAGAAAAGAAAAAAACGCAGCGCGGAAGTTAAGCGCAGTGCCACAGAAAAAAAAAAGACTGTTAAATTTTTGAATTTTTTAAAAAAGAAAAGGAAAGGGGAAATGTGTGAAAAAAAAAACATTTACATTAAGATAGAAATTTAGAACAATAAGCAAGTTAAAATAAAAAAGAAGAAAAGCCCAAAGTGAACAATAAAAGAAAAACATTTATAAATACAAAAGGCCCAAAGACTCCAAAGAGACACACAAAAACAAGTTGCCGTATAAGGAAAAAGCCAGTGATATTAAGCTATATTGCCAGGAAAGGAGTGTTTAGTGCCCGTAACAACGAAATTAAGAAAAAAAAACAGGAAGAAGGAAAAAAAGGTAGAACGAAAGATTCCCATCCAGCCACCAGGAACGACAGTCTTGGAAGAAGTAAGCCAACGTGAGGGTTGCCGCCATCCAAAATGTCCCGTTGGTAGAGGTATCGTGCCATTTGATTATTTAGACTAGGACACAACTCGACATACGGTTACGGACAGAACCTCTTAGATATACATATATATATATAGGTTTTTTTGTCCCCATACTTTTGTGGTGGGAAGCGTTTTTTTTGGTTACCGCATATCCATCCCTTTTTGGCGCGTTAACAACCAAAAAGGGCGCGAAATTGATAGATGAGCTCGTCTAGGGTTTCGGCGGTTGTATTGTATATTTAAAAACGAAAAAAAAAGGAAATCCTAAAACAAAAGGAATACAAGTGTGAAGAAAAAAAAAATATATATATATCGTGAATAGAACAGCAAATGCGACGATAGACGACGGAAAGATATATAGTTAGGACACGTCACTGACAGACGGCCGTATCCTGTATATCACGGTAATTCCGCTTCTTGCGATTTAAGGAAAGTTTGAAAATTTTAATTATATAAAAAACGCTGGAATTGAATTTTAATTTTTGATTATTGCTATATGTCCCTACATATACTTACATATATATATATTGTAATTAGTTTTTTTGATACCCATGTAAATAGTTGGTTTGCTTTTGCATTAATCTCTATTTAGCTTAATTTTGTTTTTTTATTTTGCCGAGTGTAACGCAATATTGAATTTTTTTTTTTTTTAAATTTTCCTTATTTGTAATAAACATGAATTTATGTCTGAAATGAAATTTTTCCAGAATTTATGAGAATGGCCGAGTAGAACAGTAATATGCGGTAAGTAAGGCGGGAAGCAAAAGCGGTCATGGGATCGTATTTGGGACATCCAATCCTGGAAGGATGTCATGGAGGAGTCAAAAGACTTCTAAGGGGAGGGTAAATTCCTGGCAGAACAGCCGCCAGAGGGTTTTGGTATCGTCCGGGCTATTTGTGTGTGCAGGGAATGAAAATAATGGCGTTTTGTTTCGGGCTCTGTTTTTTTTTGTATTTAAAGGCAGGCATTTGTGCGTTTTTAACCGCAGATGAGAAAAGGCTGGTATTTATATTTTTTTTTATATAAATATATTAATAGTAGGTACAAATATGCACAGATACGGGATATTCTGGACTGGCTGGCAAGAACCCCACCAAGACGGCGAGCTTCAGCCGGAGCAAAACGCAATAATACCAGCGCGGCCAGCAGTCTGGATACCCCTTCTGTCAGATGGCGATTATCTGTCATAGACAGATGATAACCATCAATTTGACACCATGGTCTTTTGGCATATATGTAAGTGCACATATGTAGAAGACACCAACACCTACCATCAATATAACATATATAATATATATTATACTCAATTAAATTTTTGCCATTAATATCAATAATATATATTGGCGGAATATTTTTTGGTTTGTTGTTTTCTGCATTGACCACTGTGCCATTGGAATTTACTCTTTGTGAGTTATTATTATTATTAGTCTGACTGGTATTTTTGTTGAAAGACACTCTTGCACTTGCATTGTTAGTAGCTGAATGAGCATGTGGAAAATTTTTCATTATTCTCTTTTACATGTTCTTTATGTTTATTTAACAGCTCTTGATAGCATTGATCATCTTTCTCACAAACGAGTACTGTGTAGTACCAAAGAATATACACTATAAGAAGAGTCTTTTTTTATTTTATTATTATTATATTATATTATTATATATTATTATATATTTTATTTATTATAGAACAAATCACAAAGTAAAATTTTAAAATCTTTATAGGTGCCGGCGGTAAGGGGAAAAACGAAAAAAAAGCAGAAACCAACTTGTTGGATCGTTTTTCAGCGAACATGTTTAAAAGTTGGTTTCATAAAATTTTACTTAAGGTACTGAAGGCATGGTGGAAAAAAACACATGCAAACTTGTTTGAAGATCTTTACAGAAAATTATATTTTCATTTCAAAACTAGAGTAGAGCTGTACCGAACTGAATCAAACACTCTCAAACGCTCGTTTTTGACAAGAACCTCTAATCAAACCCATTTAAATTACATGGGTTTGATTAGAGGTTCTTGTCAAAAACGAGCGTTTGAGAATGTTTGAGAGCGTTTGATTCAGTTCGGCACAGCTCTAAACTAGAGCTGTACCGAACTGAATCAAACGCTCTCAAACGCTTGTTTTTGACAAGAACCTCTAATCAAACCCATTTAAATTACATGGGTTTGGTTAGAGGTTCTTGTCAAAAACGAGCGTTTGAGAGTGTTTGAGAGCGTTTGATTCAGTTCGGTACAGCTCTATTCAAAACATTCTTAATGGTCGATACAATATTTATGTGTGTGTGTGTAATTTTCTTTTGCTTTACATGATGAATGCAAGGGAGAAAATAAACAATTTAATATCGCGCAGGAAATGCTGCTTAAAGATGTAAGTATGTGTTGTGAGGGGTGTTTAATGTTTTTATCCTATAGGATTCTTAATTTATTAAAGAACCTTAGAATCGATAGTCGGCTCTATATGATGGCAAAGTCAATTGCCGAACTGAGAAATAAAATGCTTCTGTTTTAGAGTCAAGATTATTTCTAAATTTTATTAATAAAACCTTCAGCTTATATACTATTCTTATTCTATATATTACAATAACAATTCTTATTTCTATTTCTTATTTCAATATCAATCGCAATATCATATTGATTACTACTAACCCAATTTGCTTATTTTGCACAATTGCAAATTCGGTCAGTGAACTTGTTTCATAAATGTAACCTAATTTTTATTTTGTGTTTATGTCAGTTTGTTTTCTTTATAGTTTTTTTGTTTGCTCTAATTTTTGTATTTCCGTGTGGTGTCATATTTATGATTATATTATGAATGTGCTACAATGTGTATGAATGTACTACAATGTGTATGATTACATTATGAATGTACTACACCCCTACCGTTTAAAGAAAAAAATTTTTTATTTGGTAAAAAAAAAATTTTTTTTTTTGTCTTAAGTATTAAATTACAATAGTGGTATATAAAATTTAATTACAAAAAATTTTTCATTGACAATATAATATTACATAATTAAAATAATTTTATTCTATTCTTGTGTACGGTCAGTGGCTTGTTATTTTTCAAAATTGTGATATTTACATTTTCTGTGTTTATTACTTCAAAAGGACCGATATATTGATTTTCGCTCTTCTTGGCGTTTTCTTTTCTTAAAAATACTTTATCTCCTATTTTTACATTAATATTATTTGTATTCTTATCTTTAATATATTTTTGTTTTATTTTGACTTCTAATAAGTTTTTATTTGCCATATTATGTGCATGTTTTAATTTAATTTTTAGTTCTGTTAAATAATCTTCATAATTGTAAAATATTTCATTTGACACTGGATCATTTGGCATAGTCGCTAATCTTCCATATACCAATTCAAATGGAGAAAAACCTGTGGCTGAGTGTGGTGTTGTGTTATAGGCGAATGTATAGTATGGAATCCATTCATTCCAATTGTATTGTTCCGTGAAGGAACGCATGTATTCATTTAATACTCTATGATTTCTCTCAATGCCACCTAGAGTCTCATGGTGATATGCTGTTGACGTCACATGATTAATTTTCATAAATGTACATATTCTCTCAAATAACTCGTTTACGAATTCAGTTCCTCTGTCCTTTTTAATTGTATTGAAACATCCATATTTTAATATAAACCTTTCTACCAATACCTTCCCTATCTCTGATGCTTCTTTAGTTTCCATTGGGAATGCTTCAATGTATTTCGTTAGTTCACATTGCGCTGTTAATATATATCTATACCCGTTTGACACTCTTAATGGACCTACTGTGTCTAATTGTATACTCTGAAATGGTTTTGTAGGTGTATTAGTAATCTGAATTGGTGCCCTCGTATGTTTAATAATTTTGTTCTTTTTACAACTTTCGCAATGACTGATAAAATCCTTAACCATTTTGTACATGTTTTTCCATATGTACTTTTGTCTTATCCTAATGACAGTTCTACGTACTCCCGCATGTCCGCCATGTGGGGTTTCATGATAATCTTTTATAATTTCCTCTTGCCTTACCTTTTCCAGTATTTTATCTGGTTGTTTAAACAATATAATTTCTATAGGTCTCTGCCTATTTTTATTTTGCATGCTATTATATATTCTAATTAATTCCTTTTCATTCACATATTCAAATATTCTATCGTCCTTCGCTAGCGTTACTGTAAAATTTTGATTATCCCGTAAAATCTTAGTCAACTTCTGCAAGACTGAACCTAAATTCGAGTATGCATTTTCATTGCCAGATATTATTACGCGATTTTTCAAAATTTCAATTTTTGGCATGCTTCTTTTCGTCTTATCTATAACGAATTTTAATCTTGGGTATCCTTTCACTTGTGAAAACGAGATACCATTCCACATATAAATTTTCTCTTCCTTACACTTTTCTTCTTTCTCAGTTTCATTACTGTCTGGATTAAGGCTGGGTATACGATCGTCCTTTGACTTTTTTTTTAATTCCTCAGTCATTTTCCTAGTCATTATATTTATAGATCTTGGCATCATCTCCTTCAAATCATTGGAATCTATTTTAATTCTTGACAATGCATCGGCATTAGTGTTTATCTTTCCCTGCTTGTATATGATCTCGAAATCGTAATCCATGAGATCCAATCTTATTCTTGTTAGTCTTGATGAAGGGTTTTTATGTGTAAATAAAGATACTAGTGGTCTGTGGTCAGTAACCACCTTAAATTTTCTGCCGTACAGGTATGGTCGGAAATGGATAATTCCCCAATGAATGGCTAACAATTCTTTTTCTATAACGGGTTTATTAATTTCATATTTATTAAGAGAACGGCTTGCGTATGAGATTGGCAAATCATTATTTATTTCACCCTGTGAAAGTATTGCTCCTAATGCGTAATCTGATGCGTCAGTAGTGAGTATAAATTCCTTCTCAAAATCTGGGTATTGTAATATTGGTGGATTTGAAACTATGGACCTCAACATATCAAAAGATTTCTGACAATTTTCTGACCAAACAAATTTCTGGTTTTTCTTTAATAGCTCATTGAGTGGCCTGGCTATCTGGGCAAAGTCCTTTACAAAACGTCTATAATAATTGCAGAAAGCTACGAATCGTCTTGTTTCATCTGCATTTTGCGGAACAGGGTATGTCCGAAGTGCTACACTTTTATTCGGGTCTGTCATTATTCCCTTATCTGTAATAAGATGTCCCAAATATACTACTTCTGGTTTCAAGAAATTACATTTATTCGGATTCAATTTAAGATTATGGTTTCTTAACCTCTGAAATACCTTTGTCAAATTATCATTGTGGTGTTGCAATGAACATCCAAAAACAATTATATCGTCTACGTATATAAATGCATGGGAGTCTAATCCCGATAATGCTATTGTCAACATTCTTTGGAAACTATTGGATGATATTTTGAGACCAAATGGTAGTCTCTTAAATTGATAGTGTCCATTACTTGTAGAAAATGCTGTAAGTGGTCTTGACGTCGGTTCTAGTTCTATCTGATGGAATGAACTTGTCATATCCAGCGTCGAAAAATATTTCGCCCTTCCTATTCTGTCCAATACGTCATCCATCTGAGGTAACGGGAATTTATCATTTACTAATTTTTTGTTCAACTGGCGATAGTCAACAACCAGTCTCCATTTCTTTTCATCGCCGTCGCTTTTCTTCGGAACCAAAAGCAACGCGGAATTGTAAGGGCTAACGGATGGTTCGACTAAATCTTCCTCTATTAACTTATGGACCTGTGTTTTGATTTCTTCCTGTTGTGATTGTGGTAGTCTATAATTTCTAGTATAAACAGGTGTATCGTCCACAGTCTGTAGTCTTTGCTTATAAAAATTGTTCGCTGTCAAATGATCTCCTTCCAAATAAAAAATCTCCTGGAATTCTCTACATATTTTTTCTATAGTCTCTCTTGCCGTGGCATCTATCGCATCTATATTCAGCAATTTTCTCAATTTCTCCCATCGAGCTTGTTGTCCGTCATACATACTCCTTCTCGAACCATATTTCCTCTGGTGAAGAATGTTGTAGTCTGATAAAGGCTTTATCTGCAAATCTAATTGCGATATCACAACTTCCTTGTCCGAAGCATTTAAGATTCTAACGTGTTTTGTTCCGTGTTTTGGAATTATTGTGTTACCAACGAAAACACTGTCACCGATCTGCCTAGCACACACAACACTGTCTTCCTTAATCTGCAAATTTACTGCCTGTATTATCTCTGTTCTAGGTGGTATCGCGAACCTACTGATGTCTGCTCTCAGTGGCAAAACGTATTCAGTTTCACCCACAACGATTGTTAATGTGTATGTCTCATAATCTATCTTCGCAAAATATTTAGTAAAAAAATCTCTACCCAATATACCGTCTGCTGCTATCGGGAATTCTGTATTTACCACCTGATATTCGTGGCTTATCATATCCTCCGGAAACATCAGTTGCAAGTCCGAAGTACCCATTGTTTGTATCGTCTTGTTTTCAATACCCTTAAGTCTGCACGCATTATGTTCTTTAATTATCTTGCTTCCTATGAAGCCTTCTTTACAAATGGATATATCTGCACCCGTGTCTATCAAAAATTTTATAAAGTGTCCTTCATCAGTTTTAAGTGTAACGAAATGTGGTGCGTCCGTGTATGAATAGTAAGTTTTTAATGCATATTCTCTTAAAAGTCTTGCTTCCCCTACATCTCTGTTTAAATTTACTCTTGAGGATTGCAGGGGTCCGCCTCGTTTCCCTGCTCTTGAGCAACATAAATTCTTCTCTGATTCCTATTTCTGTAATTACTACCTTTCTGTCCATTATTGCCGTAATTGTTATTTCTTGGGTGGCCGGCACCATGGAAATTGCCTCTTCTTGAGTTGTTAAAATTTCCATAATGATTCTTAGGGCTTTCATTATTATTACCTCTGTTACTGTAAACATTGACGTTATTATTATGAAAGTTTCTGTTATGAGAAAATCTCTTGTTTCTATTGAATTGCATAATTGAATGTGATGGTGTAACCACCTCTGAAGCTATCTGAATTGCTTCATTTAAGCTCTTGGGTCTAGCTGCCAAGACAGTAGCTCTATGTGGTTCATTCAAACCATTTTTAAAGGTACTAAGTGCTACCTGATCATTCATTTTAATGATTGTTTCCCTACTTTGGGAACCCAGTTCTGTAATTTGTAGCTCATTCAGGCAAGCTATGAGTGATTCTATTTTATTAGCGAACTGCGTTACTGAATTATTTCCTTGTGTTTGTTTTGCTAAATCAGTATGTACCGAAGATAGTGTCTTTCTTGGTGAGAATACCTTCCTAAGAGTGGCTTTGAATGTTTCGAGAGAGTTCGGTGTTTCTTCTGAAATCAATTTGTTTCTTACTTTATCTGTTAACTTAGTTGCCAGTACAAACTTAACTAACTTACTAACCTCTTCATTATCTTTAAGTGTATCAGCATAGAAATCTATTATACCTATGAAATTACTCATTTGTCCTAGGTCACCATTGAATTCTGGTATTATTTTGGACGCGTCAAGTATGCCAAACGATGCCATTTCTGTAATGTCTTTTGTTTTTAAATATTTTAAAATTTTTTCTTCAATTTCATTAATGTCCTTTATAGAATAACCTTCATTATTTAATGCAATAGATTTTCACTCCTCAACTGTGCTTAAAGTATTTACTATATAATTTTCTGTATAGTTTCTGTTAGGACTTTTTTTTAAATTCTTATATATACTTATCAATCTATCCATTTATTATACATTTTCTATTCTGTTAGTAAATTTGATTGCTTTCTTTCTCATATATTCTTTATAATATTCATGTATTTTTCCTAGTACCAAAAATGTCAAAAGTATCAATATTATTTGTTGCAAATGATCCTGAGTCACTGTAAGTACGCCCCTATTGTTTTCATTTACAATGATGGCCTCCTTTGAAAACCATCCACCCATATTTGGATTATTATTATTATTCTATTCTTTATATCATATATTTTATTACTACATATATATTTATATATATATATATTTTTTTTTTTTATACATTTGTTACATTAATTCAAAAATTTTCATTACGTATTTCTTATTGTACGGATCTCTTTTAAAAGCCTGGTTTTCTCAGCTTTGTTGCCGGTCAGATGAAACTTCCTGTATGTTTCGGCAATTAGTTTTCGCTTCTTCACCGCTTTACCGCCTCTTTTCTTTCTTTTTTCTTCTTCCTTCTTGGGAATTTCGGGACTATGTACTTGTGCCTTGGATTTCTGTAGGCGTTTAAGATATTCCTGGATGGGTATCTTCTTTTTGCTGGGACTGTATTCGGGGATTTCTAAAACGGGAACCACAGGCTGAGGCACGTATTCTAACAACTGCTCCCACTTTTTGAAAAGCCGATCGATTTCGTCTTTTGTGGTTTCTGTCTTATCCATGCAAACAAATTTTGATTTTCTCAAACAGGATTTAAAGTATTTGGCAGGACATCTAGCTAATTTATTTTGTTTTAAAGGATAACTAGCTAATTTATTCAGTTTGGCAGGATCGCCATGTAAGTATGTGTTGTGAGGGGTGTTTAATGTTTTTATCCTATAGGATTCTTAATTTATTAAAGAGCCTTAGAATCGATAGTCGGCTCTATATGATGGCAAAGTCAATTGCCGAACTGAGAAATAAAATGCTTCTGTTTTAGAGTCAAGATTATTTCTAAATTTTATTAATAAAACCTTCAGCTTATATACTATTCTTATTCTATATATTACAATAACAATTCTTATTTCTATTTCTTATTTCAATATCAATCGCAATATCATATTGATTACTACTAACCCAATTTGCTTATTTTGCACAATTGCAAATTCGGTCAGTGAACTTGTTTCATAAATGTAACCTAATTTTTATTTTGTGTTTATGTCAGTTTGTTTTCTTTATAGTTTTTTTGTTTGCTCTAATTTTTGTATTTCCGTGTGGTGTCATATTTATGATTATATTATGAATGTGCTACAATGTGTATGAATGTACTACAATGTGTATGATTACATTATGAATGTACTACAATGTGTAAAAGACCTAGAAGACATTTTAAAGGTTTACGATATTTTATTCGTTTTAGGGCAAATTTGGCGTTGAAAATGTCTAATGCCTGAAGAAGATTACATAAAGTTCTTTATACATACTTATATGCGAGTTTGAAACCTCATTCATTTGGATAAAAAACTAAAGGGGGAAGCAAAGACTCTATAATATAAAGATGTTGCACGCCATATATCACTAAAATTGAAACATTTTGTGCTTTAAAGTCCAATGTATGTTTTTATATATGTATACATATATGTATACATATATATATATATAAGTATGGCTATTATTTATTTGTAATAGTTCTTTCATACTATTGCTGAGGCCGAAGAAAGCTGTCCTTTTTTGTTTTGTTTTTTTTCCAAATGTACATACATTTTTATTTTCTACAATCTTTAGTCTTCACACACTGAAATTTTTTCCATAGAAAATATTATAAAATTTTTCATATATTTTAATAAAAAATATCTGTTAAAATTTTTAGATAAAAAATATTTTATTATGAAAAATTATTTATAGTAAAAAACTCATTCATAATGAAAATGTTAGTAGAAAAAATTTCAAAACAAAAATGTTTCTATGGAAAAAAAATTCTTTGATTATAAAAAATTTCATAAAAAATTTGTAATAAAAATCTTTCAATAGAAAACATTTTTTGTAAAATATATATACAGAAAGAAAATTTTTCATTACAATTCATTTTCTATAAAATATTCTATATCGATAATTTTTATATAGAAAAGTTTGTGTATCAAAAAATTTTCCGTAAAAAAGTTTTTATAAAAAATTTGTTGTACATAGAATTGAAATGCTTAATCTTTTTATAATAACTTTACTGCGTAAGCATTCTTCATATTATCTAGTGCTCATAATGGTAGTTTTAAATCATTAAAAAAAGAAACTACTTTTATGTAATATGTTTTATTGCCCGTAAAGTAATTTAAATTTAAATATTATGGATATTTTGTTTTACGAAATTGAAAGTAGTCCTCAATCATGCATGAGATATTGCACATGTATGTAGGTATTAGCGCTTCGGAGCGAGTCGATATTTATTTGTTTCTACACAAATAAAATACATATTCCTTACCCTACATTAATACAAACAATTCTAAGTAAATGGTTTTGGTTATGGACGAAATGATCATTAGAAAAGAGTTAAGGTATAATTAGAGTTTAGATTTAATAGATGGATTCGAAACAAACAGGTTTCTTAAGAACTAAAAGTATTGGTAGTCATGCGTGTGTTTTTATGGTAAAAGCATTGTTTTCTAACTGGAGTATAATATGAAAAAATTCGCGTGAGATTCGCAACTCAATTTTATAGCAGAATGTTACAGCTGCTATTAAAACAATATGCAAAACTGCACAATTTAAGAGTTGTTTCGCAGAAGTGGCCCTTTCAACAGGTCAGTTTGTGGAAGAAATTGGTAAGACTTTCGATTGTCTTAATAGTGGTTCCGTTTATGGCGATAACTGCTACAGATTTGCAGTTCAAGTTATCAATGCACCTCACAAATTTATACAAACTTTTACGGAATATCTGGATGACGTGGAATTCGTTGACCAGAAAAGCGTGTCTTTTTTAAATGGTGTAAAACTCACTCTTAATTCAGTCCATTTACTGGTTAATGACATTTTAAAAGATGGAGTGATTTATATTACGTCATGACAAACTCTCTTAATCAGGACAAGTTAGAAAATAAATTTTCTGTACTGCGGCAAAAGGAAGGCAACAATAGCAACCCTTCCGAAGCCGGGTTAAAGACTATTTTGGCAAAAGTTATGGTTGCTAAAATGGTTAAAACAAGTTTTTCCAGTAACTGTGAACTTAAAAAAGACGAGATTAACTAAATTGATACTATGATATATGTATGTTTACAAAAAAAAAAAAAAATATATATATATATATATATATATACATATATATATATATATATATATATATATATATATACATATATATATATATATATATATATATATATATATATAAACATATATATATATATATATATATATATATATATGTTTATATATATATATATATATATATATATATATGTATATATATATATATATATATATATATATATATGTATGTATATATATATATATATATATATATATATATATATATGTATATATAATTATATATATATATATATATATATATATATGTATATATATATTTATATATATATATATATATATATATATATATATATACATATATATATATATATATATATATATATATATATAAATATATAAATATATATATATATATATATATATATACATATATATATAAATATATATATAAATATATGTATATATATATATATATATATATATTCCTGAAGTGAACATACTGATATAGGCTCTAATGAAAGGGTTGGTGATGATTTGGACGACGATATATATGCAGATTACCTTTTAGAAGATATTTTTAATAAGTCTGAGAATATAAATTTTGAACTGGTTTCCATGAGATACTTCGTTGCGTATGTTGCATCTAAAATTATTCCAAAATTGCAATGTGAAAAATGCTGTAATGAGCTTAGGAACATGGATGAAATTTTAACCGCTCCAAGCGAGCTTTTTGTATTCTTTAAGAATTATCAGTCTCTGACAGGTTTTGGAAATTTAGATGCTTCATCAGACAAACTAATGGATGCAAGTTAGAAACATATTTTAATATTTCATATTAGTTTTAAAACGGGGGGCTAATTCTGGCACTCGTGAACGGAATTGTTATCGATTGAACTGTTATATCGTTTGCTCGTAATTTTCTAATTCTGTCATTCGATACCATGATACAATTATCAGGTATATGCAAAGCGAATTCATTACAACAAAGCATCTTTTTTGTGAAACACAATGTCAAAAACAAGGCGAATTAATTAATTCGCCTTTCTCAAATAAAATAAAATTTTTTGTGAACAAAATTAATTTTATTCATTGTTGTGTTTTAAAATATCAAAGTGGTGACGTAAGTATTAATTGTAGTAAAATTTATGAAATAAAATAAAACAAAATTTATATTTTAGGAGACACAGACGTGTTGTGGGTGTCCAAGAAGCTCAGAAACTCTACAGGTTCCCAAAAATCCGAAAAGGTAAATGTGTGATGGGTATAAACATCTTCCGGAAAATTTTAAGTGGCAGACAGTGCTTGGACTTGATACAGGACAAGCATTGTTCGCACTCATAATTTTTCCTGCAGAAGTACATACCTTTGTGGCATTTTCAGTAGTAAATTATCATATTATTAGTTTACATTTGATTATGGATCAATAGGGGTTTGCATCAGTGAAATACTGTAAGACGATGGAAGTCAAATGAATATAGTTTGCGAAGAGAGCAGACATGGAATATTTTTAATGATTTCAGGTAATATTTTTGTTCTGTTTATAACTCTTCATTAAAACAATTTATTTTTTATTTTCTTTACTTTGTCAGCAAACAAGGCAGTTCCTAAAAGTACACCAGCTACCGGCGGTGGTACGAAACCACATAGTTTTCGTCCTGATGGAGTAGTTTTGAATGTACTGATTTGTTGATTTACAAATTGCTAGTGAAATTGTTGAAGACCTTAAAACTGATTTGCGTTTCCAGAGTTCTGCTGTGATGGCTCTTTAGGAAGTTAGTGAAGCTTATTTGGTTGGTCTCTTCCTAACTACCAATTTCTGCACCATCTAAATATTCTTGGCCAGACGAATTTGTGGCGAACGTGCTTGAATATTGGCTGACGACAATAATTACCCCTACTACCATCGTACAAGATGTTATAACCATTTTTAAAAACAATCGGACCACAAATTTTTTTATAAAAAAGATTATATTTGTTTATTCCTACAAATATTAAATAAATAAAACTATTGTTGAAGTGATTGCTCAAATCTTTGTATATATTGTATGTTACTTTTTTTTCAATGATATAGCATCGCCAATCGTCCGTTTGTATAGAATTTTGGGAATGGTATTGCATTTCAGATACCGATAAAATAAATAATACAAATATAACTTTATTTTGAAATCAATGAATAAAAATTTCAACTTTATATTTAAAAATTTCAAACAACCAAAACATAGTAAACAGAAAACAAAAATGCGGCGAATTTAAGAAATTTTGACAATCAGTTCACTATCACCTGTGCGTTTTCCATTGCAATAGTTTCTGGATTTGACCCAAAACTTTTGACAGTCCTTATACCATTATCAGCAACTTCTATCCCTGCTGCAGCCAATATTTGTTCGTCAACGTGGGAGAGAAATTTGTCCTCATACGGGCCACCGCCTTTCCTTTTCATTGATAATTTGTTGAAGTTTTTTTTACCATTTGTTTCTGGTCAGCGTATACCTATATAATATATAGTATATATGGACAAAGATTATAGAAATATACATACATATATACATAGTATGTATATATAAAATTACAGAAATATTTTTATCCCACTCATACCTTACGCCATACTTTGGAATTTTTTGCTGGCGGTCCTGAAGCATTAAGCTTTATTGTAAGTTCTTTCCACAGTTGATTCGCCTTTGCCTTTCCTTGAGCAGTGTTGGGCAATATGCCCTTTGCTAAGTCTGTATGCACAGCCATAAAATTTCCAAGGATCTCTTTTTGGGCAAAATTCATTTTGGTTATGTTTGACCTAATATACTAAATATATGAATTTGTATTGTTTAATATTTGTAAATATTTAAAACTTATATTTCTCCTTTTTAGTATAATTTTGTATGTTTTAAATTTTACTTTTGTAAAATTATAAACTTTGTTTTCAAAAGTTTACATTACTCTTTTTTGAAATTTATGCTAAAAAATTTCAAATCGAATGACCTTTTACTAACGAGTAAAAACTCGAACGGTTGAATTCGAATGACAGCTCGATATCGAGTGCCATCATTAGGAATTTCGACACATGTTACTCGATTACGAGTAATAGAATCCCAAAAGTTAAAAATATCGAACATTCGATAGAAAACTCGCTCGTATACGTATGCCAGAATTAGCACCCTGAACTGGAACGAAATGGTATAAAATAATTTATTATAGACTTGTGCAAACCCTCAACCCCAGAATGGTTAAGTGATGATTGTTTCCACTATAAACAGCAATTATTGGACTTTTAATTATTGGTCCTCCTTCGAAAGCACTGCTTTTGGGTTATAGAAAAAGGTACATAGTTCTAAGCAAAAAAAAGTGCAGATTTTTTCAAATAAATAAATATACAAAAGCAAATTTATAAAAAATTAATAAAAAAGATATATAACAAAAAAATAAATAAATGCAAACTATAAAAATAAACAAAATATTACACATAATAATTAAATTTTTTTTTGCTATATAAACATTTTTGAAAAGGTTTAAATATATTTATTAAAATTTCCAATTCTCTTGATTTTACCAAAATAAATGCATACTTTTTTATATTATATTTTAAATAAGACCTAAGGGTTTTAGCTTTAGTGCACAATAACGCAATATAATTTATAGAAAAGGTTATTACGTGTGACCATTTAAATGAATAAAAAAACTAATTACTATGATTTTCATTGAATTCCTTAATAACTTATTTATAATACAAAATCAATTCTTATATTTTAACAAAGCAAATGCATTCAAAATTTTTGATTTATCATGAATTAATTTATATTTCAATTCAATTCATATTTAAGACAAAATAATTTCATTTAAAATAAAACGGGTCAGTTCCTTAACGATTCACAGATCCACTAAAAAAAATCATTTAATAACAGCTCCGCCGTCTATAAAGAATTTTGGCGCTAATTTTGTAATTTACTAATGCCAAACGAATCACCTGCGCCAATAAAATAAAATTTGTTGATACTTAATTTTTCAATAAATAATGTATATGTTTATAAAGATATATATATATATATATATATATATATATACATATATATATATATATATATATATATATATATATATACATATATATATGTATATATATATATATATATATATATATATATATATATACATATATATATATATATATACATATATATCTATATATATATATATATATATATACATATATATATATATATATATATATATATATATATATACATATATATATATATATATATATATATATATATATACATATATATATATATATATATATATATATATATATACATATATATGTTTAAAGACTTAATAGTTGTTATTACCCAAAACTTGTAAGTATACTTACTATATTGAATTGTATTTATCTAATTATCCCAATAATAGAAGTTAATCTGCTGAATTACCTAATTATACTTACCATATTGAATTGTATTTATCTAATTATACAAATAATAGAAGTTAATCTAAACGGTTACTTACCCTTGTATGTATACGATAAATAACTTAACGAGCCTTGTGGTCTGGTGATGTTTAAATATTGTATTTTTGATCAGTTGTGAATTAGCTTGCTGAACCTACCACAAGGGCCTCGCTTACCGTTCTATTTTTAATAAATTATATTATAAAATAATTATTATATACCCGCTTTTCCTGTAATAACATCTCCTTTACAAGCTAAAAGATAACGGGTAAGCTCTCACAACTGCCCTCCCCTTGGCAAGATCGTGTCTTCTTCAGCACCTCTGTTAAAGAGGCAGTAATTGTATTTAAATCAGCTAACATAAAGCTGCATAATTAAACATGGTCCTTTCATGAGCCACAAGAAAAAAAAAGATCCAGCGGCAGCTCGTGAAATACAATCCGCAATCGTGTTAGTAAATAAACGGCGTCATCAAACCTCATGTTGACTTCGTATTAAAAATACAGTTGTGTGTTTATTGCCTGTGGTTTTGTTCAAAAAGAAGTGCATTAGTGAAAACTTTTGAAATAGAATAATTGCGGTTAGTAAAGAGCGGAGAAAAAAAAGTGAACTAATTCAATTTAATTAAAGCAAAAACTTGCAAACTATTCAAGAAACCAGAAAAAAAAGAAAAAACCAAAACAACAAACAACAAACATTGAAGATTTTGTGTGAATTATAATAAAACACCTGCAAACTATTGAGAAAAACTGTAAAAAATTCCAAACCCCAACAGTATAAAAGTTATTAAATAAATATTTGTTGCAAAATTGAAAAAAAAACAGTTAGGAATTGTGAAAAGTGGAAAAGAGAGACAAAAAATTTGAAAAGAACAAATAATACAAGAAATAAATACAAAGTAAAAGCAAGAACAAAATTAACTAAGAAACGATCAAGTCTGATTTTTAACAAAAAAGAGTACACAGCAACCGGGAACTAAAGGTGAAAAAAAGTGGTTGAAAATATTAAAAATAAACGAGAAATAAGAAAGGAAAGTGCAAAACAATAAAATCTATGAGAAGAAAAGAACTGAAAGAAGTTAAAAAGGGAAAAAGGAAGAACCAATTGGAAACTAACCCTCTGGAAAGGCACCTTCAGTCACCGGGGAGGACAATTAATACCGGCTCAATACCCAAAAAAAAAAGGAAAAAAAATTGGTAACATAACCTATGGGAAAACCGTAAGTAACGATATATGTATGTGCATAACCCCTAACCGTGCATATAAAATACTTACCCGTTATTCGACATTCCTGAATATGTACATATGTTGGCATGCAAAATATAAAATTGTGTTACATACATACACAATCCACATATTGCTACCTCCTTTGCCACATTTGTACATATATAGGTTTCATAAAAATCATTACGCAGTATACTCATGTATGTTTTTACACATTTATATACCCATACATATATACGAATGTACATACACACACATGACGGTATAAAGGTCCGAAAGAGTGAAAAAGTAAAGTAGCTTAAATCAAGAAAATTTAAAATTATTACAAGAACAAAACTCATGTTAAATTTGTACCGCAAGTACAACGTATTTTGTTCTTGTAAATTCCAACCCCCATTTTTCCTATACAAGTTAATAAGCAAATGAAGAAGGAAACATAGGAAAATCTGCACAAGTATAAATATTAAATTTGCAAAAATTTTGTTTGTTCATTACCCCTTATAATAAAATTTTTATATGAAACTTAAAAATTTTTATTTTATTTTTTCAACAATCAAACGTCGTAGATCCCAGCGAACGTTAGTACCACCCCCATAAAAGAGTCGTGAATTCCCAGCGAGCATATAGAGTTTTTCACTGAGAATAAAAAATTTTTATATAATTTGAAAAACTCTTTTTTTTTTTATTAGTCCCGCATAAAAGAGTCTCAAATTCCAACGAGAAAAAATTGCGTACGATTTCTAACTCCGACTTCGCAAATCCCAGCGAACAATTAGAGATAGATTTTCTTATAATCTATTCTTATGCTCGAATAGAATTTTGGGTCACTAACTCCCAGGGAACAATATCACTAATCCCTGTGATCATTCGATCTATTCTTAATCTTGAATAGAATTTTAGTTCAATTACTCCCACTGAACAATATCACTAACTTCTAGTGAACAATATCAGGAAATCCCAGCGAACAATTGGCCTACATATTTGAAATCACAAATCCCTGTGAATTCTTTAAGTGCTATAACACCCCGTTAGTATATATTTACCAATTGCCACGATAATTAGGAGTCTATTACCTCCAATCCCACAGACTAAATTTTCGCGAATCCCAGCGAACAATTTGCCTATATATTTTAAATCACAAATCCCTGTGAATTCTTTAAGTGCTACAACACCCCGTTAGTACCCTCGCGCGATAAATCAAAATTGTCCAAGATCGTGAAAACAAGTTCACAAACCATTCCCATGATGGCCGAGGAATCGTTTTTGATTCGGATGACTTTGTCGCCTTCTGCGCGGAGTTTAACTCGATCCCCGTTGATGAATTAACAGATTCATTGCTTGAGGTCCACCTCCAGGATCTCAACGAACGGTGGTGGTGTTCAACGGTCCTATCGGTCTCTCCTCACTGACAGTGATCCAAAATTGGACAAAGGTATGTTAGATGCAGCTGTAGGAAAATATTCGACGTGTACGAAAAATTTTTACCAAGTCAAAGCTAAGATGCTTGATGTACAAAAAATTTTCACCGCTACTGCACCAGGAAATACATCGCACACAATTCCCGCCGAACAGAGCTTCGCACATTTCAGTGTCCCTCTTTGCGATACCGATGTCTTCTACGGTGGATATGAAGAATGGCCCTCGTTCCGAGACATGTTCACGGCTGTATATATCGATAATCCCCGAATTCCACCTGTGCAAAAACTATACCATCTGCGTTTGAAAGTGCAAGGGCAGGCCGGAGCAATAATAAAGAAATATAAGTTATGCTCTGATAACTTTAAGCTCGCCTGGGAAGCTCTGCAAGATCGGTACGAAAACCAGCGAATTTTGGTAGAGAATCAACTAAAGATTCACCTCAATTTATCCCCAATCTCAGTCGAAAGTAGCGCCGCCTTACAAAACCTGCAGAGCACCATCAACGACTGCTTAGCGGCAATCAAAGCCCAAGATGTCCCAATAGGTGAGTGAGACCCATTTATTATTATGCTTTGAAAACTCCCAATGGAAACTCTGTCCTTATGGGAACAGTCTCTAGCATCACACCGGAAACTCGTAAAATGGGAAAAGCTAGATAAGTTCCTCTCTCACAGATGCGAAGTAGTTGAGCGCTTGGAATCCCGGAACCAAGACTACGACTCGCATAATCTGAAAAAAAAGCCAACGAGCATTAAAGCCCATGCGTCAAAGATAGAAAGTCCTCCACATTTATGCAAAATGTGTGGCTCAGCTCATGCATTAAAGAATTGCTCCAAATTTATGAATCTAACACCTCATGCAAGAAATCAGTTCGTCTCCGAAAACAAAATATGTCTTAATTCTTTAGCATATACCCACCTACGAAGCGACTGCCCAAGCAAATTCGTTTGTTCACATTGCGACAAAAATCACCATTCCCTGTTGCATTTCGCAAAACGTGAATTTAGGAACGCCAACAATCAACTCAATGAGAAGCCAGACACTTCTGCTCAAGGTAGGGCAAGAGGGGCCTTATCAACTGCTACTCATGTTGCAAATACGGAAAACCCAAGCGCCAGCGACACTACGTTGCTCCCCACATCAGTAGTTGGTATACACCATCAAGGAGAACATTTTAAAGCGCGTGCTTTTCTGGACCAGGGCTCAGAAAAGACGTTTATATCAAAAAGTTTGCAACAAAAACTTAGGCTCTCCACGAAGCCACGAGCTTTTCAGATCCATGGAATCGGTGGCCAAGTGATAGCTCAGTCGAACTCTATTTGCCAGGTAACCCTATACTCTAAAAACCAAAATGTTTATGTTGACATACTGGCTATAGTAGTTCCTAAAATCACACGTATGTTACCCACGTGTTCCATATCCGCTTATCAAGTTTCCCATCCCGCACTAAGGCAGCTCAATCTCGCTGATCCTGAGTTCCATGTGGCTCGTCGTGTAGATCTGCTCATCGGTAGCAATGTACTTCCCCGAGTATTCCAAGAAGGAACTAAGAAATTTTCCCCATCTCTAATGGCTCAGTCAACTATCTTTGGATGGGTTATTAGTGGTATCGTGAACGTTGAACCTGTTACCATGTTCTCACTCGGTGTAACTGAGATCGAATCCGACCCCCTTGCCGACCAGTTACGCAAGTTTTGGGAACAGGAAGAGGTATCCATGGAACGCCCAAGGTCCAAAGAGGACACATTCTTTGAAGAGCTGTATCGAAACACAACCTTCCGCAACCCAGATGGACGGTACGTGGTAAAGCTCCCATTCAAACCAGAATTTCCTCAGGAGATACAATTAGGAACCTCCCGCACCGTAGCTAGATCCCAATATTTTAGCATGGAGCGGTCCCTACAGAAGAACCCCAGTTTAGCAGAAATCTACTCTAATGTTTTAAAAGAATACATTACACTAAACCATATGACGCCTACAACGTCAATGGAAAGTGACTCTTCACATGGATGTAAATCTTTTTATTTGCCACACCACGCAGTTCTCAAGCCCGAGAGTAAAACTACCAAAGTGAGAGTGGTATTTAATGCCTCGAAAAAGACGAGCTCAGGAATGTCCCTCAACGATATCCTCTGTCTAGGTCCCACTCTGCAGGCTGATTTAGTGTGCTTGATTTTGAAATGGAGATTGTACAAATATGTGTTTAACGGAGATTTCGAGAAAATGTATCGTCAAATTCTGGTACACAAAGAAGATATTCAATTCCAACGAATTCTCTTTCGTCAAACGCCAAGTGATCCCATTAAAGACTTCGCTGTGAAAACTGTCACCTTTGGAGTCAATTGCGCCCCATATTTAGCTATTAGAACGCTAATTCAATTGTAGACGACATTTTATCGGGGTCTCATGATATATCGTCCGCAATCGACTCGCTACAGCAGCTCATCTTTGTGTTGCAGTCTGCCGGTTTTCCATTAAAAAAAATTACTTCGAATTGCCCCGCTATTTAAACTTCAGTCCCTAAGACTGATGTACTGGATAACAATTTCTTGAAATTTAAAGAAGCCAGTGCAACTAAAACCCTAGGAATTCGATGGAATGCACTCTCAGATTGTTTTTCATACACCGTTGAGTCTATACCCCCGACGACCTCCCTAACAAAGAGACAGCTCCTCTCACACGTGGCTAAACTCTTTGACCCAGCGGGATGGATTTCACCCGTCGTGGTCCAGGCCAAAATGATGCTTGAACAACTTTGGCTAGAGGGCACCGGCTGGGACGAAACCATTAAGCCCAGTACTTTACAAACCTGGAACACGTTTCTGGAAAATTTGCCCATCCTCTCGAGTCTAGAAATCCCTCGGTGGTTAGGATATGCCCAGGACCAAATAGTACAAATTCATGGGTTCTGTGACGCGTCAGAGGAGGCCTATTGTGCTGCTGTGTATCTCCGTGTGCAATCCGAGAGTTCCATTACTTCTCACTTACTCGTAGCGAAAACAAAAATTACCCCGATCGCACCAGTGACTCTTTCTCGTCTCGAACTCTGTGGAGCCGTTTTATTAGCAAAATTGATAAAAGTTATTACTCACTCGTTTTCGTTCCATAACTACGAATGCTACCTATGGACAGACTCTACTATCGTCCTAGGATGGCTCGAAAAACCCCCAATTTCCTGGAAGACATATATCGCAAACCGCACAGCGGAAATACGAAGAAATGTTGAAAACATCCCTTGGCGCCACGTTCGATCTAATGAGAATCCAGCTGACTTTGGCTCCAGAGGCTGCCGGGCTGAACACCTTATTCACAATTCTCTGTGGTGGACAGGCCCAGAATGGTTAAAGAAAACAGCCGAGGAATGGCCAAAGCCCATGACATTTACGGAACACTCACTGGAAGTGAA
>OY776276.1:31257102-31422102 GCA_963675445.1 Linnaemya vulpina
GATATTTAGTTTGTTCAATAAACAGATCTTTTAAATTTAAATCTATAATTGTTTTATTTTCTTTAACTTTAGTTAAAAGGTGTGTCTGAATAGTTTGTTACATAAATGATATTTTATAATTATAAAAAGTTTTATTTTGTATGTTTATTTCACAGTTTTCAAAAATAATAAGAAAAGTTGGACTTATATTTAAACTATTTTGTTTATTACTACAATTGTTTGATAGGTTTCCAAAAAAGTTTTTTACTAAAACAAGCCCTGGTTTTATTTCCTTTGCTTCTGTAAGGGTATTTGCTTTCATAACACAACTTGCTACATTTCTTTGTACGATGCCTTGAATACATTTATCGTTTACCATTTTCATATCTTTCCGTAAATTGTTTGTATTTGGATAAAAAATGTTTTTATTTTCGTCAATTATAATTTTATTTATTTCAAAATACACAGATTTATTGTGTTTATTGGGTATTGGTTCAAGGATAATTTGTGAAAAGGATGAGTTTGAGAATTCGGGAATAGATAGGATAATAATTATTTGTTCCTCGTGAAAGGATACAGAAACTTTAGTCTTTGTGTACGTTTCGAAGTTGTCAACGATTTCTATCTCTTTTTCACCTAGTAAGTCAGTAGGTATAATGCCTAATTTGCTAGTAAATATTACTCTAGCTATGTCATCTATATGGTCCTTAAGTAAGTTTATGTCCATCTTCTGCAATTGTGTCTGATGTAGTGTCAAAATTAAGGTCACTATTGTTGGTAATAATTTCATCTGAAAGAAAAAATTAATATATTTTTATTCTATTCTGTCTATCCGTTATTTGTTAAGTTTTGGAATTTCTTTTTCCGTTTTATATGAGATTTGTAGTATTTATGATTTCGGTTTGTAACTACGTGGTCATCGTCTAATCTAGATACTACTACTTTCCTAAACTTTGAGTGGTTTTTTCCACCTCTTTCGTCTTTTAGATATATTGGCCCTGTTTGTACTTCTACGTCTTCTCTTTGTTTATTTAGTTTTTCTAATGTTCTCTCTTTTTGTTTTATGATCTTTTCTCTAATTGAAGGATATTCCGAGCTATTTATTTTACCATTTCTAAAGTCAATTGGTTTTCTACCTGTGGTTGAGTGAATTGAGTTGTTATAGTATATCATGATTCTGTACATTTTCTCTTCGATACTTTCTATATCCCTATTTTGATCGTGTTTTAAAAGACGAATATGTTCGTTTATGGTATTATGAAGCCTTTCCACATCCGAATTAGATGTGTGATTATTGTTAGACGTATAGTGAATTTCAATATTTTGTTCTCCTAAAAATTCTAGTAATGGTAAAGATTTAAAACCAAGTTCGTTATCAACTATTAATTTCTTTACACTTCCCATTATCGAAAGGAATTGTGTTAATGCCGTTTTAAATTCAATCCATGATCTACCTCGAATTTTTATAGCTTGAGCATATTTAGAAAACTTGTCTATGAATGTTAGAAATAGAGTTTTTTCAAGGCTATAAAATACATCGACATGGACTACTTCACATGGGCTTTCTGTTGTTTCTGTTAGTTTGAATTTTTGTTTTACTGGTTTTCTATCATATTTCTCTAAATTACAGATATTGCAATTGTTAATGAACTGGTTGATACGCAATTTTAAATTTGGATGGTAAATTTCGGTTTTCAAGCTATTAAAATTTTCATTAATACCTCTGTGATTATTTCTTGAATGTTCTGTCTCTATCCGTTCTGTTAATTCAATTTCATCTTGGATGTCTAAGAGGAATGTTTTACATCTTAGGATTTTAAAATTTCTGTTTCCGGTAAAGAATCTATTTGCGATTTCTCTTAGTTTTTCATATATCGTTTCGTTGTCCACAAATACAACATTTGTTTTATCGGGACAGAAATGATCTTTCAGTATTACTTTAAGGGTTTCTTCGTCAAAGTTTTTCGCGTAAATGGTTTTTCTATTGTTTCTGAAAATGGTTTCATTTTTAATTTTTAATGATCCTGATGCAATAGTTTTCAGTATTATTTGTCTTTTATAAAAGTTGAGGGGATTACTTGTCTCTCTGCAGACATCGACCTCTGATTCTTCATTGTTTTCGTTTAAAAATATATTGGCTCTTGATAACGCATCTGCGTTTCCATTTTGTGTTCCTTTTTTATACACTATCTCATAATCGAATTCCTGAAGTCTTAACCTCCATCTTACGAATTTTGAGTTAGGCTCTTTTATAGAAAATAACCATGTAAGAGGTCTATGGTCTGTTTCAATGAGAAAACGTCTTCCAAATAAATATGGCCTAAAATATTTCGTGGCCCAGACTACTGCAAGAAGCTCCTTCTCTATTGTGCTGTAGTTTTGTTCAGCACCATTCAGAGTTCGACTTGCGAAACAAATTGGATGTCCCTTTTGTGACAAAATTGCTCCTAGAGCATATTTGCTCGCATCCGTTTGTAGAACAAATTTTTCTTTGAAGTCGGGATATGCTAATACTGGGGAGTTTGTCAAAAGTCTTTTAAGAGCTTCAAAGCTTTCAATGTATTCTTCATTTTTCACTTCGACTTTTGCATCCTTTTTTAAGTATCTCGTCATAGGACGGGCGATTTTTGAATAATCTCTTATAAACTTGCGGTAATATCCTGCTAGCCCCAAGAATTGTTTTATTTCCTTCTGTGTCTTTGGTAGAGGAAACTTTTGAATACAAATTATTTTGTCTGGATTAGGTTGAATACCTTTATCTGACACAATATGGCCAAGAAAGCTTGTTTCTCTTTTGAGAAATTCGCTTTTGTCTATTTGTATTTTTAGATTTACTTCTGAGAGACGTTGTAGAACCTTTGTTAGAGATTCTATGTGTTCTTGCAATGAAGTACTGAAAATAATTATATCATCAAGATATACTAGACAAACCTTGTTTATTAAATCAGACAGCACATTATTCATCAAGCGTTGGAAAGTTGCAGGGGCTGTTTTCAGCCCAAAAGGCATACGAAGAAATTCGTAGTGTCCATTCTCAACACTGAAAGCTGTTTTTGGTATGTCTTTTTCGTGGATTTCAATTTGATGAAATCCCTTTGCCAAATCTAGAGTGGTGAAATATTGGCAGCGTCCGAGCTTTTCCAATATTTCATCTATATTTGGAATGGGATACTTATCGTCTAAAGTAACTTCGTTGAGTTTTCTGTAATCAACGACAAGCCTCCATTTCTTTTTGCCGCTGGCGTCCAATTTTTTGGGTACGATCCAGACGGGGGCAGAATAGGGTGAGTAGCTTGGTCGGATTATTCCTTTATCCAGCATCTCCTGTATCTGCCGTTGTACTTCCTGTTTGTGAACATATGGGTAACGATATGTTTTAGCAGTAATCGGTACGTTATTGATCGTTCTTATTTCGTGTTTTATGGCGTTTGTAAACGAGAGGTTGCTTTCCTCTGAATAAAATATATTTTTAAATCTAGTTAAAACTTTGAGAACCTTCTGTTTCTCTTCTTCATTTAGATGATTCAATCTTATATTTTCTATTGGATTATAATTTTCTCTTTTTTCATTTTGGGCATTAAAAATTTTATCTTCTTTTTCATTCTGTAAGGGATCAGTTGAGTATTTAAGCCTAATTTTGTTTTTATTTATAATTAAAATATTGTCTCTCATATTGACAATAGCTTTTAAGTTTTTCAAAATATTATTTCCTATTAGTCCATCATAAAATTTGTGGAATTTGTAAATTAAAAATTCAATTTTGGTGTTTGGAGCTCCACCAAATTCCTGGAAAATTGATATAGAAACCTTCTCTTTTATTTGTATGTTATTTGATAGTGTTTTAATATTTATTATATCACAGGGTACTTTCCATTTCGGATCGCATATCCCTGGATTGATAACTGAGTGTGTTGCTCCTGAATCTATTACAAATTTTAGATGTCCTAATTTCGATTGAATTACTATATATGGTAGTTCTGTTGATAGGCCGAACGCCGAAAATTTTGTGCGGTATTTATTTCCATTGGATCGATTCCTTGATGTTGGTGATTTTGGTTGTTGTGCCACCGTGGAATAGGTTGGGAAGGTCTATGAAGTCCCTGATGTTCGCCCTGTTGGTTTTGTCTCTAGAAATTTTGTTGATCTCCCATTTGATTTCTAGTATGAAAATCGTTTCTGTTCTGAAATTTTTGGGGTCGGTTACCGCGAGAATGTGTAAAATGTTTTTGATCTTCTCTGGGGGCTTTAGGCCTTCCAGAGTAAATTCGTGCATCCTTACCCATCTTATCGTAGCCATTCTCATAAAGAATGTTGATCGCACTTTCCAGTGATTGAGGGTTTCTACATGCAAGAACCGTTTTCATAGGTTCTGGCATCTTGCTTTTAAATATATTCAGAGCCGATCTCTGATTATTGATAGATACCTGGTTGGCTGCTTCGCCCTCTCCCAGTATAAGAACGTATTTGTTATTTAGCCGTCTTAATCTATTTTTAATATTATTATAAAAATCTATTGTATTCGTTTCAAAACTCACTGCTCTTAGGTCATCGAAAAGTTCATCGCAAGATTTTCTTTCACCGAAATTATTATTCAATACTTCTTTAATTTCGTTCCATGATTGAGCCTGCATATTTATTTCTAGTATTTCTCTCGCTCTACCTACAATTCGACTTTTTATAATATCTGAGAAAAGTAATTGTGATAAACCGTCATAAGTTGCAAGAATAGGGTGGATTCTGTCCACAAGTTTCGTAAAAGTTGGGAGTTCATTAATGTTTCCTGCAAATTGTGGGAGGTTATTCAGGTATTTAATAGGGTCTATTTGGATTTGAGGAGGGTTTTCCATTTTTATTTGGATATAAGATGTTTAAGCTACTGGGAAAGCTAATTTTAAAAATATTCAAGGAATAAAAAAAGGAAACGTAAAGGAAATTTGATTGTTTTCGAACTTTCAATAATTTTAAAATTACAGTGACAAATAAAACTGTTTCGAGAATATATATATTTAGTAATAGATTTATTTAAATTTTCTTAAAAACAATGTTCTATTTCTGAAGTAGCTTACGATTTAAAATTCGTAGAATCGCTTGTTGTCTTCTTGTTGTTTGAGTGTTGTTAACGCTATCGTTGTTGCTGTTATAGATGGCGATGGTGTTGCTGTCGTTGTATGAAATGTTGTTTTATCACTTGCTTACTAATATTGCTGGTATTGGAAGGTGTTGAGTTTGTACAGGTGTCGTCATTGATGGAGCATTTGCAGCTGTTGTTGTATTGTGTCACTTTATTTTCAAATATGGATTTTTGTAAAAAATCTTCACTTTGTATATATTTATGTCTTTTTTTTTGTGTACAAGAAACTTCACTTTGTCCTTATTTCTGTGTTTGTTTTAATATATATACTTTTGTACAAAAAAGAAAATCACTTTGTTTTTGTATATATGTACTTTTGTTTTTATATATATATTTTTGTACAAAATGTTCACTAGATGTATTATTATGTTTTTATATATGTATTTTTGTACAAAATGTTCACTAGATGTATTACTATATATGCTTGTTTTTATATATATCTACTTATGTTTTTATATATGTATTTTTGTACAAAACTTCACTTTGCTTTTATTTCTGTATTGTTTTTATACATATATATGTTTTTTTATATAAAATTTTCACTAGATTTATTTCAGTATTTGTATTTTTTATATATACTTGTTTTTATATATATGTACTTATGTTTTTTTTTTTTTTTATATATGTACTCTTGTACAAAACTTCACTTTATATTACTTTAAAAAAAAAAAAAAATCAATTTTATTTATTTATGTACTTTTGTACAAAAAGAAAAAATTTATGTATTTTTACATAAACTAGAGGATATTAAAATATCCATCCCATCCTCGTCGCCAGTAAAAGACTAAGGATTTTTCCTTAATAAAAATAAAAAGACTTTTGTCTTCTGAGTTAATTTTTCAACTGCTCTTTATTAAAATTATTTAGTTCTTAAATGCTAAATTAAAATTAACAGCTTAAAACTAATTTTGTTATAACAGCATATTTTTATTTGTAGCACAAAACAGATATTTCCTAGAATTCCGTCCGCAAGTATTTTACCTGTAGAAACTAAAGGTTTCGAATTGCATTTTCGTTTTGGGAACGGAAATGCAGTTTTAATAAAGAAATACGAAAAAAATTAAAGTTTGTCATTAGGTTGCATTTTTGTGTAAGACAAAAATGCATTTTTGTTAAATTTAAAAAGTTTGAATACGTTAACCCTTGTGGGTGCTTAAATTATATTAACCCTTGTTATGGGTATGGTGGTTGGTACTGTAACAGATATACACATCACCTACAAAATGACATTCATGGACACATCATGATACACACACTGCATAACATACTCACTGCCTATGATACACAAGCTGTATGAACAAAACAATACACATCACACAATTTATTGGGCTGATCAGAAATTGAAAGACTTCTCATTCGCTTGGTCTTTTAGTCTACATAAGTCACCAAGTTTTAATCACAATCGGGAAGAGTGAGTTGGAATACGATTCTTTTTTATAGTGCATGTGTATATTAGAGGACGTCCGAAATAGTATCACCGTAGTTAGCCGAGCGATATCCGAAGAATTTTATGGTTCGTATTATTATTTTATTTAGTCGAGCGATATCCGAAGAATTTATATCGTTCGTATTATTATTTTATGAAGCGGGCGATATCCGAAGAATTTATATCGTCCGTATTATTACCGTATTTAGCTGAACGATATCCGAAGAATTTGTATCGTTCAGATTATTATTTTATTTACTCGTGCGATATCCGAAGAATTTATATCGTTCAGATTATTATTATTACCGTAGTTAGCCGACCAATATCCGAAGAATTTATATCGTTCATGTTATTATTATTTTACTTAGTCGGGCGATATCCGAAGAATTTATATCGTCCGTATTACTACCGTATTTAGCCGAGCGATATCCGAAGAATTTATATCGTTCATATTATTATTTTATTTAGTCAGGCGATATCCGAATAATTTATATCGTGCGTTGAATTTATCCGACTATCATTAATGACGTAGTTAGCCGAACGATATCTGAAGCATTTATATCGTTCTTACTAATCATAGTCCTTAGTTCAACGAATTGCTTAACACGCCGCCTTGCTTAGTGTACGAAACCTAAGCATACGAATTGAATAATAGTGGTGCACATAACTCACAAAGAAAGCAGACCTTTGACGATCCTGGACAGACTGAGTCTATACCTCGGCTGGATAATAAAACTGTGATACATATATATATATATATATATATATATATATAAATATTTATATATTCTTATATATATATATATATATATATAAATATTTATACATACATGTATATATATATATATATATATATATATATACATATATGTATATATATATATACATATATATATATATATATATATATATATATATATATACATATATGTGTAAATATTTATATATATATATATATATATATATATATATATGTATATAAATATATATATATATATATATATATATATAACTATATATATATATATATATATATATATAACTATATATATATATATATATATATATATATATATTTATATATATATATATATATATATATATATATATATATAACGATTAGCCTATGAATATTAATTCTGTAATATACTGAATAAAACACTAAGCTTCTAATTGCTAGTATATATATATATATATATATATATATATATATATATATTATTTAAATTCACGTCTTATATCTTTGCTAGTTAGTTAGTTAGTATGGTTTTGCATAACGGTTAGTGCGTATGTTCTTATTATACCTTAAATAATATTATATGCCGTAACTTTAAGTAGAATATAAAAAGGTACAACAACAAATAAAGCAATATTTAATGCATCGCTAATAAGTCGTAAATGATATAAGTACTTTAAAAGAGTGTACACATATTGCAATAGTTAGGTATTCTACAATACCCCCTTCATAAATTCTTTTTCGAATCTACAAATAATTTATTTCATTAACTTCATATATAAAAATTAATTATATAAAAAAACTTTTTAAATTACTTTACTCAAAATCTAGGGCATAAGAGCAAAAGAATAATAGTTTATTTGTTATACATATAAATGTTGGTGTTTGTAGCGTATTGTCATTTGTTGTTGGTTATTATTTTTACTAATCTTATTTTTAAGATTTTGGTTTTCTCTGTCTTAGATTATATTTAATACCTTCGGTATTGTTTTTTGTAATATTACTTACATCATTCTGATTATCGTTTAAAATATTCAACATATTATTTTCTTCATTTTCATTAACTATATCATAGTCCTTCCTAAGTTCTTTTACATGATTATTATTATTTTCTGATTTGCTAGCATTAATTTTTTGAAATGGATCAGACACAGTAGTAGGAATATCAGAATTTTCAGAGTTATTGCCATATATTATTTGATTTGCATGTCGCTTCCATATTTTACTACCCTCTACTTTTACTATATACGTTTGTTTTCCAACAACTTTAAAAATGGTGCCTTTTTTCCATGAAACTTTCCCTGGAACAGAATAATCTCTGACCATCACCTTATCATTCTCGTTAAATTTAATATTTTTTATACCTTTGTGGTATCTCTTTTGATTTTTTTGTTTGTTTCTCACAAAATCTTCAATTTCTTTAGTGTTTTTCCTGCAATGTTGTCTTTTTGGATTAATGAGATCCAACCTTGTCTTAATTTTTCTTTTGTTAAACATTAGGTAAGCAGGAGAAACCCCAAGGCTCGAATGTGCGGTATTTCTGTAGTCAAATAAAAAGCGGCATAAAACACTCTTAAATTCACAGACTGGTGTGTCTTTTAAATTGCGTTTCAAAGCGGTTTTTAGTGTTTTTACAATATTTTCCGCCTGACCGTTCGTAAATGGGTTTCCTACTGGCGTTGTAATGTGCTCAATTGCGTTCTTTTCTAAAAACATTTTAAACTTCTTAGAAACAAAAGAAGTTCCATTGTCTGAAACTACATATCGTGGTAATCCAAAACGGGCGAAAATTTCGCGCAACACGGATATAACGGCTTCACTAGTAGTATTCGTACCCATATCAATACACTCCACCCATTTGCTCGTACTATCAACAATCACTAAGCACCATCGTTTTAAAAATGGACTGAAAAAATCGATGTGTAGCCTGGACCAAATTTCCTCTGGTCTAGGCCAAGTTATTAGCTCTTGCTTTCACAGCTTCTTCTAAATCTGTACCCTGTCCCGGCCACCAACAGCATTCCCTAGCCATACCTTTCATTTTTACTATCCCCATATGGGAAGCGTGTAAAACATTAACTAAATCTTTTGTTAGTTTTCTTGGTATAATTACACGATATCCCCAAAACAAACAATTTCCTTCTTCCGACAACTCATTTTGTTTTAAGAAAAACGGACGCAATTCGGAATCCGAGCATTTCGTTGGCCATCCTTTTGTAATAAAATTTTTAACTTTCATCAATAACGGATCATTCATAGTCTCATTACCTATTGTCTTAAAGTTCAAAAGCTTTCCATCTTCTAGATTGCTTAAGTAATTAATATAAACATTTTTAGGGAAATCCTTAAGTAGCAATTTGGAATTTTGTGGATACCTCGAGAAATAATCGGCAACATTGTTTTCTGATTTTATACAACAGATATCAAATTGGTATCCGGATAGAGTTAGAGCTATACGCTGAATTCGACTAGACGCCATCAACGGTATTCCTTTTTTAGGATTAAAAATATGATGCAGGGGCTTATTGTCAATTACCAAGGTGAAATGACGACCATATAAAAACTGGTGGAATTTTTTTACTCCAAATAAGATAGCTACTGCCTCTCGATCTAATTGGGAATATCTTTTCTGGGTATCTGTTAAGGACTTAAAGGCAAACTCTATTGGTCGCTCTAGGCCTTTGTCGTCAATTTGTGACAAAACTGCACCTACCCCCACTGGGCTGGCATCTACCGTCAATCTAGTACTAAAATTTATGTTGAAATGTGCTAGGCACTTATCGTCTACCAATACTAATAACGATTTTAATTTATCGACGGCTGCCGAACAACTATTATTCCATTCGAATTTCGTATCTGTATGCAGCAATTTGTGCAATGGATGTAGCAAGGTTGATACGTCGGGTATAAAACGTCTATAAAAATTTACTACCCCTAAAAACGCCTGTAGCTCTTTTATATTTGTTGGATAAGGTATATTATTAATTTCATTAATTTTTTCAGGATTCATATGTAGTCCCTGTTTGTCTATGATATGCCCCAAATACTGTATTTTTCTAGCAAAAAAACTCACACTTATCCCCCGATAGTTTGAAACCAGCTTCGTTCAGAATGGTAAGCACTCGCTCCAGCCTTTCAACGTGCAATTTTCTAGTGGGTGCGCTAATCAAAATGTCGTCTAGAAAAACCACTACTTCATCTAATCCTGCTAATAAGGAGTCCATAATTCTTTGGAAAATGGCAGGCGCTGAAGCTAACCCATAAATTAATCTCGTATATTGGAAAAGTCCCTTTGATGTCGATATGGTGGTATACTTTCTCGACTGTTTATCTAGTAAAATTTGCTGGTACGCCATACTTAGATCTAACTTGAAGAATTCCTCTCCGCCGTGCAATTTCGAAAATATCTCTTCAATGCGAGGTAGTGGATATTTTTCAATATTCAAATATGGGTTCAGCGTAACTTTAAAGTCACCACATATTCTGATACCTCCGTTCTTTTTAACAATAGGGACAATTGGCGTACCCCACTCACAATAATCAACAGGCTGTAATATATTCAATTCTACTAGCCTATCTATTTCTTTTTCCACTTTGTCCTTAATAGCCAAAGGTAACGGTCTTGGCCTGTAAAATTTTGGTGATGTACCCTCCCTAACTTTTAAGCTTGCTTGACTACCTCTAAATTGTCCTAAGCCACCATCAAAGAGGCTCTTAAATTTATTAATAATTTTTTGTGTGCTTGGTATGGGTAACAAATAATTAAAACTTCCAATTTTAATATCGAATATTTTTAGAAAATTTCTTCCTAATAGCGGTGGACCACCATGTTTAATGACTATAAACGGAATTACTCTTACCTTACTACCGTACTGTACTGGAACACGTAACAAGCCAACAGGGATTATATTCTTGCCATTATACGTTTTTAGCATCATATCTATTTGTTCGATTCTAATATTTTTAAAAAAAGCTTTATAAAAATTGGCAAACATTACACTATATTCTGACCCTGTGTCTAACTCCATTTCAAACGTTTTTTTATCAATAACTATTTTAACTTTTAAAGGACCGTCACTATTACTTGTTATAGAAAATAAACTTAATTCAGTATCCTCAATATAATTACAATTTTTAAATTTACACATCTTTTTTAAATGTCCTTTTTGATTGCATTGATTGCATTTATAATTTTTAAATTTACATCTATCGCTTTTGTGATTATTAAATCCACACACTTTACATGACTTGATTTATCTTACGTTGATACTGCTGTAGTTGTTGGTTCTTACCTAGTTCCCCTTTACTTCTTTTAATAAAGTGAAGATTCTCTTCTTTAATATTCTGAGCAATATCATACTGGTGTCTGGTGTACTCAACATTGTTAGCAATTTCAATCACCTTGTCCAGCGAGCAGTCGACTGATTCCAGAAAAATCTTATCTCGGGCTGGACCCTTCTCCAAACCCATTACAAACTTATCTCGTATCGCCGATTCCAAATTTGCCCCAAATTCACAATATACAGCTAACGCTCTTACACGGACAGCCCGTTCATTTATAGTTTCCGTCGATGATTTTGTTGCGTTATAAAATTTATATCTTTCGGCAAAACCAGAAGTAGCATTCTTAAAATCTTTATTCATCACGGCCAGACATCTTTCATAAGTTGTCGTTACATCTTGAACTTTAGCCGGACTCACCAAATTTTGCAACAGCACATAACACGTCTCGCACATCGACGTTAACAGAATGCCTTTCTTCCTTGCTTCAACGTTTATATCGTTAGCTATTAAAAATTGTTCTAACTGCATTTGAAACACACTCCAGTTTTTTTGTGTGTGATCAAAAAAAGGTACTTTACCAAAAATTGCAGTAACCACTGAGTTATTATTACTAGTCGTAGCCATTTGAAATATAGTATTTTTATTTTCCTCGTCGCCACTGTAATATACTGAATAAAACACTAAGGTTCTAATTGCTAGTATATATATATATATATATATATATATATATATTATTTAAATTCACGTCTTATATCTTTTCTAGTTAGTTAGTGAGTGATCTTTTCATAATTAATTAATAGCAAGTACAATATAAGTAAATACTGGTTTTGCATAACGGTTAGTGCGTATGTTCTTATTATACCTTAAATAATATTATATGGCGTAACTTTAAGTACAATATAAAAAGGTACAACAACAAATAAAGCAATATTTAATGCATCGCTAATAAGTCGTAAATGATATAAGTACTTTAAAAGAGTGTAAACATATTGCAATAGTTAGGTATACTACAAATTCAATTTAACATAGCAATATAAAATGTTCGTAAAAATAATTACCTTACAAATTCAAGCTAAGGCTTCAGCTATAAATGAAAATTGGAAAACCCGTTCACATATACTTAAGTATAAATTCAAACCATAAAAGTTTGACTTAATGTATAATGGAACAAAAAATTCTGGAAAATAGGACATGAAGAAAATAATCAAACGGTAACACGGGTATTAAAACAAAAACGTGTTAACATCAGGTTGATACAGTTCTCGGATTCTTTTTCACAATAAAATTTGTGTAAATAGGAACTGTTATCACATTCAACTAAGCCACCTAAACAGTGGTGATAAACACAATATGCACTGAAGATGAAAGTGTTGCGACTTTCGAAAACAGCTGTTCTGCTCTGCTGTGTAATTTGAATAAAACTGATGTTGGGTTTCGTTTGTGCCTTGGAATATTTATCATCATGTCTTTCTGAGATTTTAATTAATTTCGAACAATTAGCCTATGAATATTAATTCAGTTATTACTCCACTACTTTTCAGATGTGAGACTATGAAATGCGAATTTTGGCTGTAGATGCAAGCCGCCCTGGCTCATGCCATGATTCCTTTGTTTGGCAAATGAGCAATGCTAAAAGGTGCTACACCGAAATGTTTGATGATGTCGTTCGCAATTGTGACTCTGGATATCCCCTTAAGCCTTATCCAATGACGCCCTATAAGAACCCTAGCTATGATACTGTACAGCACACATTTAACCAAAGACATGCCTCAGCAAAATATGTTGTGGAAAGAACCATAGGCGTTCTAAAAAGTGGTTTTAGATGCCTGCAAAATGTTCTTTTATATTCTCCTTCCAAAGTGGTAAAAATTGTTGTGTTGTGGTCTACATAACATATGCAAAAACTTTGGTTTAACTTTTGATGAAGATACCATTGAAAATATTGACAATGATATGGATCCTCCAGAAGAAAATGACGATGATGATGATACAGCAGCAACTACAAGAGATAACATATCCCTTTCTCTACATTCAAACAATTCATGAGTTTTATCAATAAAAAACAAAAGAATTTAATTTATTTCAAAAACAAAACAATAAACTAATTCAATTTTAATAAGGTACATACGTACATATGTTGAGAGACAAACAACTTTGATTTCACTGAGATCTTATAATAGGTGCGTTTGTTTCCTTTTCCAGTAAAATCCAGTAGTTGAGTAAATTATGGGTTATTTCAAAATTTTACTCTCCAGAATGTCTCTTGCACAAAAAAGCAAGCGAATGGAAAAACTGCAAGAACTTGCAGGTTAATCAAGACAGCTGATCACTAAAAACGTTAGCGTTGTAAAATATGTGTTGTTTTGAATACCCAGTATATAAAGTTTTTGGTACTTAATATGATGTATTTTAATAATTACAAATTCGTAGCGAAATATTTTATTAATAGTACTTCTATGGAAGCTTTTACACTTGTTTTTTTCTGGTACATAATTTATAATTTTCCTTCTGATTAAGCAACATACGACAATACATCAATGTCTAATTTTTGATATTCGGTAGCCTGAATAATATGCCATAAGAAGTACTCATATATATATGTATATATATATATATATATATATATATATATATATATATATTACCTTAACATCTCTAACACATTAATGTAAATAAAGCAATTAAGAGACAAAAATTTTACCATGGATGCGAAAAAAAGAAAACTTGATATTGTATGATCTCCTGGAATATTTCGGAGCATACAAAGTGATTATTACACACTTATTTAATTTGTTTCACGTTGAAAATTATTATTTTCGTTTTTTGTTGCACCTTTAATTCAGCTTTTCTTCTTTTAAATATTTTTGTTAACAAATTTATGCTTTTTGTTTGCTTACTTTTGCTTGTTTATTTTGTTGAATCATATGTCTTTCTTTTCTACTGGATTTTACTGGGAAAAATTTGTCCAGTAAAAATTTGCAGACTCTCAGTCAAACAATGGAGTTCAATCGTGATTGTCATGATAGACGGACGTATTGCGGAAAAATTACCTTTGCTCGTTTTCAATATGTTTTTTTTATGCATTGTTTTAAAGTGCATTAAGTCTTTTTAACAACAATTACACACAAGAGATAGAGACTCTTAAAAATCAAAAAATAAAAACAAATGAGTGAAGCTCAAATATAAATAATGACAAAAACAATACCTTAGACTCGTTTTGTAAAAGCAATAATGATAATTCTACAATTGAAAGAAAAAGAAAAAGTGAAACCCAATATGACACAATGAGTAAGCAATTAAAGAATAATTATTATGCTATTCTGGACAATGATAATCAGTGCAATAAAGAATACTTGAATAAATTCGAAAAACATGTAAATGATCATGTTCCAACAACATCACAAAGTCTTCCACAACGAGAAAAAACCGTAAATAATAAAAACATAACAAAACAAGAACAAAATAAAAATAAAAAAAACTCCTCCACTTAATATATTTAATGTGGAACCTAATGAATTAATACAATTTATAGAAAAAGGTTTACAAATCAAAAACTTTAAAATCAAAGAACTCAATAATAAAAAAATTTCACTATTCATGTCATCTATTGATGAATACCTACGTGTCAAAGCTTATCTTCAGAAAACTAAAACTGAATTTTTCACTTTTACGCCTAAAAGTTTAAAGATTAAAACTTTACTTCTGAAAGGCCTCAGCGCTAGCTTGAACGTTGATGAGATCTATCAGGAGCTTTGTAGTTATAACAATGATAATTTGAAAATTTTAAAAGTTAGCCCATTTAAAACCAAAAAATCTATTATGAATGGACAAGACTATTAAAGGACTTTTCTATCGATGTATACGATGGGAAGCTCTAAGGAAGTCGGAAATTCCACAATGTAGGAAGTGCCAAAGTTTTTTTCATAGCGCTTCAAACTGCTTCTTGAAGCCCAGGTGTGTAAAATGCGATAAGATGCACAATTTTGGTGAATGCGAACAAGAAAAAGTGTCGGAAATTGAAAGGGAAAAATTATATTGCGTACTTTGCCATAAGCATGGTCACCCAGCTTCATATCGCGGATGCGAAAAGTATAAGGAGATGCAGCAAAGGGTCCGAGCCAAAAAACAAAGTTTTTCTGAAAACAGAACAGCGAAGAAACCCATATATATTACCCCTTCTAAGAGTTTTGCTAGCGTTTTGAAGAACAACCCACAAGCAGCTCGAATTCCATTCAACAAATGTTGGAACAGCTCAACAATGCCATGCAGAATTTATCAAACCAACTAATAAACTTAAATAAACAGCTACAAATACAAACAAGTAGAATAGATACTATATTTTCAATGTTGGACTAAAATGACTGTATCAACCGTAAAAAACCTTAAGATAATTGAAATTAATGTAAATTCTATTATAAAACTTAGTAGAAAATATGAGCTATTGACTTTTATAAAATTGCATAATCCAGATATAGTTTTGGTAAATGAAACAAAACTAAATACAAAACATAAACTATATTTCGAAAATTATTAATTAATACGTAAAAATAGGCCTAACGCCTCTAGAGGTGGTGGTACTGCTATATTGATAAAAAAAAGACATAAAATTTAAAAATTGCACACATATTATTGGCAATTCACTTAAATGTTTGGAAGTATGCATTATAAAAATACCTCTACTGACTAATAAAACTTTATACATTATATCCTCTTATTACCCCTCAGGTTATAACAGCAAATTTTTTATACCTGTTTTTAGATCTCTCAACTTACAATATTCAAATATATATTATATAATGGCGGGCGACTTTAATTGTAAACATTCCGATTTTGGCAATAATGCACACAATACAAATGGTAATTATTTAAAAGAATGGTTAGAAAACAATAAAATAAATTTCAAATGTAGCCTTTATGCTTCCAACACCCCCTCTTATCAAAGATGTGGTTTATATTTAGATTTGTGCTTAGCAGACTCGCGTCTCTCTTTTTTTCAGAGTTAATAATACTGTTAACTGTCTTAAATCCCTTGATTATGATAGTGACCACAACGCCTTACTAATTGAAATCTTAAATGACACGAACGACCACCCTTTTTCTTTTGTTGTTACTTCGCCCAATTCTCAATTCAAGTACAAAAAAACCAATTGGAGCAAATTCAAAAAAAATATTTTAAATATACACAAAAACACGGATCCCATTCCTGTTACAAGAAACCCCTCAAACTCTGAAATTTATTACTATTTAAAGAAATTAAACGAGGTCATTATAGATTCTACCAACAAAATAGTTCCAAAATTCAAAAACATTGATTCAATAAATAAATTTGTAAATCCAATTATAAGTAAACTACATACAGAAAAAAGTAAAATTTTAACTATAATAAAGAAGCATAATAGATTTGAAGCTATATGTACCCCTTATGAACTTAATTACTACAAAACTAAGCTAAAATTAATTAAGAAACTAATTATTGAAAATTTTATTGTATCGGTTAATAGTTATTTAAACCGAAGCTATCAGTAGATATAGATTTGGTAAAAATAAGTCGCGAACAAGAAAACCTTTTACGTTATGCTGGCTTAAATCCCCTCACAACAGAGAGCGATAACGAGAATTTCATTATAAGAGAACAAGAGCAAATTTTAGATGTAATAGGAGCATCTCTCGAAAAGACCCATTCATTTAAAGAGATTGATGAAAATAATAATTTACAGGTTGATGTTGACAATTATTTCAACAGATTTTTAACAAAAAAATCTAGTTATGAATATAACCAGTCATGTTTAACAACCTTTAACTCAGATAAAAGGGCAAATCAAATAACTGCTTCACAATCGGAAAACTTTTTTATTACACAGGAAAAAATCTTCTATATCTTTAAAAATTTAAGAAACAAATTATCGTCGGGTGTTGATACCATTCCAAATATAGTTTTAAAGAATATTCCTGACGTGGTAATACTTGTTTATTGTACGTTATTTAACAATATGCTTAACAACTCATATTTCCCCCGAGCATGGAAATTAGCTAAAGTTGTAGTATTGCCCAAAAAAGACAAGGATACCAGCAACCTGAAAAATCTGAGCGGCATAAGTTTGCTCCCAGACATAAGTAAAATATTTGAAATTTGTGTAAATATTAATATATTAAATTTTTGTCAGAATAATAATCTGATTAATGGTAGACAATTCGGTTTTAAGTACAAACACTCCACGACACACGGAATACACCTTTTGACATCAAACATTAATTGGAATTTAAATAAATCTCTTTGTACAGGCGGATGTCTTGTGGATTTTGAAAAAGCGTTCGATAGCATTTGAATTCCTGGCCTTATATATAAACTTTTAAAGTACAAATTTCCACTTCATCTAGTAATCTTAATTCATAACATGCTCTCCAATAAATCGTTTGTAGTTTGCAATAGAAATATAGTTAGTAGTAGAAAATATATTATAGTTAATGGGTTACAACAGGGAACAGTTAATGCTCCTTTACTTTTTAATATATTTATTCACGACCTTTTAAATAGCGTCGACAATATTATTGGTTTCGCAGATGATATTCTAGTATATCATGCTGACAACAAAATAGAGGAAATAAATAAATATCTGCAAAATCGTTTTAATATAGTAGAGAAGTATGCTAATGATTGGAAAATGAAATTAAACGTAGACAAATGTGAAACTATTCTCTTCCGTCCTCCTGTTGGAAAGTGCAACTATAATATAAGGCGTAATTGGAAATCCTTTGGCATCAAAGCCCGTAACAACATTAACATACCTAATAAACAAACGGTAAAGTACCTAGGAATCCACTTGGACAAATTTCTCTACTTCAATGAACATGTTAGCATACAAATCAAAAAAGCTAGAAAGGCTTATTTTATGTACAAAAATCTATTTTTTTCTAAACACATTAAACCTGATATCAAACTGCTCATGTATCAAACCTTGATACGTCCAATTTTAATATACGGTTGCCAAATTTGGTTGTTTCTCCATCCTATATGAAAAAATTACGTAAATTCGAAAGAAAATCCCTAAGAGCATGTACTGCATTATACAGATCCCCAAGTAGTGAATTTACGAATTATATAAGTAATTCGAAACTATACAATGCTGCCAAAATTAGCCGAATTGATAATTTCATCATACACCTTATAAGAAATCACATTATATCTTGCTGTGACCATTATGAAAATAACCTAATAATGGCTCCTTTTTATGTCAATGACGAATATATATTCAAAACACTACAAACTGGTTATGTTCCTCCTGAAGCATTCATATACCTTGATAAAAACTGTTTTATACAAAACAACACAGGCGTCCCTATAATTTTTCATATATATAGAAGAGCAAATGTTAAAGCTATGTATCTCTAGCAACCAACTGACAGCTGAGAATAGGAGGTTCGACACGAGCTTTTTTCGTGGGGATAAAAACATATTCCCAAATCTAAATATTAGTAAATACTGGTGCCTAAGTTAAATACCGTAACTTTTCTTTTAATTCCTGACTTTTTCTTTTATTATAATAACTGTTTTTGTATAATTTTTCATTATGAAACATTCAATATTAAAACAGATATAGCATTGTATATATTTTGTATAAAAAATATAATTAGTCTTAAAAGATGTATATTTTGTATATATGTAATATACTAGAGAGCTCGTTTATGGGACTATTTATACTATTATTTTGTTTGTTTGTAGTAATTATAATAAAAATTTACTTTAAATAAACGTTGGAAAAAAAAGAGATATTTCGTTTAAGTATTTTCTATTTTCTTTAATTTCATATTTTTGAAAAATGCTCTGCTTCCATATTCAAAACGCCATCAACATCAGCAGTATGTTGTTTTCGCTTACGAGTGTTAACCTGAGGTGGTTTTGGCGACGAAGATGTGGATAAAAGTACTTCATTTTGAGGTAGCTCAACTGGTTGCTTTTCAGGCAACAGTATATCCACGTTTTCTAAATCTTCAGTTGAAAAAGCAGAAGTCGATGCTGATGTTGACAGTAACGTTGTGGCAGAAGCCATTGCTGTTGCTGTAAACGTCCTTAGCTTTACTTTTCAAACCAAAGGTTTTTGAATTTTTAATACCGTCCAGCGATGCATATAAGTCACAGATTAAGGCTATCTGTTCATCAACGGGCGATAATGCATATTTGTTGATTAAGCCACCACCACTTTTATTTACTTCAATTTTATTAAGAGCTAATTTATGCTTGCCACCAAGTCTTAAATCGGACCATAACTAAAAAGACTAGTTTACCCACAATCATTTACATATGTATATACATTAGGTTTGCTAGATTGAGAGTAACAAAAAGCTGGACATTTGAATTAAAAAAGCGGGATTATTGAAAAAAAGCTAGACATTTTGAAATAAAATATTCGCGATAAAATATTTCTTGTCATACAAACAATTTTATTAAAAAATACATGTTTACATTGTTTTTAAAATTTTTATATAATACTCCAATATACTATTAAAATAACAAAATATAACTTTAACTTAATTTTTTTTCAGTTCATTTATCCATATCGAAAAAGAAAAGATTTTTTTAATTTTAATTATGTGCTAGTTCTTTTTTCCCAAAATCTTATTTAAAAAATTCAAATTGATCAGTTGACGGGTTTTAGCTAGTTGCTATGCGCATTTCAATGGGGCTTGCAGATCATCAGGGAACCTTTACCCAACATTTCTTAGAATAACTAAGGACATTTAACGTCTTTACCCTGATGATCTGCATTAGCCCCATAGGAACTAGCTAAAACCCCTCAACTGATCAATTTGAATTTTTTAAATAAGATTTTGGGAAAAAAGAACTAACACATAATCAAAATTAAAGAGTTAAAAAAAACCGCAAAATATAAACTAATTTAAAGAAACGATTTCTTTTGTCTGTACATGAGTGTAAAAAATTATTTAAGAAATTAATAAAAATTATATCTAAGGCAATAATTATTGAGAGCATTTTGTGGGAAATTGTTTTAGCTCGACAAATTTTATTTTAGCTTGAAACTGGACAGGTGCTTAAAAAGGTGGACAATCCAGCTAAAACGAGCCCGACTGGCAATCCTAATATATATACATACATATTACTTTAAACCTACCTTTGTCCAAGCTGACGTTTCTTTTGTTGGAGGCCCTGATGTGTTCAGTTCTTCTGTCAAATCCACCCATATCTGCTCAAAATTAACTTTATCGATTTGTGTGTTGTTCTTATGCTTACCCCTGTGAAAGAAGTAAATTAGTTATTTTTTATTTGTTAATAATATTGTTAAAAATTTGTGTAAATAGAAAACTGTTATCACATTCAACTAAGCCACCTAAACAGTGGTGATAAACACAATATACACATGAGCACTGAAGATGAAAGTGTAGCGACTTTCGAAAACAGCTGTTATGCTCTGCTGTGTAAGTTGAATAAAACTGATGTTGACTTCCTTTGTGCCTAGGAATATTTATCAACATGTCTTTCTGAGATTTTAACTAAGTTAGAACAATTAGCCTATATAAATATTAATATAGCAAAATAAAAATGTTCAATAAAAATAAAATCACATACAATTTAAGCTTTGGCTTGAGCTACCAATGAAAATTGGAAAAAACGTTCACATATACTTAAGTATAAAATTCAAACCATAAAAGTTTGACTTAATGTATAATGGAACAAAAATTCAGAAAAATGAGACATGAAGAAAATAATCAAATGGTAACACAGGTATCATAACACACAAGTGTTGACATCAGGCTGATACAGTTCTCGGATTGTTTTTCACAATAAAATTTGTGTAAATAGAAAACTGTTATCACATTCAACTAAGCCACCTAAACAGTGCTGATAAACACAATATACACATGAGCACTGAAGATGAAAGTGTAGCGACTTTCGAAAACAGCTGTTATGCTCTGCTGTGTAAGTTGAATAAAACTGATGTTGACTTCCTTTGTGCCTAGAAATATTTATCATCATGTCTTTCTGAGATTTTAACTAAGTTAGAACAATTAGCCTATATAAATATTAATACAGCAAAATAAAAATGTTCAATAAAAATAAAATCACATATTGACTTACATTTTCTTAAATACGTCAGGAACGCGAATTTAAATTTAAGATCAAACAAAAATAAAGAAAAAGGTAAATAATAAAATATCGATGCAAAAATAAAGATGACACTGTTGTCATAAATGAAATTTGCTTGCATGACTATGTCACTTTGGCAACCTCAGTAATATCTTCGAAAAATCAAACCAGATTACTACAAAAGAAAAAAGCAAATCACGAACTTTTCCAAACAATTCTAAATTATTTTCACTAACCAAGCACTGCTATATAAATTTTGCAAATATTTACGTTCTTATGAAAATAAAGCCTAATATTATTAATAAAATAAATAGAAAACAAATCATTTGAAATATATATTTAAATTTTTATTATATTCCAATCCAAATAGTTAGGAAAAATATACGAGTGATTTCAAATCGCCAGTCAATTAGTTCACCAGTTTAAAATCACGTAATTAAATTTTTTTCGGTACACAGAACACCATTTACGTGATTTGAAATCACTTTTACATAAAGTTATTTTAGAACATGCCTGAAAAATTGTTTTTATCTTACAGGTAAAGATGAACAACTTTTGTGAACATACATACCAATATAATCTGAACGTGTCTAGATACCAAAAATAGGTCGTAAAGACGCCCTTGTGCCTAAAAATTAAAGTTTTAACTCAAATTTTATAATTTTGTATAAATTTTTGGAGAATAATTTAATAAAGTATTTGCTTTGGTATTTATTTCTTGTATTTTACTTTTAAACTTTGTTTCGAACTGTCTATGAGCGGCCGCCAGTCGTTAGGACAGTACGCAATTTTCATTTCATCCATAAGCATCTTCGTGTCCTTACAAAAGGAAAAAATTTCTGAATCATAAACAAATTTTTTAAGGTCTTTAGTGACCTTTAACCCAGATTTCAGTAAGTTATGTTCTTTTAAAAATTGTGAAACTCTTCATATACTGTCCCTATTTTTGGTTGTGGTTATTAAGTGCTCTACAAAACACACAGAAGAACCCCCTTAAAGTTCAAATTAAATTAAAAGAAAAAATACTAAAAAATAGAATAACTCATAGACATTCGTGTCGTGAAGAAATAAATAATCTATCATATCTAGAAGGGTATTTTCCGAAAGAAAACAAAACACAAAGTATTCACAAAAACAAATATATAAGCTAAAACATTCCTAAAAAATTAACAAGTGCTTTCGAAAGAAAGTAATATACAAAGTATTTACAAAAACAAATACATAAGAAACAAATATTCGTAAAACAGCAAGTGCGAGTGCAAGTGTACCTAAACCTTAATTTCTCTTAAAATAACAGAACAACAACATACAGGTGAAAATGTCCGAAAACATTAAAGCTGAATTCACCCATGGTTTCAGAGCAAAATTTATGCTCTAGAACATTTTTAGTTTTTTGAGAGTATGCTCTGAAGCGATTCACCCACTTCTCGCATTTGTTCTGAAATATGAAGGCTACCATATGAAATAATTTTGTAAACTATGTGTGTGAGTTTATAATTGGGTAATACCACTATTTATTTAATTTTGTTTATAACAATATTCACCAGTTATACATTTTATTATATACAGAAACAATATGATACAAGTGTGTTGTTATACATACAAAAGTATAAAACAAGTTCTGTATTTTACTATACATATAATATGTTGTGGAATCTCAGTTCTACTTTACTTAAAAAATTTAAGTTTTTGGCAGCACAGTTGCAATGTTTCGGAACGTGAATTAAAATTAAACCAATTCAGGTTCCGAAACATGTTACTCTCTTTCACTCTCTCTCTCTCTCTCTCTCTCTCTCTAAGATAGAAACGGCAAACTACATCCCTACAAGAACTGAATGACCGAAACTAATACACACACAATATATTTACCTACACATTTATAAAATATTTTTTTCACAAAACATATGGTTGTCACTACTGATGGAGTGCTACATCAACGCTAACAAATGTACGTGTCATAGTTTCATGTTTGACATTTTTATATAATTTTTCAGTTGTAGTGCAATATACATGGAAGAAAATTTAATAGTTTTTAAATTTAAATAATTTTGGCAGCAATATACATACTACGTAAACAACTGTAAGTATATGTTATATTAATTATAATAATATATTAAAGGTGGCAAATGTAATAAAAAAAACAAGTGTCTTAAGCAGGAGCCGTTGCGCGAGGAGCAGAACCCACTAAATAAGAAGGATATTTCGATCAACTCAGTGATAATTGTCAGTATTAAAAAGTCCTGATCTTTGTTTCTCATTTGTATTAAAATCTTTGATATTTACCAGGTCACATCAAAACACTGATACTGGTGGAGTAAAAGTGGAAACGTAAGTAAAAAATACATAATACATATATATATTTTGTTTGTATATAATTTTGTGTTGTGTTGTATTTAATTGTGTTCAGAAATAATAAATTTAATGTCAATAAAATAATGAAATTAAAATTAAACATGTTTTATTTCATCGAATTTGGTTAGGTTAGGATTGTTAGCAATCCCATCATTGGTGACACCATACCCATCAGGCATGACTGTCAGCAGTGACACCATACCCATCAAGGGTGAACGGTCAGCACTGAAACCATACCAGTCATTAGTGAAAAATTTGTATGTAACAGCAACATTAGAGTAAGCAGAGAGAATATATATTTAACAGGCAATATTATTCACAAGTAAGAGAGGGATGCAAGATCACACGTACAAAAAGTTTCTATCATTTTTCTCACATTGGCCTTAATAAAGTGATAGAAACTTTGTTCTAAGTGCTGATGGAAATGTTTTCAGGAGTGACAGGCATATGACCGGTCATATGAGCGACACTGTTCTTGTAGGGATATAAAAAAAAATTTCAGAACGTGAAATTTGTTCTGAAACCATGGGTGAGTGAATCCAGCTTAAATTCAATCAATGCAAGAAGGAAATCGAAACAACAAATTCAGTGAAACATGTAAACAGCAACTCAAATCATCATTTCTCAACTTGTTCCTTTCTATCGGAAAGCACCTACACAACAATGTCTAATGAGCTCAGGAGACGTACAAAATAAACCAAAAATCACATAGCAATCGTATTTTTTCGGCCATACGTACATGTCGGCTCTGATTGATGAAAATCAAAAAATTTTTATATTATTATTCATCGCCTGATTTTTTGTACGTCACCGAATCTGATTGAAGGAAAAAACATCATTTGCTTGTTAAATTTGTTGTGTGAAGACATGGAGGAGTGTGCGGATGCAAAAAATTTATTTTACATTTAATTCAGGAAATATGTTTCTTGTCATTTGTCATGTTGAATACACAGTACACATATACATACATACACTTTTTTATACATTTTTGATTAATATGGGTTATTATTATACATTATAAACTTATTCATATATATGTATGTACATTATTTCTTTTATTTCTTTTTATATACTTTGTAACTAAATTTAATTTTTATATAACTTAAATTTTATTTTTTTTATATATACACACACATATATATATATATATGTATATATATATATATATATATATATATATATATATATATTGTTTCGCATTGTTAACACAATCCTGTACTGAAATATAAGACTACAATGGCTTGTGTGTGGGACATAAAAATAGATAAATAAAATAAATATATATACATAGGTATGTATGTAAAATAAATAAATGTATGGAATGCAAAATTAGAATTATATAGCAATACAGAAGAAAGAAAAAAATAAACAATATGAGATGTCATTAGGTGTATTGAAAGAACAATATCCGAAAGAAACAATATACATATGTAAAACAATAAATATATTTAAACAAAACTGCACAGGTAGTCAAACACATCAAATCATGACATCATCGATGACAACATGCTTGCATACGAACGCTACGAAGCCAAAACACAAATGCTGATTGACGATTTTTTTTGTGCATCTTTGAAAAATTAGCAATTAAACGACACTAACACATTCTCACCGCTTATTGGTTTATTTTGTACGTCTCCTGGGCACTTAATGATAGAAAAAATTCTTGGAGATGTCGCATAAGCAAACCGCGAGTAAAATCTCCTAATACTCTGTACCAAGCTGTTCTCTTTGAAATTAGGAGAAACAAAAAACTGGCGCGAACAGATGACGAAGAAGATAAATTAGAAAATGAACACACTAAACGGTTTAAGGAAACAGTGTCTTTGACATCGGTCAACACAAAACTGCACTCTGTTCAATCTGGCGTTACAGAGTTAAAGACTGACCTAAGAGATATTAAGAGAACGGTAGAACAACTTACCAATAGCCTTGAGGTATCATATAAAAATTCAGGAAGAAATAAGAAACTCGCTAGCAACAATAACAACAGCCCTTTCAACGCAAATAAACCAACTAAAAGAGCTTAATATTAAAGACAAGCAGAGTGAAACACAGGTAAACATAATAGAAACACGTATAAATAAACTGGAACAACAAATGATAAACCAAAATATAGAAATTAAAAACGTCACAAATCAAGAAATCCCACCCACTGAAATTGTTAAGAGAATCGCTAAATCAGTCGATGTTGATATAGACAAAAAAGACATAAGCTGAGCACACCGTCTAAAAAACAACAACAAAATAATAGTTGAATTTTCTTCCTTAACCAAAAAGGCACAGCTTGTGAGGAAAACAAAACACAAAATAAATAGCAATATCCTTGACAATAATGAGCCCAGCAATACAAATGCAACAAATACCTTTATATATGTGAATGATGAGCTAACATTCAATAACCACCGATCTTATGGTTGGCCAAAACAAAGGCAAAAGAAGCTAATTGGAAATTCGTGGGCAAAAATGAAACCCGATATTGAAAATATAGCCAACATAATTTAAAATAAAAAATTAAGATAAAAGTACAAAATATAAACCAAAAAATGTTTCCCCCTTTCTTGATTTAAAAAAAATCTCACGCAATTTTTTTAAGTAAACTTTTTTGCTTTAAGTAAACAAAAATAATGAAATTAAAATGATTAATATTATAAATCAATTTATAAGTTATCCACAGTCACTTATTTATAAGAACATACGATCAACTCATTTTTAGCAGCAATATACAACATAATAAGTCAAATAAAATATTGCAGAAAATATAAAATTAACCCACGTAATAAACAATACAAAAATTAATACAAGTCAAAATACATCTACAACGCAATCAAACTCTTACTCTCTTCTCAATTTATCGTCCACCCCATTTAAGTCTCCCATTATTTAACAAAGAATTAGGTACAATAATTAACTCTATTAAAAAAAGCAAGATATATTAGGTGTGATCCCGTACTCTACTTTGGGTGCCCGCGGATGCCCAAACTTACCCAAAACTGTTCCCGTACTCAAAGTTTGGGCAAGTGAGAGAGATTGTGAGAGAACAAAATTCTTCTTGTTCTTGGCCGAAACAGCCCGCAAAATTTTTTCGGGCAGATTAGGAAAACAGACAAACGATCAGCTGTTTTAAAAAGATAAACAATTAAAGACCGCAAAAAACAGCAAAAAGCTATTATTAAAAGATTTTAAATAAAGATTGTGATAAAATAAGAGTAAACGGCGAATAAACTAAATACTGCTTGAGTTTAACTTGCATGCCATATACCATGTATTAAAATTCAAAACACTTCGATGTTTTCTTTTGGTAAAGAAATTTGGTTTTTTCCTGTTCCCGTACTTTTGTACATTTTTAACAATATGTGAGAGAATTTTTTGCTTACTCTCACTTTACCGAACTTTACCCAAAAAGTACGGGATCACACCTATTAATTGTGGGAGACATAAGGTATGTTCATTTACTTTACTAGTAAATATTAGTAACGAGAGAGTAACAAGAAATTTTCCACAATTACTCTCAAAAATGTGAAAAAGTAAATGAATACTTTACTACTAAAAATTTGCAAGTTAATGTAGTGTTGTAATGTATAGGTATATATGAGTACTCAATAACTACCCCTTTATTGTTTGGACAAATTATATATATTATTATAAAAATAATGATTATGGTCATTTATATTCAGCATTATTGTTTTCGGACCTTATTTCGTTACTATTATGATAATTATATAATATTAAGTATTTTTTAATGTGATTTTATTAAAAACTATTTATGTAAACACTAATAAGAAACTATATTAACGCGCAAGTAAATGTGAGTTAAACTGAACTGAAGTTCATAGTGGGTTTGTACGTTTTGTTTGTCAGTTACATACAATGAACTATGTTTCATTTCATATGTACACCAACAACTTTTGCGAATTTACCTAATTTCATGTAAATTTAGAAGATCCAAATTTTTAGTTCGATTGCTTTTTCTTAAGAGAAAATATGTCTTTCTAACCATAAATAAGCAATTTAAGCAATTTTGATTTTCATTGTCATAAAAAGCTTTTTCCAAAATAAAATATTATGTTGCTGTCAGCATTAGATATATAATCAGATATATATTTGCAAATAGATATCTGAACGAATTGAAATATTTGCCTGCTTAGTGTACCTCATAATATTTTATGAGCTACTCATAATATTTTTATTTACAACACTAAAAATAACACCTGGTCTGTAGTTCCTAAGTTACACAAATATAAATTTGTTAACTTTTTAATATTTTTTATTGTTTTAAAAGTTTACATTTACTTACAATTTCTTAAATTTTCCAAAATATTTTTATATTCAACTTGATTTAGAAATATTGTTTTATAAACAGCTGTTTGAATAATTATTACAAGTAAAAATTTTACTTGTAAAAACTTGCAATAATTTTTCTGTATCTCAATTTTTTACGCTCTTTCGCCTTTCTCTCGTTGCAAATTTTTTGAGTTAATGGACGCTTTCCAGTAACAATTGTTACAAATTTTTAGTAAATGTACACAGCTATAAACATTGACATCTCTGAATACAACAACAACAATATATTTAAATATGCTGAGTAATGGTATGCATACGGTGACCATATTTTTGAAACCAAAATACAGAACAGGGATAAGATTTCATAATAACAATTCAAAAGTACAAACAACCTTAAATGCACATTCAAGACCAATTTATTATAGATAATTTTTTAACAAATACAAATCAAAACTTAAAAAAAAACATAATCACACGCTGATGTAAAAAAGAAAATAGAGCTTGACTGTTTCCGAGATCATTGCATATATAAGTATATTTGTAAGAACTATAAAATTAAGATTAATTTGTACTCAGTACATATCATCAATAACAAAAATGTTTTGATTCTTAAGTAAAATTTGTTAATAGAGAAATTTTAGGCGTTAATATGTATATGTACAAAGCAATTAAATTTGGTATTTTTCTGCTGAATAGATTTGTTTTAGTAAGCCTTCATTACTTTTTAAATATTCTTTAAACTCTAAACAATTTAAATCATAATTATATTTAGTAATTAAAAGGGATTTGAGGGTATTTACCTTCAATTGAGCTTTTTCACTAGTCCATATGTTATTTAAAATAGAAAACACTCCATTAGCATTAGAACCAGGTAAACATAAACTGAATTCGACAACTTTCAAAATATTTTGGAAACTTAAACCTTCTTCTTTGAAATGTTTAAAAACTTCTACCCAGCGCTCTTCAGCAGAATTTTTGTTTTCATTCCATTGCTTTAATTTTTCTGAAGTGGTATATCTTTTAACAAGAGCCAGCTCATCAAATAATTCGGTATTATTTATGTTTAATTCGTTTCTCTTATCCATAATAAAAACATCCTCCCATGCAGGAGTTTCACGTAAAAGAACCCATTTCAGTATTTCAACTTCTTGATAAGCAGTGTCCCATTGATTTAAGTACTCAATGCAATTTGCATAAAATTGGCTTGCGGTACTTTTAAACTAATTAATATCGAGAACTTTTTTCTGACTTAGCTCAATTATGATTTTTTTAACTGCAATAGGGAAAAATTTTTCCACTTTGCGTTGTGAAATTTTAAACTTCAGCTCATTAATAATGAGCGAAACCTCAGTCATACATATTTTTTGGGACTCTATCTGCGTTATGTAGTCATGAAACAAAGTAGCTTGACAATGAACGAAGAAAAGCCATGATTCTGAAACAGGATCTTCAAAAAAACTTTTTAATATAGTTGGACACTTTGGCTGGGATAAAAAGTATTCCTTTAAAGGCTTAAGAAGCTTTAATATTCTTTCAATGGATGGTTTAAGAGTTAGCCATCTTGTCTTGCTAAATCCAAGTAGTTTTTTATATTCTACTTCTATTGTGTCACAAATTACTTTAAGCTCTTAGGAGAAAATTTTTACAATAATCGTTTCAATATCTATGGGGAGACATTCTGTTGATGTTTGAATGCAGTTATTTAAAATATGTGCAGCACAGTTCACACCGATAAGAAAATTTTCCGTAGACGAATGAAGTTTTTTGAAAACATTGTTTTTGCTTCGCCTGGCTGCTCCACCAAAGTTACAGTTTGTGTTATCTGCACATAAAGCAAGTAATTTTTTGTTTACATTAAATTTAATAAGCAGATCACAAATATATTTTGTTAAAATATCGGAGGATTCTCCGGGCAAATTATCAACTTCCAATATTTTGACTTGAATACCATGCAATGGTACAAAATAACGAATAAGTATTGGACATATTTTTATGTTACCATGATTTGAACAATCACAAAAAATTGTTATCAAATTAACAATATGCAAATCATTCTCAATTTCTTTAATGGAATTCGGAGCTAGGACTTTACAAACTATCGATTTACACTTGCTACGTCCAGAAGAATATCTCTCATCAAAACAGCTTCTTATAAGTTTTGAAGTACAATCGTTGGAGCGAAATGAGTGGTTATGATTAACAGCGTGATATGCCCATGTTCCTTCTGATATGCAAATTTTCCTTTTGCTGTCGTTAAAATCCTTAGACCCAAAATAGAAGGATAGAGTTTTGCTAGAAGCGGCAGCGATGTCGGAATCCTTGTGTTTATTTGTTGGTAAGTGCTGTTGGATATCAAGTTTGCCTCCATTAGCAATGCTGAAAGTTGTCATGCACTTAGAACATCGTACCTTGCTATCAATATCAGTTTTTTTAATAAAACTATATTGCTGTTGTAGTTCATCATTAAAAACGCACTTTCGTCTGCGGGACATGATTACTTTTTTCTGAAAAATTACTCGATGAATGTTCTTTTTGTAATGACACTTCATGTCTAAACGCCAGGCCTACTATGTATTGTTGGTGGCGGCAAGTATACAATACGCATCATGGCAAATTTATTATTCGCCTTGATACACATATATATTTATTAAAACAGCATTTACACGTGAAAGTGCAAATCAAAATTCATAGTCACGCCTCAATTCGCTTTGATAGTTGAAAAATTTTTAATATTTTGAATATCACTTTCAGGCATGAAAATACAGAACAAATACAGAACAGTAAATGAAATACAGAACATTTTAGCGTTTTTCGCAGATCAATAATTTATACAGAACACGGCTCTGAAATACAGAACTGTTCTGTATAATACAGAACGGATGGTCACCGTAGGTATGCAGTGCATGATCACTGAGCATACCCGCGAAGATATTAAGAGAAACACTGTTTCATGTATTGATCATATCATACTAAAAGCAAATAAACCAACAACAACTGCATACGATGCAATAATAAAAACCAGCATTTCAGATCACTAATCCCATGGCGTAAGTACGCCCTGACTACTCCCTTTTCTGTGCAATTTATGAAAATAACCAGGGGAAGGAAAATACAAATATAAAATTAGAGGGAACGCAATTAAACAACTACGAGGTTCAAAAACAAATCTAAGAAACTAATTTAATAAACGAAACAACAGATACCACCAACCTCTACAAAAATATACAGTAAAGCTTCAACAATACGCAAGTCCACTTAAAACACAAAAACAAAGTAAAAAAAGATCCACAAATCCATGGAATAAGAAGAAAGAAATAATTAAATATTGTGATACTAGGGATAAACTTTTTAAAAAATGGCGGAATAATCGCAACAATATAAGATTCGAAAATGAATTCAAAACATTTAGAAAATTTGTAAATAAAAAAATACTTTTCGAAAAAACAAATACTTCAAAATAAATTTATTGAAAATTGATATTATATGCGAGCAACAGGTAAAAAAATAATAGTATTGACTCTTTTAATATGAGAAAATTCAGCAACAAAAACTTAAATGACATTCTGAACAAGTTTGCATCGAACTTTAGTGTTAGTGTGAAAAACATAATTCACAACTGCAACATAAAAACAATCACTAACAGCCAAAATTTAGTACAAAATACAATATACATTGAACCCACAAATGAAGAAGAAATATACAGCATATTAAACTTCCTAAACGGAAAAAAAGGGCCCAGGTATATACAAAATAAGACCAAGAGATCCTAAAATTAATGCTATTTATTTAATACCCATTATCACCAATATAGTAAACAGAAGCATTGAAACCGCCACAGTTCCAGAAACATTGAAGACCTCAATAATTAGGCCAATTTATAAAAGCGGAGCGCAATAAGACATAAACAATTATAGACCAATTGCTGTCCTTCCTGTTATAGACAAGGTTCTCGAATAGATTATTGTCAGAAGACTCGCAGGATTCCTCCAAAAATACACTATAATAAATAAATGCCAATATTGATTACAAGAAGGGAAAAACATCAAGCAACTTTTGGGAAATTTTTCAAATTATGTAAACGATTGTTTAAGTAAAAACATGCATGTTATGGCACTGTTCATAGACTTCAGCAAAGTCTTCGATACCCTCTCACATGAGAATATCATTAAAGTGTTGGAAAGAAATGGCGTAAGAGGCAGAATCTTGAATTGGTTCAGAAGTTATCTCGCTTGTATATCATAACATGTAAAAATAGGCGACGAATTTAGCAAAAAAAAAAAAATATAGTACGACTGCGGGGTGCCACAAGTATTCAAGTTGGGACCAATTTTATACATTATATATGCGAATGATAAACTAAACCAGCTGAAAGATTGCGAAACCTTTGCATATGATGATACAGCTATTATAGTATCAGATAAATCAATTTCATGAGCATCCGAAGAAATGCAGAAAAAGTTGGATACTGTAACGAAGTGGTGCCATTACAACGGTCTAATAATCAACGCGAAAAACACAAAAATAATGCATATCAAGCCCCGTCATATACTAAGTACGCAAAGAAAGCTGATATACAGTACTGACTGTTTACACAGTAGAGTGCGCAACAAGGCAAATTTTATTGGGACGTGCTCAACAAGCATTGAAAAAGTAGACTTATATATATATTTTGGAGTACACGTTGATAGCACTTTTAAATGGAAAACGCACATAGAAAACATGGAAAAAAAATTCGAAAAACATCATACATGCTCTACCACTTAAGCAATTGTGCAACATACGATGAGCTCCGACATACTTTTCCCTAGCGGAATCATACAGTCGTCATGGTATCGCAGCGTGGGGTGAAGTAAAATATAGTTCTACATTGCAAAGAGCTCAAAATAGAATATTAAAAATCTTATGGAAAAAATACGAAGTAACAGGTAATACAGGATCACGAGAAAGGTACGCAACGAACAACAGCGGTAACTGTGCACTAGGAACAGATTGATACTTGAAAGTTTTATGTTTTGTTAAATTGATTCCTTGAAGGGTATTTTTGCAGAAGTAGCAAATTTCTTGAATTATGTTTTCTACCCGTTTTCCAAATCATTGGGGATTCTAAACATAGCAATTCCCGTTTTCTATTTTGCCATTCCAAAAATTCTTTATGGCATGATGGGCATACTGAATTCGATGCGAATTTCTTATATTCAACAATTTTTCTTTTATTCCTTGGTTTAAAAATACCGCAACAATGACAAAAGTTATTTATATTACCTTTGCAATTACCGATTTTTACTTTTCAAAATCACTTTATTATTTCGCGAATTAAAATAACTTTGTAAAAATTAATTAAACGTTTATTTCATTTTCACTTTATAATACACAAAATTAGACCGGAAAATTATATTCGACTGTATTTATTTGGAACTCCAAGCAGGTATACCAAAAAAAAACTTACATTTATTAAGGCCTTCTTGTATTGCTGTTTCAAAATACATAATGGCGGCTGTTCATAGACAGCTTAAACCAAGTTTAAAAGCAAAATATAACAAGTAAATACCAAAACAAATGCCGTGGCTACAATTCTTCCAAATATGGTGTACGTAAAATCAGGATTTCCTTAGAGTTATGATCAAAGAATTGAAAAAAAAATGTTTTCTTTAACTCAATAAAAAACAAGTAAAAGTGCTATATTCGGCTGTGCCGAATCTTATATACCCTTCACCAAGGTACGTCGGGCATTACATATATTTGTAAGTACCAATTTTGTGCTTTCTAATTTATAAGCGCAATAAAAACAGCTTCAGTTGCATATTTTGGTTACTTTTATAAATAAACAAATATTCAAAATTTCTCACGCCTGGAAATGAAATTTTAATTTTTCAAATTTTTTACCAATAAGTCTTCATAATGTGTAAAGCGGTTTTATTTAAGGAAAACTACAAATTTTTAACTATTTGGCAACTTTCATGTTATACAAAATATTGCATATATCCAACTCTGGAATCGAAATTTAGATTTCTTAAATACTTGATATTAATTTTGTCTTTTCCTGAATTAAAAAATTGTCTTAATCGGTTAGTTGCCCTTTGGTTTATATAAAATTTCAATTTCTTACCCCTGGAAGCGAAAATTTTTTTCATCAATGCAAATCTTCATGATGTATAAAACGGTTTTATTTAAGAAAAACTTAAGATTTTTAAACATTTTAGTTATTATATATACCACGATATACCGAATGTGCCAAAAAAAAAATAAATTTCCGATCCTTGTAATTTTTTTAAATTATTTTTTGTCAATGGAAGTCTTTATGATGTATACAGCAGGTTTTATTTAAGAAAAACTACAAATGTGTAACCATTTTTGTCACAACCCTGGAATCGGAATTATGATTTTTTTAAATTTTTGATACCAATTTTGTTTTTCCAGAATAAAAAATAATTTTAACCAGAGAAAAACGAAGTTAGTTCATTTTCGGTTATGTTAATGTATAAGAAGTTTAAATTTCCTAACGCTGGATGAGAATTTTTAACTTTTAAAATTTTTTTCCATCTATGCACATCTTCCTGATGTATAAAACGGTTTTAATTAAGAAAAATCTTGAAATTCTTAAACATTTTAGTTATTATATATACCACGAAATACCAAATGTTCCAAAAAAAAAATTAAATTTCCGATCCCTGGAAGCGAACATTTAATTTTTTTAAGTTATTTCTTACCAATGAAAGTCTTCATGATGTATAAAGCGGTTCTATTTAAGAAAAACTACAAATTTGTAACCACTTTCGTTGCTTTTATGTACTACAAAATATTGTAGTATCCAACCCTGGAATCGAAATTTTTAATTTTTTTTAGTTTTTGATACTAATTTTGTTTTTTCGAACAAAAAATAATTTTAACCAGGAAAAAACGACGTTAGTTGATTGTTGGTTAGTTTATTGTATAAAAAAATTTAAATTTTCTAACCCTGGATGGGAACTTTAAATTTTAAAATTTTTTTTTATCGATGAGAGTCTTCATGATACCAAAAACGGTTTTATTTAAAATAAAACTTAAAATTTTTAAACATTTTAGTTACTATATGTACCACAAAATACCAAATCCCTGAAAAAAAATTTTTTTTAAAGTTTTTAATAGACAATTGAGGAGTCCCAAAGCATGAAATAGGTTCAATTTTCAAATAAGCAGAAAAATAATCGATTTTTGGTGTTAATTTTGCGCCGACAAACCGTCCTTCCGATTTTTCTGAATTTCAATACCACTATATTTAGGTTCATTTCCAATGCATCAGTCCAAGAATGAAGTCTCTAGCTCTTCTAAGGGCTTGGGAAACCCGATTTCACGTACAGACAGACGCACAGACGGACGTCGCTCAATCGTAATCGCGAATAAATTTTTGTCAAAAAATTTTAGCAAGATATATTCAACCTACTCTTGGCTACATTTATGCCGAACATAGTTAAGCGATATTTCTAAGTGCAGATTAGCTATTTGGCGAAAACATATAAAAAGTTATACGGTCTTAAGGTCGAACTATTTTCATAACTTTTAAGTAACAAAAAATGGGTTTGGAAAAATGCATATAATACATTTATTTTTCAATAAAAACGCTTGAAATTATATTTGTTTTATTCAGCAATGTAGCAGAAACAATGAAAAAGTCCTAACATTCAAATATTTATAGCAACACTGTAAGAAAAAATGTGAAGAAATTAGCCAAAATATTTACTTAAACAAAAAAAAAATTGTCAGCTTCATTGGAGCCGAAAAACTAGGCACATCACAAAACGACTTTTATGAACCAATAATCTTATTTTCTGATATATAATATATATATATATATATATATATATATATATATATATATATATACTAAAATATGTATAAGAAGGTTTAGGTGTTTTCTTTGACAACTTTTGAGATATAATGATTTTAAAAATCATCCATATTTTATATTTTTGTTAAAGTTATCACTTGATATTTTTATTGTGTGATAATGTATGATGCTTTAAACCAAAGAATACCAAGTAGGATGACTCTAACACATATATAAAATTTAGTCTTACATATTTGGACACCATGTGAAACCAACCCTTTATTGATACAAATATGTAGTCAAGCGAGAACCGTCAAAAAGTCGGGGTCGAAGTGCTTTATATGACAAGCTAAACTTAAAGATATGATCAAACTTAGCATTATTTATTCTCCCATTTATTACAGAAATGCAATTTCACCTTTACATTTTTTGCTAAGATGTTTTGAGTGCATGTTACGCATTGCGTATCGATTGCCTTTTAAGACTTGGCAAGTTAGGAATGATAAGAAAACACTGTATAATAAACGGGATTAACGGTTAATAAAGTGAAGTCTAATTTGGGCACTAGTAATGATGGCAATACAGCTCGAAAATTTTTTTACGAATTCAAAAAATCGTCCGAGATTACAGGAGTTAATGAAAAATTGATATATAATTTGAATTCAATCTTTAAAACAGTATCGTCTGGAAAACCTATAAATATATCTAACTTTAAAAAGCTAACAGAGGAAACTCGAGAAATATATTTAAATAACTATGGTTGGCATTATATGCTATCAGCTTTGCATAAACTCCTCATTCATGGTTGTGAAATTATAAAATATTTTGATTCACCTATTGGTAATATTTAAATACCTGTATGATATAAATATTGTGTTTCAAATATTTTCTTGGTTTATTTTAGGAATGCTTTCTGAAGATGCTTTTGAATGTCTACACAAAACAATTAGAAAGCACAGACTTTATCACACTCGAAAAATTAGCAGAGAAAATTGTAATCAAGATTTAATGAATAAACTCCTAATGTGATTTTATTTTTATTGAAAATTTTTATTTTGCTATATTAATATTATATATAGGCTAAATTGTTCTAACTTAGTTAAAATCTCAGAAAGACATGGTGATAAATATTCCTAGGCACAAAGGAAGTCAGTTTTATTCAACTTACACAGCAGAGCAGAACAGCTGTTCTAATATCTTCTGATCCATTAATTTCATCTAATAGAAATACAGTAAATACAAGCAGGTATTTCTACAATAACCAAGAAATTAATAATTCCATAATTGTAGATGAATCTTTTAACAATGATTCAGACTCAGAAACTTATTTTAGTGATTAAGAAATTGTTTACAATTGTTGTGTTATTTGAATTTGTTTGGTACTTTATTATTAATCTTTATATAAATATGTTTTTTATCTTAAATAATAATTTAATTTTAAAATATTTAGCGTTGTCAATTTGGCAACCATATTTGAATACGAGTGGATGTTTTCAAAACTGTAAACAAACAAAAAATACTAAAAAGTTTAAAATAATGTTATATTAAAAAAGGTATACGGCAATCCTAAATAACTAGTGATTGGTTCTATTTCATAAGAAAACTATCACTCTATATCATTTTGTATGTGAAATCACAGATTAAAATTCAAAAAAATAATAATAACTGATATGGGGGAATTTTTGGAATTTCATTGTCCCCGCACCGGAAAAATAAAAGGATTTATAAAATTTTTAATTAATTTTCGCAAATAGTAGGCCAAGAGAGATATGTGCCAAAAATTTCATTAAGCTACCATAACTGCTTCGATTTTTTTCCACCTTTACTATGGTGACCATTCATTGTGCATCATGCTAATATTGGGAAAGTTTGGAAGCCTATAAAAAAAGGTCACCAAATTGGCCCAACTCAGTATAGGGTTTTAGTAGAATCGAGCCCATATAGCCACGACCTTGAACTTTTCCAAAGGTTTTAATTTGTAGAATAGTGTAATTGTATACTCAGCTAATCTGAAATATGCAACATATTTATTTTTAGAAGACTGTACCATCAATATATATATATATATATATATATATATATATATATAATATATATATACATATATATATATATATATATATATATATATATATTGTGACGAGCCAAAAGTCAGAGTTCGTTTTTGGCGCACATGAATCCTGTAAGTTAGTTATTTCTTTGCCATTGCTTCTCCTTATGTATTATTACCATTTTGAAATAAGTAATTTTGTTATTAGACCATGATAAAGAATTGTTACTATACTTTAAACCAACCTGGAATATTGAATTACTAATATTGAGTTTACTTTTATGGATAAATAATACTTTATATTATAAAAATTTAGAAATTAAGTTTAAAATATTTACGGCCGTTATACGGGGCATCTGACACCAAATCAGGGCAACATAGATCAGAGATTATTAAATGTTGCAACACTGCTGTCCTCAACAGCTTATGTATGTGTAAACAAACATCATGAGGCTGTAGATTCGTAAGTTCAACGACGACACTACATGCACAAGGGGATAATATAAGACAGTTGATTTACAAGTAGATGATCAGTGAGTCGCCGGCCAGCAACTTGGTAAGACGTGTAGAGTTAACTTAGAATATTATTCAATTTAACTCAACTAGTCAAACGAAGTAAAAGAGGTCGCTTCTAATTGGGTGAGATAGAACTTTATTTCCCACCCCAGTAGAAGAAATTCCCTCTGTCGTGTCCTGCTGCAGGCTTTGTCATTCGTAGGCAGGATAGAACCTTGTTCACCCTGCCTCGTTGACTATAAGTCTGTAAGTTTGTCGTCGCCATGCTGCGATTCCTACGGGACCCTCCAGTGCGGTTAGCGCGTAAGAGCGAAGGGAGAACGTCTAACTTCGGCGGGCAGAGGCTGATGCAGAATCTTATTCGCTCAGTGGCAGCAAGTCGGCGTTTAGACTGTGGGCAGCGACCGTGAGTCGGGGCAGAATTTTATTCTCCCGCCTCAAGAGCGTCTGCCAAATTCCCCATAAGCATAAATATATCGCGGTGTCAGGCGAGAGCATTTATTTAGAGAGACCACTCGTGTTGCGTACGTATGTTTAACGGAAGCGTGTTGTCGGTGACATGGTGTCAGAGTCTAGTTATAAATGAGATATACAGCTAGGTTAAGAGCACTGCGAATAAATACATTATTAAAGAGAAAATTAAAGGTGGTTCTACTTTTTCATCAGAAGAAATATAAATATTTGTAACGGACCCGGATATATATATATATATATATATTGTTACAAAGATTAGAAATAGATTTAAATAAAACGACAATGTGGCTATATGTACTTGGCAGCACTGCCAATTAATCTCTAGTTGTCAAAATGTTACAACCCTTGTCAACACAATATAGATAATATTCAAATTAACGGAAATTGAATACTCCGGAATATACAAGATCATTCGGGGCTGTGCCAATAATAAGTGTAAATAACAACAACGGAAAACCTAGCAACATAAATGCTAAGAGATGTTATTCTTAATGATCTTGTGCGCAAGTATTCGCTGCTAATAAAGCTAAACAGATTCACAAGTTTACACAGCCATATACACATAGCAGAAGAAGAAGCAAACTACACAACATACAGAACAGCATGCAAAGGAGTTCGAAGAGAAATTGCATGCTCTAAAGGACAAAGTGCATAACCTTGAGTGTGGCGGCGGGCCAGTACGAGCAGTTGCGGAGGTTTCTGCGCGGATAAAAGCGACATGCTTCGACGGCAGCGTACCATTAGGCATCTTCAAATTCCAGTTCGAGACGGCTGCTAACAGAAATGGATGGGATGCTGATGAAAAGGCCATAGAGTTGATTTTGTCCTTAAAGGGTACAGCCGCAGAGGTACTTGAGACTGTGCCAGTAAGCAGCAGAAACAACTATAATGAAATAATGGCAGCATTGCAGCGCAAGTATGGTGGTGAGCACAAGCGCGATTTATACAGAATGGAATTGCTATGTAGAGTTCAGAAGCCTAACGAATCTCTACAAGATTTCGCAATGAAGATCGAGCGTTTAGTGCAGCTCACATATCCAGGCGAGAGTCACCCGTTCCTGGACCACTTTAAAACTGAGGCTTTCGTTAACGGCATTCGCGACTCTGATGTTAAACTGACGGTGTGCGCAACGCAGAAATCCACTTTCGCTGAAACTGTTTCATTTGCGCTGGCTCAAGAGACTGCAAGGATGGTTTTCAAGCCACAGATATGTAAAGTGCCCAATGTGGAGGTTTTGTCTGATGACGATAACAATCTTGTTGCTAGCTTTAAGGAGGCAATGCGACAACTGCTGGCAGAAAGTGCTACCAAGAAAAAGCCTAAGTGCTTTAACTGCGGAAAGATCGGTAATTTTAAGCGCAGCTGCAAAGCACCAAGGAAGAGAGGTAGATCTGTTTCGCCACCAAGAAACAGCAAACGGGTGAACCAAACAACATCACAAGAGTCCCCGTTAAACTAAAACGAGCTAGCACTAAGGGGCAAGAGCTAGCTCTCACAAACGAGGGCCCCACAATCTCCATATCAGTGATTGCAGCAGAAAAATGGCAACCTCACTGCGTCCGGACACATCAACGGGGAAAAGCCATAGGCACTGGGGCATCGCACTCAATAATAAGGCCCGATATAGTAAAGGGGAAATGCGACCGGTTAAGCAATATACGGCTACATACAGCTACTGGAGAGCCTGCCACTGTCTATGGTAAGATAAAGTGAAGGTGACTATAGCCAACATCAACGTGAGACATGTGTTTATTGTTGCCGATATTGTCGATGAGGTTATTATTGGAGCCGATTTTATGATTAACCATGGCATTAATCTATATACGGGACAACAGCTGATGATTTGGCGTAATGTGGAAATACCCCTTGATGTTGGATATGACAGCAAACCGCAAGTAACAAGAGTATTTGCTATTGAGAGTCAGACGTTACCGCCGCAATCTGAAACAGTCATATGGGCGCGGATGAAGGAAGATTGTGAGGACAATCGGTTGTGGGTTGTAGAACCAGCAGATCTAACTAGAGAACTTATAACAGCGAAAGCTCTAATGAAATGAAAATGAGCTTGTAAGTGAAATGAAGCGTGATGGCGTAATTGAGCCATCTTCTGGTGCTTGTAGTTCGCCTATAGTCTTAGTTAAAACGAAAGATGGCAGTACTAGATTCTGCGTAGACTACAGGAAGCTCAATGACATAACCAAGAAGGACAGTTATCTGCTCCCCAGAATCGATGATACTTTGGACACGCTAGCTGGTACCAAATGGTTCTCAACGCTGGACTTGCGAAGCGGATATTGGCAAGTGGAGATTGCAGAGGAAGACAAGGAGAAAACTGCCTTCAGTGTCGGTAACGGATTATGGCAGTTCAAAGTCATGCCATTTGGCCTCTGTAATGCTCTGGCCACATTTGAACGCCTAATGGAGAAGGTACTGATAGGAATTCACTGGAAGACATGCTTGGTATATCTAGTTGACATAATCGTGATGGGGAAAACTTTTGATGAACACCTCAAAAACATGGCAGAAGTTCTTCAACGGATATCATCAGCTGGATTGAAACTCAGCTCGAAGAAATGTGCATTGTTCCAGAAAGAAGTACAGTTTTTGAGGCGTCGTATTACAGCAGACGGAATCTCAACAGATGAAGATAAAAAAAAGCAGTATGGGACTCGCATCAACCTAAAAATCTTCATGAATTGCGCAGCTTTTTGGGCCTTTGTACATACTACAGACGTTTTGTGCCGAATCGTGCCAGTATAGATGCAAGCCTGCATGAGCTGACAAAGAAGTCAAGACCATACCATTATGGCGAGCCACAGGAAAATGCATTCCAGAAACTCAAAGGATTATTATGTACGTCACCAGTGCTAGCGTATCCCATAGCTGGAGAAAAGTTTGTGCTGGATACTGATGCGAGCGGTTATGACATAGGGGGTGTGCTATCCCAAGTAGTTAGTGGCACTGAGAAGCTCATAGGGTACTATAGCCGTGTACTCTCAAAACCTGATAGGAATTACTGTGTGACACGACGCACAGTGGGTTAGAATAGCATGTTTTCTTGGATCAAATCAGGGAAGCTATGTTCGGATAATTTTTCTTTATTTTTCAGTTAATACCATTAAAATAAGTTAAAAAAAATGTTTTCTAAGTATATTTGAGTATAATTTTATTAAATAATGGCAAATATCAGTGTAGGTATATAGTGCAAGGAGTACATATTAGAACTTAAACATTACATTTTATACATCTTAAAGTTAATCATTAACATCATCATCATCATTATAATCATCGTTATCATCATCATCATCATCGTTATCATCATCATCATCATCGTTATCATCATCATCATTATCATCATCATCATTAGCAGCATCAGCAAGTTCAACATCACTGTTCTTGTTCGGAGCTGCAGGTACAATTAAATCAATTGCCTCCTCTGGCAAGCTTTGAACCTTCTTTGTAGGCAATTTTTGCATGCTTGAAATAATTGGGTCAGAGGTTATCAAAAACATATTAAAAATATTTTGGTTTGATTTTTCGCGACTGCACTTTCGTGAATGAAACTCCCTATATTTTTTAAAATCTTTATTTCGAGCTTCTTGCGCTTCTTCTGATAACTGTGCAATAGGTAAAATGGCATTTGACACAATCTCGGGTCCGTGAATAAAATAATTGTGCAAAGTGGGAGGCATATTGTACCAAGGATACGTTTCAACAAAAAGTCGTCCTGTATTGTGTGCATATATTTTAAATTTTTCATTATTAATTTCATGGCCACTGGATACAGCAATAAACAACACGTGCATTTTTTTATTAAATTAACATCTATTTTTGTTTTTTCGGCAGATTTTTCGGCGTTTTGAAAAAAACGTCTTGCCGTATTCCCATCATTCTTGTTTCCAAAACCGGGTTTGGGTTGGTCAACTATTAATCCCATATTCTCTTTAAATTTTTTCTGAATTTCTTTTTTTTTCAGCTACTGTTCTTTTTTCAGAATCAGTCCTAGCCTGCCACTTTTGTAAAGGTATTTTATATGCCACGTGCAAAAGACATTCGAAAAATCTAATCCAGCCATGAAGAATGGAAAGGCCAAATCTTAAATTGTCTACATGCACAGGTCTTTGGATCATGGCTTCTATATTATTAAAATCCTTACTTGTAGCGCCACATAAGTAACACTTTTGTGTTGATGTGGTTTCTGTTAAGGCATTGCAAACTTTTCCATCTACCATTGCCAAAGTTAATTTGTGGAAAACATGCACAACTTTCTCACCAATCGCGACAGTTGAACAGGTTAAATTCTGTATTTCCTCTTCAACTCTTTTTTGTTCACTAATTGACACATATGCGGTTTCTTCGGTAAATTCAATTTTCAAGGGTCTGCAAAATCAAGTTGAAGACGACCGTGGATTTTGCCAAATTACCTTCTCCTCAAACATAAGCCTAAGTGGTACAATTGTGGTTAAAAAAACTGATGAATCACTAGCATCAGATCCATGAAAGGCTTGTTTGTATGAGCTATGGCCAGAGCTTCCATCAAAGCCCCATTTTGAATATAATACTACATTCGAGTTCGTAATGCCTAATGAGTCAATAACAGTTTCTTGAAGTTCTATTAGTCGCTCCGCTGTGTGATTAAGAAGACCTTGTAAAGTTACTTCAACGGAGGTCTCGCTTATTTTAAAGCTGGTCGATTCTGGGTAAGTTTTTTGTTTTTCAGATTGAATACTGTTGTAGGAGGGAAATATTTGAGGAGCAGCTTGTCTAACAACATTGTATTGATTTCGTGTCAGTTTAGCTTCTACAAAAACAGCCAAAGCTTTTGTATTCGATATTTTCAAGGTGGGAAGTGGTTGTTTCAACTTTTTTTTTAAATTTATGCCCTTGCAACACTTTTCGTATATGGCTCGCAACACTTTTGATTCCTCGACATAACCTGCGCTTTGTAATTTAACCTGTGAAGCATAAAGTCACTCTGGCAATGATATGGTGTCTCTTGAAATCTTTGTTTTTTTATATTTACTCCAACCACTGGACTCGGTAAAACTAATTTCTTTTCGACCACGTTTTGCAGTCGGGGCAAGAGTAAAACCAATAGAGGATTCCAACCAGATTTTGTTTTGAGCAATAAACCTCATTTCCATTCTATGCGCTCTAGTCCACCTAGATTTAAATTCATAAAAGAAAACATCCATTCTTTTATTAAAATCACACATATTATCCTCAGAGCAGTTGGTGCGTTTTTTGACTTCTTCAGCTAAAAATTTCATCTTGTCATTCATTGTTTGAGCGCTTGAATTCATCATAATATGAAATAAGCTTCGACGAGTATAAAAAACAACGTTCGAACTTGTTTCTATATGAAACAAAAAATAATTCTAATACAAAAAAAAAACCTTTCAAAAATCCCTTTTACCCGATTACTTAAAACTGTACAACACGATCACTGTTTGTCAAAACAAAGAACATTATTAAAATAAACAAAAACAAAATATTATAGAAACAAAGAATATTATTAAAAGAAACAAAAATAACATCATTAATATACTGAAAAGAAGAGCACAAATAAATGGAAAAAAGTAACATGAAAAACAACAAAACACAATACACAACAAGAGCAGCAGTCGCGAGATCAATGTGATTTTTAGCTAATTTGACTGCTGCAACACTTGCATTAAACAATGCATAGCTTCTAAAAGGCACAAAAAGACAGCGTAAAATTTTGCAATATAATAGAGATTTATGTCTTCTTTAATATAAACTAAAAATTATGGCACGAATATGGACGAATAATAACTATTTATCCATTTAAACTATAAAAATGCTAATTTTTTTGCCATTTCCAATATAAATAACTAAATCTAAAACACTTCCACACACAATTTGACACATAAATGTTAACGAAGTATTTGCAAAATAGCCTGAACTTGATGGTTCCATTGAAAAATTGTTAACTTTTGCAATACTTTTTAAAATAAATAAAATTTTCAACGGGAAAGTTTTCACTTTTTTTCAGCCTTTTTTGCACAAAAATTTCTATAAAGTTTGACTTTGAAGTTTCACTACAAAAACACCAGAGCACTTTTGACATTTATTTTAACAAGTGATGTAGAATTTTATATACTCTAACCGGATACAAAAAATTTTGACAATACTTAAAATTTTTTTTTTAAATTAATCCAAGAAAACAGCTATTCTAACCCTCTGTGCGACGTGAGCTTCTGGAGGTATTGTAATGCATTAAACATTATCATAAGTACCTGTATGGTCAACACTTTGCATTAAGGACCGATCATTCTGCACTGAGATGGCTATTGCAGTTTAAAAACCCTGAAGGGCAACTGGCAAGGTGGATTGAGCGCCTGCAGAGCTACGACTTCAGCATTGAGCATAGAAGGGGCACAAAGCATAACAATGCGGATGATTTTCGAGAAGACCCTGCTGTTTAGAGTGTAAACATTGTGTTAGAACCGAGCAAAAGGAAGGCGTTGTGGATATTCGGCTAATGCACATCGGCCCTGATGAAGACTGGTCAGCGGCACAGATGGACGACGGCATACTAAAGAAAATTATAGGGGCCAAAGAAGAGGACAGACGACCATCGCGGAATGAAATTTCGGCTGAAAACCCACTCGCCAAATAGTACTATGCTCAGTGGAACAGCCTCAAGGTAATAAAAGGGTGTTTATACCGCGTATGGGAAAGTGTAGATGGCAAAACAACTTCAAATTTAATAGTTGTGCCATACTCCAAGATAAGTAAAGTTTGGACCTAGTAGCGGAGTCCAAAACACTTGAGAAACTGAAGGAGCGTTTTTATTGGGTTGGATGTCAACAATCCGTAGTCGACTGGATAGAAAACTGCCCACAGTACATAGCAGCCAAAGGCCCAGTAAGAAGAAGCCGGAGACAGCTACAACATTGGAGCACCATTCGAGCGGATCGCAATGGATGTAGCAGGTCCCTTTCCCTTCACTGAAGCCGGAAATCGTTATGTACTTATGGTAATGAACTATTTCAGTAAATGGCCAGAGGTATATGCTATACCTGACCAGGAAGCAAAGACAGTTATAAATGCATTCGTCAACAACTGGGTATGTCGCTATGGTGTCCCAATAGAATTACATTCCGACCAAGGAAGGATTTTCGAGTCTGCCATATTCAGGGAAATGTGCGAGTTATATGCGATAAAGAAAACCAGAACGACGCCGTTGTATCCACAGTCTGATCGCATGGTAGAGAGGTTCAATCGCACCTTAGAAGAGTACCTGCGAAAAGTAGTAAGCAACCATCAGAGGGGATTGGGACGAGCACATTCCCAAATTTTTGATGGCATATAGGTCAGCTGTTGTAATAAAGTGATACGTCTTTTGATTAATTTCTTATTGGCGAGCGACTTTTTAGTTGTCGCTTCAGCCTTTTAGAATTTTTATTAGAATTAATTTATGGAGCAACCATATTGTCGCTCCAGTGTCTATTTTAATTCTTAATGCTATTTGGGAAAATCTTCTCCTTTTATTTCAGCTTTGAGAAGAAAGATTAACCCACTTAACTATATACATAATTTTAATATTGCTTACACTTAGTTTCTTATAATTACTTAAAATTAGTTTAGCGGGAAAACAAAATAAATTTGTTTCCCACAGACGAAATATGAGGCGAGCATTAGGCATGCAAATATTTAGTACAGTGGCAGTGACCAAGACTCAAACAAATAATGAATACAGCAAACACACATTCCAAGTGCAGCGGCACGAGGTGTCAAGTGATGTCTGTTGTCCATATGTATTTTACCTGATGTGACACTTGAGATTCTTTTATTAATTTATAGTCATGCCTTGCAAAGAGTGCATTCATGCTACACCTCCATTTTTCCCAAGAATGTTCATATAACGGAACGTTTTATGGACATTCTTTTACAAATAATTTTAAATATATTTTTATTATTTTATTTTAGTTATGATATAACTTAAGTCTATTTTTATGAACTATTTGTTCTTTGTTTGTTTTCTTATCAACTATAGTTACATTATTTCTTAAATCTATTTTCTTAATTTTATATGGTCCTTTATATTGTGTATCTAGTTTATGTCCTATTTCGTTTCTAATTAAAACTAAATCTCCTATATTTAATTTGTAATCTACGATATCCTTATCATAACTTAGTTTCTGCTTAATTTTATTCTTGTCTAGTAGTTGTTGAGCCCTTTTATATGCTACTTCTAACCTAAACTTTGCTTCTCTTGCATAGTCATCTATATTATATAGTGGAGAAATTCTATCTACTTCGGAGAATTGTTGAAAATTATTCGGAATTTTTGAAAATACTAATTCGTATGGACAGTAATTATGTGTTGTTGATGGTGTTGTATTAAAACAATAAGTAAAATACGTTAACCATTCGTCCCAATCGGATTTGTCTACAGAAATATATGATCTTACATATTCATTGAAGGTTCTGTGACTTCTTTCTATTGTACCTAATGTTTGATGATGGTAAGCCGTTGAAGTTAGTTTTTCAATATTCATTAATTTACAGATTTCCGTTAGTATAGAATTTTTATATTCTGTTCCCATGTCCGAAATGAACGTCTTCATTGGACCATAGGTTAGTATGAAGTATTTAAATGTTGCTTTTGCAATTGTTTTAGCGTTTTTGTCTTGTATCGGTATTGTAACTAAGTATTTAGTTAAGTCACAAATCATTGTGATAGCATATTCGTTTCCTTGCATTCATTTTGGAAATGGTCCTATTGTGTCTACATACACCGTGTCGAAAGCTTTGTTAAGTGTTTCTGTAATAGTCATTGGACCTTTTGTATGCTTAGTAGTCTTAGATAATTGGCATTTATGACATGATTTAACGTATTATGTTATGTCTTTTGACATATTTTTCCAATAATAATATCTTCTTATTTTTTCTAATGTTCTAAATGTTCCGCAATGTCCACCTTCTACTGGATCATCATGGTATTTCAGCAAAATTTCAAGAATTGCCTTGGCATTCTTATTATCAATTCGGGTCACCTTATTTAGTAGCGCTACTTTAATTTTATTCAATATATTATTGCCCATATTTTTAAATTCATTAATAGAGATAAATTCGAAAATTTTCTCGTTAGGTGCCACTTTTACATATATTGTGTTTACCGGCTACATATTCGAGCCTAGACAAAAATTGTTCTAGATCAAAGTTCTCGTTAATAAACAAATCATTTATTTGTATATATGTTACTATAGATTATCCTCGTTTAATGTAACATATTCCGGGGGAAATCTTTAGTTTATAATATTTTCTGACGTCAGTGTTGTTTAAAGGTACATATATACTGGGCTTATTATCATTTTCATCATTTTTAATAATTTTATGCTGATTTGATGTTTTACATTTTTCTTTATTATGTGTCATCGATCTAGTCGTGACCTTTAATATTGAAGATATTTCATTGTTCATGTCTTTAAGTTCTGTTATGGTAATTCTTGATAGAGCGTCGGCAACATAGTTATCTTTTCGGAATTATTTTCATTCGATTCCGTTGCTCTAACGTAATTTCTGTTTGTATTGTTGTTATTTTGTCTTTGCCTGTAATTATTATTGTTGTATCTATTGTTATAATTATTGCTATTATTGTTATAGCTTCGTGTGTAGTTACTTCTTCCACGAAAATTTGTATAATTTTTACGAAAATTATTGTTTTGTCTTTTTCTGTAATGCAGTATAGTGTTTTGTTGTCCAGTTGCTTCTGTGCAACTATTTACAAACTTGCTAATAGCTTCGTTCATGTTATTGTATTGTCCTGCTTCCATGATAAGTTTTACTTTATCAATAGTGCAGTTTTTATTGAGTGCTTTTACAGCAATTTGTGTTGAGTATTTATTTGCTAAGTCGTAATGTAGTCCATCTGATATATATGCGTTCTCTAAGGACTTAGTTAATTGCTCTATTTCACTACAATAAGTGTTAGCAGTTTTGTTATTTTGTTTAATGTTCATAATTTTTGCTGTTAGAACTTCTACTGATTCACCTTTAACCGAACTGGTTAGCTTATTTATTATATCTACTATTGTTGTTTGATCAGTTATTAAATTTCTTGCATTACCTTTTAATTTTGTTTTAATGAGGTTTACTGCAATTGCTTCGTGTTCACCTTTGATTGTGTTTACTAAATTTAATGAATCAAGAAATGCACGTAAATTCTCTGATTTACCATCAAAATCTGTAATCAGTTTTGAAGCTGTGTTTAGAAATTCTACTATAGTTTGAGACATTTTGGTTGTTTTAGTTTTTACGTTTATGCTTTCGTGTAGTGAGTATGGTAAATTAATTTCTATTGACTTTTTATCAGCAATTTTTGACAAGCGTGATTTCAAATCGTTAAAAAATGCTTGTGCTGCCGTTTGGTGAGCTTTGGTGAGTCTATTGTAATGTACGTTGAATAAGACTCTTGTTTTTTCTAAACATACAAGAAGATTATTAATATGGTATTTAATTTTTTCTTCTTTAATTGGTCTATCAATGTTTAGACATTTATATGATCTGTCAAATTCTTCCTTTATTGTTCTTGCTTTGTTAATTATTTCTTGCCATTCCATTAGCTTCTTTTTTTTTTTCTTTTAGATTTTATCTAATTCATTTGCTCTGCTAGCATACCTTTTCTTAAGACCTCTTTTGTGTAACAAATATAATTTTAGCAAAAGATTAATTGACGCAATTATTACTAATATTAATGTTAATAACCATAGTGAATTTATTTCAGACTTATGGTCAACTATTTCTAAATTAGTTATAACATTAGCATTGGGTTTTTCTAATTTTGATTCTGTCTTACCTATTTTTATTTGTTCTCATCTACTTAACTTGTTTATGTGTAACAAATATTTTGTCTTTTCTCTTCCTGTATTTTTTCTGCCCATCTTATTCCACGTACCGTTTCTTCTTCTATTATAGTTTTATTTATTATATCGTCCTCAGTAGGGACACCTGGCATACCTATAGTTTCCCAAATTATTGCCAAACACCTTATTCGTACCTCCATTGGAGGGTCGGGCTCCTCAAAGTTATTCATTATAAAGGATCATTTACAAAATATCTATGTATATATATAATTAATGTTTTTATTTCATAAGTTTTTATTGTTTTTTCTTATTTTCTAAATGTTCTTTTATCTTATTTTCTATTTTGTATATTTGTACCCACATTTGTTGGGCGGATTCCCACGATGGTGGTGGATTAGAATTTACTAACCTAATGAGGATAGATCGTTCCCGTTTCAGTTTTTGGGTAACGCCACCTCTTCTATTTTTTCGTTTTAGTTTTGGAATCGCAGTCAATTTTTGTTCTTTTAAGGCGATTTGCCTTTTTTTATATTCGTCAATTGTTAGGGTTCTTGGCCCTTCTTTCATAATTAAAAATTAGAATAAGAATAGAAAAGAAAAAAAAAAATATTTGCCTCGAGCGATAAGTCGCTTATAGGCCCTATAAGTGAGAACTTGCGCAACTTGTTAATGTATATAGGTGTATAGATTTACAACAAAATTTGCATGTTGTTTTTCTTTGGTTGATGCAGTTGTTCTTCTTTCGTTGATGCAGTTGTTCTTCTTTGGTTGATGCAGTTGTTCTTCTTTGGTTGATGCAGTTGTTCTTCTTTGGTTGATGCAGTTGTTCTTCTTCTATTGCCTCTTGGCCAGGCAATTTCTTCTCGTCTGGCAGATATTTGGCTAATCTGCCAGGACACGTTATTTATAAACTTTTTTTTTTTATGTTAGGTGCAATATATTTTGCACTCTAACAAACTGGCAGGATCGCCATGTGTCTATTTTAATTCTTAATGCTATTTGGGAAAATCTTCTCCTTTTATTTCAGCTTTGAGAAGAAAGATTAACCCACTTAACTATATACATATTTTAAATATTGCTTACACTTAGATTCTTATAATTACTTAAAATTAGTTTAGCGGGAAAACAAAATAAATTTGTTTCCCTCAGACGAAATATGAGGCGAGCATTAGGCATGCAAATATTTAGTACAGTGGCAGTGACCAAGACTCAAACAAATAATGAATACAGCAAACACACATTCCAAGTGCAGCGGCACGAGGTGTCAAGTGATGTCTGTTGTCCATATGTATTTTACCTGATGTGACACTTGAGATTCTTTTATTAATTTATAGTCATGCCTTGCAAAGAGTGCATTCATGCTACACCTCCATTTTTCCCAAGAATGTTCATATAACGGAACGTTTTATGGACATTCTTTTACAAATAATTTTAAATATATTTTTATTATTTTATTTTAGTTATGATATAACTTAAGTCTATTTTTATGGACTATTTGTTCTTTGTTTGTTTTCTTATCAACTATAGTTACATTATTTCTTAAATCTATTTTCTTAATTTTATATGGTCCTTTATATTGTGTATCTAGTTTATGTCCTATTTCGTTTCTAATTAAAACTAAATCTCCTATATTTAATTTGTAATCTACGATATCCTTATCATAACTTAGTTTCTGCTTAATTTTATTCTTGTCTAGTAGTTGTTGAGCCCTTTTATATGCTACTTCTAACCTAAACTTTGCTTCTCTTGCATAGTCATCTATATTCTATAGTGGAGAAATTCTATCTACTTCGGAGAATTGTTGAAAATTATTCGGAATTTTTGAAAATACTAATTCGTATGGACAGTAATTATGTGTTGTTGATGGTGTTGTATTAAAACAATAAGTAAAATACGTTAACCATTCGTCCCAATCGGATTTGTCTACAGAAATATATGATCTTACATATTCATTGAAGGTTCTGTGACTTCTTTCTATTGTACCTAATGTTTGATGATGGTAAGCCGTTGAAGTTAGTTTTTCAATATTCATTAATTTACAGATTTCCGTTAGTATAGAATTTTTATATTCTGTTCCCATGTCCGAAATGAACGTCTTCATTGGACCATAGGTTAGTATGAAGTATTTAAATGTTGCTTTTGCAATTGTTTTAGCGTTTTTGTCTTGTATCGGTATTGTAACTAAGTATTTAGTTAAGTCACAAATCATTGTGATAGCATATTCGTTTCCTTGCATTCATTTTGGAAATGGTCCTATTGTGTCTACATACACCGTGTCGAAAGCTTTGTTAAGTGTTTCTGTAATAGTCATTGGACCTTTTGTATGCTTAGTAGTCTTAGATAATTGGCATTTATGACATGATTTAACGTATTATGTTATGTCTTTTGACATATTTTTCCAATAATAATATCTTCTTATCTTTTCTAATGTTCTAAATGTTCCGCAATGTCCACCTTCTACTGGATCATCATGGTATTTCAGCAAAATTTCAAGAATTGCCTTGGCATTCTTATTATCAATTCGGGTCACCTTATTTAGTAGCGCTACTTTAGTTTTATTCAATATATTATTGCCCATATTTTTAAATTCATTAATAGAGATAAATTCGAAAATTTTCTCGTTAGGTGCCACTTGTATTTTACATATATTGTGTTTACCGGCTACATATTCGAGCCTAGAGAAAAATTGTTCTAGATCAAAGTTCTCGTTAGTAAACAAATCATTTATTTGTATATATGTTACTATAGATTATCCTCGTTTAATGTAACATATTCCGGGGGAAATCTTTAGTTTATAATATTTTCTGACGTCAGTGTTGTTTAAAGGTACATATATACTGGGCTTATTATCATTTTCATCATTTTTAATAATTTTATGCTGATTTGATGTTTTACATTTTTCTTTATTATGTGTCATCGATCTAGTCGTGACCTTTAATATTGAAGATATTTCATTTTTCATGTCTTTAAGTTCTGTTATGGTAATTCTTGATAGAGCGTCGGCAACATAGTTATCTTTTCCGAATTATTTTCATTCGATTCCGTTGCTCTAACGTAATTTCTGTTTGTATTGTTGTTATTTTGTCTTTGCCTGTAATTATTATTGTTGTATCTATTGTTATAATTATTGCTATTATTGTTATAGCTTCGTGTGTAGTTACTTCTTCCACGAAAATTTGTATAATTTTTACGAAAATTATTGTTTTGTCTTTTTCTGTAATGCAGTATAGTGTTTTGTTGTCCAGTTGCTTCTGTGCAACTATTTACAAACTTGCTAATAGCTTCGTTCATGTTATTGTATTGTCCTGCTTCCATGATAAGTTTTACTTTAGCAATAGTGCAGTTTTTAGTGAGAGCTTTTACAGCAATTTGTGTTGAGTATTTATTTGCTAAGTCGTAATGTAGTCCATCCGATATATATGTGTTCTCTAAGGACTTAGTTAATTGCTCTATTTCACTACAATAAGTGTTAGCAGTTTTGTTATTTTGTTTAATGTTCATAATTTTTGCTGTTAGAACTTCTACTGATTTACCTTTAACCGAACTGGTTAGCTTATTTATTATATCTACTATTGTTGTTTGATCAGTTATTAAATTTCTTGCATTACCTTTTAATTTTGTTTTAATGAGGTTTACTGCAATTGCTTCGTGTTCACCTTTGATTGTGTTTACTAAATTTAATGAATCAAGAAATGCACGTAAATTCTCTGATTTACCATCAAAATCTGTAATCAGTTTTGAAGCTGTGTTTAGAAATTCTACTATAGTTTGAGACATTTTGGTTGTTTTAGTTTTTACGTTTATGCTTTCGTGTAGTGAGTATGGTAAATTAATTTCTATTGACTTTTTATCAGCAATTTTTGACAAGCGTGATTTCAAATCGTTAAAAAATGCTTGTGCTGCCGTTTGGTGAGCTTTGGTGAGTCTATTGTAATGTACGTTGAATAAGACTCTTGTTTTTTCTAAACATACAAGAAGATTATTAATATGGTATTTAATTTTTTCTTCTTTAATTGGTCTATCAATGTTTAGACATTTATATGATCTGTCAAATTCTTCCTTTATTGTTCTTGCTTTGTTAATTATTTCTTGCCATTCCATTAGCTTCTTTTTTTTTTCTTTTAGATTTTATCTAATTCATTTGCTCTGCTAGCATACCTTTTCTTAAGACCTCTTTTGTGTAACAAATATAATTTTAGCAAAAGATTAATTGACGCAATTATTACTAATATTAATGTTAATAACCATAGTGAATTTATTTCAGACTTATGGTCAACTATTTCTAAATTAGTTATAACATTAGCATTGGGTTTTTCTAATTTTGATTCTGTCTTACCTATTTTTATTTGTTCTCATCTACTTAACTTGTTTATGTGTAACAAATATTTTGTCTTTTCTCTTCCTGTATTTTTTCTGCCCATCTTATTCCACGTACCGTTTCTTCTTCTATTATAGTTTTATTTATTATATCGTCCTCAGTAGGGACACCTGGCATACCTATAGTTTCCCAAATTATTGCCAAACACCTTATTCGTACCTCCATTGGAGGGTCGGGCTCCTCAAAGTTATTCATTATAAAGGATCATTTACAAAATATCTATGTATATATATATAATTAATGTTTTTATTTCATAAGTTTTTATTGTTTTTTCTTATTTTCTAAATGTTCTTTTATCTTATTTTCTATTTTGTATATTTGTACCCACATTTGTTGGGCGGATTCCCACGATGGTGGTGGATTAGAATTTACTAACCTAATGAGGATAGATCGTTCCCGTTTCAGTTTTTGGGTAACGCCACCTCTTCTATTTTTTCGTTTTAGTTTTGGAATCGCAGTCAATTTTTGTTCTTTTAAGGCGATTTGCCTTTTTTTATATTCGTCAATTGTTAGGGTTCTTGGCCCTTCTTTCATAATTAAAAATTAGAATAAGAATAGAAAAGAAAAAAAAAATATTTGCCTCGAGCGATAAGTCGCTTATAGGCCCTATAAGTGAGAACTTGCGCAACTTGTTAATGTATATAGGTGTATAGATTTACAACAAAATTTGCATGTTGTTTTTCTTTGGTTGATGCAGTTGTTCTTCTTTGGTTGATGCAGTTGTTCTTCTTTGGTTGATGCAGTTGTTCTTCTTTGGTTGATGCAGTTGTTCTTCTTCTATTGCCTCTTGGCCAGGCAATTTCTTCTCGTCTGGCAGATATTTGGCTAATCTGCCAGGACACGTTATTTATAAACTTTTTTTTTTTATGTTAGGTGCAATATATTTTGCACTCTAACAAACTGGCAGGATCGCCATGTGTCTATTTTAATTCTTAATGCTATTTGGGAAAATCTTCTCCTTTTATTTCAGCTTTGAGAAGAAAGATTAACCCACTTAACTATATACATATTTTAAATATTGCTTACACTTAGATTCTTATAATTACTTAAAATTAGTTTAGCGGGAAAACAAAATAAATTTGTTTCCCTCAGACGAAATATGAGGCGAGCATTAGGCATGCAAATATTTAGTACAGTGGCAGTGACCAAGACTCAAACAAATAATGAATACAGCAAACACACATTCCAAGTGCAGCGGCACGAGGTGTCAAGTGATGTCTGTTGTCCATATGTATTTTACCTGATGTGACACTTGAGATTCTTTTATTAATTTATAGTCATGCCTTGCAAAGAGTGCATTCATGCTACACCTCCATTTTTCCCAAGAATGTTCATATAACGGAACGTTTTATGGACATTCTTTTACAAATAATTTTAAATATATTTTTATTATTTTATTTTAGTTATGATATAACTTAAGTCTATTTTTATGAACTATTTGTTCTTTGTTTGTTTTCTTATCAACTATAGTTACATTATTTCTTAAATCTATTTTCTTAATTTTATATGGTCCTTTATATTGTGTATCTAGTTTATGTCCTATTTCGTTTCTAATTAAAACTAAATCTCCTATATTTAATTTGTAATCTACGATATCCTTATCATAACTTAGTTTCTGCTTAATTTTATTCTTGTCTAGTAGTTGTTGAGCCCTTTTATATGCTACTTCTAACCTAAACTTTGCTTCTCTTGCATAGTCATCTATATTCTATAGTGGAGAAATTCTATCTACTTCGGAGAATTGTTGAAAATTATTCGGAATTTTTGAAAATACTAATTCGTATGGACAGTAATTATGTGTTGTTGATGGTGTTGTATTAAAACAATAAGTAAAATACGTTAACCATTCGTCCCAATCGGATTTGTCTACAGAAATATATGATCTTACATATTCATTGAAGGTTCTGTGACTTCTTTCTATTGTACCTAATGTTTGATGATGGTAAGCCGTTGAAGTTAGTTTTTCAATATTCATTAATTTACAGATTTCCGTTAGTATAGAATTTTTATATTCTGTTCCCATGTCCGAAATGAACGTCTTCATTGGACCATAGGCTAGTATGAAGTATTTAAATGTTGCTTTTGCAATTGTTTTAGCGTTTTTGTCTTGTATCGGTATTGTAACTAAGTATTTAGTTAAGTCACAAATCATTGTGATAGCATATTCGTTTCCTTGCATTCATTTTGGAAATGGTCCTATTGTGTCTACATACACCGTGTCGAAAGCTTTGTTAAGTGTTTCTGTAATAGTCATTGGACCTTTTGTATGCTTAGTAGTCTTAGATAATTGGCATTTATGACATGATTTAACGTATTATGTTATGTCTTTTGACATATTTTTCCAATAATAATATCTTCTTATTTTTTCTAATGTTCTAAATGTTCCGCAATGTCCACCTTCTACTGGATCATCATGGTATTTCAGCAAAATTTCAAGAATTGCCTTGGCATTCTTATTATCAATTCGGGTCACCTTATTTAGTAGCGCTACTTTAGTTTTATTCAATATATTATTGCCCATATTTTTAAATTCATTAATAGAGATAAATTCGAAAATTTTCTCGTTAGGTGCCACTTGTATTTTACATATATTGTGTTTACCGGCTACATATTCGAGCCTAGAGAAAAATTGTTCTAGATCAAAGTTCTCGTTAGTAAACAAATCATTTATTTGTATATATGTTACTATAGATTATCCTCGTTTAATGTAACATATTCCGGGGGAAATCTTTAGTTTATAATATTTTCTGACGTCAGTGTTGTTTAAAGGTACATATATACTGGGCTTATTATCATTTTCATCATTTTTAATAATTTTATGCTGATTTGATGTTTTACATTTTTCTTTATTATGTGTCATCGATCTAGTCGTGACCTTTAATATTGAAGATATTTCATTGTTCATGTATTTAAGTTCTGTTATGGTAATTCTTGATAGAGCGTCGGCAACATAGTTATCTTTTCCGAATTATTTTCATTCGATTCCGTTGCTCTAACGTAATTTCTGTTTGTATTGTTGTTATTTTGTCTTTGCCTGTAATTATTATTGTTGTATCTATTGTTATAATTATTGCTATTATTGTTATAGCTTCGTGTGTAGTTACTTCTTCCACGAAAATTTGTATAATTTTTACGAAAATTATTGTTTTGTCTTTTTCTGTAATGCAGTATAGTGTTTTGTTGTCCAGTTGCTTCTGTGCAACTATTTACAAACTTGCTAATAGCTTCGTTCATGTTATTGTATTGTCCTGCTTCCATGATAAGTTTTACTTTAGCAATAGTGCAGTTTTTAGTGAGAACTTTTACAGCAATTTGTGTTGAGTATTTATTTGCTAAGTCGTAATGTAGTCCATCCGATATATATGTGTTCTCTAAGGACTTAGTTAATTGCTCTATTTCACTACAATAAGTGTTAGCAGTTTTGTTATTTTGTTTAATGTTCATAATTTTTGCTGTTAGAACTTCTACTGATTCACCTTTAACCGAACTGGTTAGCTTATTTATTATATCTACTATTGTTGTTTGATCAGTTATTAAATTTCTTGCATTACCTTTTAATTTTGTTTTAATGAGGTTTACTGCAATTGCTTCGTGTTCACCTTTGATTGTGTTTACTAAATTTAATGAATCAAGAAATGCACGTAAATTCTCTGATTTACCATCAAAATCTGTAATCAGTTTTGAAGCTGTGTTTAGAAATTCTACTATAGTTTGAGACATTTTGGTTGTTTTAGTTTTTACGTTTATGCTTTCGTGTAGTGAGTATGGTAAATTAATTTCTTTGACTTTTTATCAGCAATTTTTGACAAGCGTGATTTCAAATCGTTAAAAAATGCTTGTGCTGCCGTTTGGTGAGCTTTGGTGAGTCTATTGTAATGTACGTTGAATAAGACTCTTGTTTTTTCTAAACATACAAGAAGATTATTAATATGGTATTTAATTTTTTCTTCTTTAATTGGTCTATCAATGTTTAGACATTTATATGATCTGTCAAATTCTTCCTTTATTGTTCTTGCTTTGTTAATTATTTCTTGCCATTCCATTAGCTTCTTTTTTTTTTTCTTTTAGATTTTATCTAATTCATTTGCTCTGCTAGCATACCTTTTCTTAAGACCTCTTTTGTGTAACAAATATAATTTTAGCAAAAGATTAATTGACGCAATTATTACTAATATTAATGTTAATAACCATAGTGAATTTATTTCAGACTTATGGTCAACTATTTCTAAATTAGTTATAACATTAGCATTGGGTTTTTCTAATTTTGATTCTGTCTTACCTATTTTATGTGTAACTTGTTTATGTGTAACAAATATTTTGTCTTTTCTCTTCCTGTATTTTTTCTGCCCATCTTATTCCACGTACCGTTTCTTCTTCTATTATAGTTTTATTTATTATATCGTCCTCAGTAGGGACACCTGGCATACCTATAGTTTCCCAAATTATTGCCAAACACCTTATTCGTACCTCCATTGGAGGGTCGGGCTCCTCAAAGTTATTCATTATAAAGGATCATTTACAAAATATCTATGTATATATATAATTAATGTTTTTATTTCATAAGTTTTTATTGTTTTTTCTTATTTTCTAAATGTTCTTTTATCTTATTTTCTATTTTGTATATTTGTACCCACATTTGTTGGGCGGATTCCCACGATGGTGGTGGATTAGAATTTACTAACCTAATGAGGATAGATCGTTCCCGTTTCAGTTTTTGGGTAACGCCACCTCTTCTATTTTTTCGTTTTAGTTTTGGAATCGCAGTCAATTTTTGTTCTTTTAAGGCGATTTGCCTTTTTTTATATTCGTCAATTGTTAGGGTTCTTGGCCCTTCTTTCATAATTAAAAATTAGAATAAGAATAGAAAAGAAAAAAAAAAATATTTGCCTCGAGCGATAAGTCGCTTATAGGCCCTATAAGTGAGAACTTGCGCAACTTGTTAATGTATATAGGTGTATAGATTTACAACAAAATTTGCATGTTGTTTTTCTTTGGTTGATGCAGTTGTTCTTCTTTCGTTGATGCAGTTGTTCTTCTTTGGTTGATGCAGTTGTTCTTCTTTGGTTGATGCAGTTGTTCTTCTTTGGTTGATGCAGTTGTTCTTCTTCTATTGCCTCTTGGCCAGGCAATTTCTTCTCGTCTGGCAGATATTTGGCTAATCTGCCAGGACACGTTATTTATAAACTTTTTTTTTTTTATGTTAGGTGCAATATATTTTGCACTTTAACAAACTGGCAGGATCGCCATGTGTCTATTTTAATTCTTAATGCTATTTGGGAAAATCTTCTCCTTTTATTTCAGCTTTGAGAAGAAAGATTAACCCACTTAACTATATACATATTTTAAATATTGCTTACACTTAGATTCTTATAATTACTTAAAATTAGTTTAGCGGGAAAACAAAATAAATTTGTTTCCCTCAGACGAAATATGAGGCGAGCATTAGGCATGCAAATATTTAGTACAGTGGCAGTGACCAAGACTCAAACAAATAATGAATACAGCAAACACACATTCCAAGTGCAGCGGCACGAGGTGTCAAGTGATGTCTGTTGTCCATATGTATTTTACCTGATGTGACACTTGAGATTCTTTTATTAATTTATAGTCATGCCTTGCAAGGAGTGCATTCATGCTACACCTCCATTTTTCCCAAGAATGTTCATATAACGGAACGTTTTATGGACATTCTTTTACAAATAATTTTAAATATATTTTTATTATTTTATTTTAGTTATGATATAACTTAAGTCTATTTTTATGAACTATTTGTTCTTTGTTTGTTTTCTTATCAACTATAGTTACATTATTTCTTAAATCTATTTTCTTAATTTTATATGGTCCTTTATATTGTGTATCTAGTTTATGTCCTATTTCGTTTCTAATTAAAACTAAATCTCCTATATTTAATTTGTAATCTACGATATCCTTATCATAACTTAGTTTCTGCTTAATTTTATTCTTGTCTAGTAGTTGTTGAGCCCTTTTATATGCTACTTCTAACCTAAACTTTGCTTCTCTTGCATAGTCATCTATATTCTATAGTGGAGAAATTCTATCTACTTCGGAGAATTGTTGAAAATTATTCGGAATTTTTGAAAATACTAATTCGTATGGACAGTAATTATGTGTTGTTGATGGTGTTGTATTAAAACAATAAGTAAAATACGTTAACCATTCGTCCCAATCGGATTTGTCTACAGAAATATATGATCTTACATATTCATTGAAGGTTCTGTGACTTCTTTCTATTGTACCTAATGTTTGATGATGGTAAGCCGTTGAAGTTAGTTTTTCAATATTCATTAATTTACAGATTTCCGTTAGTATAGAATTTTTATATTCTGTTCCCATGTCCGAAATGAACGTCTTCATTGGACCATAGGTTAGTATGAAGTATTTAAATGTTGCTTTTGCAATTGTTTTAGCGTTTTTGTCTTGTATCGGTATTGTAACTAAGTATTTAGTTAAGTCACAAATCATTGTGATAGCATATTCGTTTCCTTGCATTCATTTTGGAAATGGTCCTATTGTGTCTACATACACCGTGTCGAAAGCTTTGTTAAGTGTTTCTGTAATAGTCATTGGACCTTTTGTATGCTTAGTAGTCTTAGATAATTGGCATTTATGACATGATTTAACGTATTATGTTATGTCTTTTGACATATTTTTCCAATAATAATATCTTCTTATTTTTTCTAATGTTCTAAATGTTCCGCAATGTCCACCTTCTACTGGATCATCATGGTATTTCAGCAAAATTTCAAGAATTGCCTTGGCATTCTTATTATCAATTCGGGTCACCTTATTTAGTAGCGCTACTTTAGTTTTATTCAATATATTATTGCCCATATTTTTAAATTCATTAATAGAGATAAATTCGAAAATTTTCTCGTTAGGTGCCACTTGTATTTTACATATATTGTGTTTACCGGCTACATATTCGAGCCTAGAGAAAAATTGTTCTAGATCAAAGTTCTCGTTAGTAAACAAATCATTTATTTGTATATATGTTACTATAGATTATCCTCGTTTAATGTAACATATTCCGGGGGAAATCTTTAGTTTATAATATTTTCTGACGTCAGTGTTGTTTAAAGGTACATATATACTGGGCTTATTATCATTTTCATCATTTTTAATAATTTTATGCTGATTTGATGTTTTACATTTTTCTTTATTATGTGTCATCGATCTAGTCGTGACCTTTAATATTGAAGATATTTCATTGTTCATGTATTTAAGTTCTGTTATGGTAATTCTTGATAGAGCGTCGGCAACATAGTTATCTTTTCCGAATTATTTTCATTCGATTCCGTTGCTCTAACGTAATTTCTGTTTGTATTGTTGTTATTTTGTCTTTGCCTGTAATTATTATTGTTGTATCTATTGTTATAATTATTGCTATTATTGTTATAGCTTCGTGTGTAGTTACTTCTTCCACGAAAATTTGTATAATTTTTACGAAAATTATTGTTTTGTCTTTTTCTGTAATGCAGTATAGTGTTTTGTTGTCCAGTTGCTTCTGTGCAACTATTTACAAACTTGCTAATAGCTTCGTTCATGTTATTGTATTGTCCTGCTTCCATGATAAGTTTTACTTTAGCAATAGTGCAGTTTTTAGTGAGAACTTTTACAGCAATTTGTGTTGAGTATTTATTTGCTAAGTCGTAATGTAGTCCATCCGATATATATGTGTTCTCTAAGGACTTAGTTAATTGCTCTATTTCACTACAATAAGTGTTAGCAGTTTTGTTATTTTGTTTAATGTTCATAATTTTTGCTGTTAGAACTTCTACTGATTCACCTTTAACCGAACTGGTTAGCTTATTTATTATATCTACTATTGTTGTTTGATCAGTTATTAAATTTCTTGCATTACCTTTTAATTTTATTTTAATGAGGTGGCAGTGACCAAGACTCAAACAAATAATGAATACAGCAAACACACATTCCAAGTGCAGCGGCACGAGGTGTCAAGTGATGTCTGTTGTCCATATGTATTTTACCTGATGTGACACTTGAGATTCTTTTATTAATTTATAGTCATGCCTTGCAAAGAGTGCATTCATGCTACACTGTACACGATTCAACATCGAGAACGCCAGCCGAAATTATCTTCGGGACGGAATTAAAACTACCTGGTGATTTGGAATTTGGTGTTAAGCCAACTGTAGAAGAAGGAGCTATTACGTCCCAAGAGAAGGAGGACTTAAACGAACTGCATGAGTTCGTGCGTAATAGAATCAAAATGGTCAGTGACAAGATGAAGGCTAGGTATGACCGCGCAGCAAATTCGGAGGGATTTATGGAAGGACAATTGGTTTTACTTTATAACCCACAACGGAAGAAAGGATTGTCCCCATAATTACAGACTCACTGGGATGGCCCGTATAAAGTGATTAAGAGAGTGAATGACGTCGTATAACGAATACAGAAGTATAATAGCCCAAGGTCGAAAATGAAGATAGTACATCTCGAACGATTGGCGCACTATAGAAGAGGTGATTGTATGCCCATTCGGGTCGAACAGGCTTAAGTGGGCGGCAGGGTTACAAAATTTAGAAATATATTAAAATAAAACGACAATGTAGCAATATGTACTTGGCAGCACCGCCAATTAATCTCTAGTTGTCAAAATGTTACAACCCTGGTTAACACAATATAGATAATATTCAAATTAACGGAAATGGAATACTCCGGAATATACAAGATCATTCGAGGCTGTGCCAATAATAAGTGTAAATAACAACAACGGAAAACCTAGCAACATAAATGCTAAGAGATGTTATTCTTAATGATCTTGTATGCAAGTATTCGCTGCTAATAAAGCTAAACAGGTTCACCAGTATACACAGCCATATACACATAGCAGAAGAAGAAACAAAACCACACAACACACAGAACACTTATCCATACAACCACTCATAGTTACCATAAGCAAAACACATAGAACACTCATACATACAACCACACATAGTTACCACAAGCAAAACACACAGTTCAGTATTGTCCTTAATATATATCAAATATATATCAAATATATATACAAATATATACACATATATATATATATATATATATATATATATATATGTATATATATATTGTTAAGTTTTTAGACCTTTTCGTAAAACGGTTTTATTACTTATCCTTCAAGGATTTGTTTTATTGCATCAAATTAAAACACGGACAAATTAATTTTAGAAATATAATGCGGCAACACTTTATTTATTACTTTATTAACACGAGTATTTGTACTACTCAACACTTAGCGATGATAACACGTCTATATTTGAAATCACACTCCTCGCTGAGCTCTGGCAGCGCCTTTATATAGCAAACATTACGTCGTCTGGCAACTTCGCGAAACTTCTGGGCATGGTTCTTGTTGGTTGTGCTTTACTTAACAAGTAGCTATATACGTGTGTTTGTATACATGACAATACTGAATTGTGTGTTTTGCTTGTGGTAACTATGTGTGGTTGTATGTATGAGTGTTCTGTGTGTAACTATGAGTGGTTGTATGGATGAGTGTTCTGTGTGTTGTGTGGTTTTGTTTCTTCTTCTGCTATGTGTATATGGCTGTGTATACTGGTGAACCTGTTTAGCTTTATTAGCAGCGAATACTTGCATACAAGATCATTAAGAATAACATCTCTTAGCATTTATGTTGCTAGGTTTTCCGTTGTTGTTATTTACACTTATTATTGGCACAGCCTCGAATGATCTTGTATATTCCGGAGTATTCCATTTCCGTTAATTTGAATATTATCTATATTGTGTTAACCAGGATTGTAACATTTTGACAACTAGAGATTAATTGGCAGTGCTGCCAGGTACATATAGCCACATTGTGGTTTTATTTAAATCTATTTCTAATCTTTGTAACACTGCCGCCCACTTAAGCCTGTTCGACCCGAATAGGCATACAATCACCTCTTCCATAGTGCGCCAATCGTTCGAGATGAACTATCTTCATTTTCGACCTTGGGCTATTATGCTTCTGTATCCGGCATACAACCTCACTCAATCCTTTAATCACTTTATACGGGCCATCCAAGTGAGTCTGTAATGTTGGGGACAATCCTTTCTTCCGTTGTGGGTTATAAAGTAGAACCAATTGTCCTTCCGTAAATTCCTCCGATTTTTCTGAGCGGTCATACCTAGCCTTCATCTTGTCACTGACCATCTTGATTCTATTAAGCACGAACTCATGCAGTTCGTTTAAGTCCTCCTTCTGTCAGGACGTAATAGCTCCTTCTTCTACAGTTAGCTTAACACCAAGTTCCAAATCACCAGGTTGTTTTAATTCTGTCCCGAAGATAATTTTGGCTGGCGTTCTCGATATTGAGGCGTGTACAGCTGACCTATATGGGGATGTTCTCCTCCCAATCCCTCTGATGGTTGCTTACTACTTTTCGTAGGTACTCTTCCAAGGTGCGATTAAACCTTTCTACCATGCCATCAGACTGTGGATGCAACGGCGTCGTTCTGGTTTTCTTTATCCCATATAACTCGCACATTTCCCTGAATATGGCAGACTCGAAATTCCTTCCTTGGTCGGAATGTAATTCTATTGGGACACCATAGCGACATACCCAGTTGTTGACGAATGCATTTATAACTGTTTTTGCTTCCTGGTCAGGTATAGCATATACCTCTGGCCATTTACTGAAATAGTTCATTACCATAAGTACATAACGATTTCCGGCTTCAGTGAAGGGAAAGGGACCTGCTACATCCATTGCGATCCGCTCGAATGGTGCTCCAATGTTGTAGCTGTCTCCGGCTTCTTCTTACTGGGCCTTTGGCTGCTATGTACTGTGGGTAGTTTTCTATCCAGTCGGCTACGGCTTGTTGACATCCAACCTAATAAAAACGCTGCTTCAGTTTCTCAAGTGTTTTTGTTACTCCAAGATGACCGCCAGTAGGTTTAAACTTTACTTATCTTGGAGTATGGCACAACTATTAAATTTGAAGTTGTTTTGCCATCTACACTTTCCCATACGCGGTATAAACACCCTTTTATTACCTTGAGGCTGTTCCACTGAGCATAGTACGATTTGGCGAGTGGGTTTTCAGCCGAAATTTCATTCCGCGATGGTCGTCTGTCCTCCTCTTTGGCCCCTATAATTTTCTTTAGTATGCCGTCGTCCATCTGTGCCGCTGACCAGTCTTCATCAGGGCCGATGTGCATTAGCCGAATATCCACAACGCCTTCCTTTTGCTCGGTTCTAACACAATGTTTACACTCTAAACAGCAGGGTCTTCTCGAAAATCATCCGCATTGTTATGCTTTGTGCCCCTTCTATGCTCAATGCTGAAGTCGTAGCTCTGCAGGCGCTCAATCCACCTTGCCAGTTGCCCTTCAGGGTTTTTAAACTGCAATAGCCATCTCAGTGCAGAATGATCGGTCCTTAATGCAAAGTGTTGACCATACAGGTACTTATGATAATGTTTAATGCATTACAATACCCCCAGAAGCTCACGTCGTGTCACACAGTAATTCCTATCAGGTTTTGAGAGTACACGGCTATATTACCCTATGAGCTTCTCAGTGCCACTAACTACTTGGGATAGCACACCCCCTATGTCATAACCGCTCGCATCAGTATCCAGCACAAACTTTTCTCCAGCTATGGGATACGCTAGCACAGGTGACGTACATAATAATCCTTTGAGTTTCTGGAATGCATTTTCCTGTGGCTCGCCATAATGGTATGGTCTTGACTTCTTTGTCAGCTCATGCAGGCTTGCATCTACACTGGCAAGATTCGGTACAAAACGTCTGTAGTATGTACAAAGGCCCAAAAAGCTGCGCAATTCATGAAGATTTTTAGGTTGATGCGAGTCCCATACTGCTTTTTTTTATATTCATCTGTTGAGATTCCGTCTGCTGTAACACGATGCCTCAAATACTGTACTTCTTTCTGGAACAATGCACATTTCTTCGAGCTGAGTTTCAATCCAGCTGATGATATCCGTTGAAGATTTTCTGCCATGCTCTTGAGGTGTTCATTAAAAGTTTTCCCCATCACGATTATGTCATCTTGATATACCAAGCATGTCTTCCAGTGAATTCCTATCAGTACCTTCTCCATTAGGCTTTCAAATGTGGCCAGAGTATTGCAGAGGCCAAATGGCATGACTTTGAACTGCCATAATCCGTTACCGACACTGAAGGCAGTTTTCTCCTTGTCTTCCTCTGCAATCTCCACTTGCCAATATCCGCTTCGCAAGTCCAGCGTAGAGAACCATTTGGTACCAGCTAGCGTGTCCAAAGTGTCATCGATTCTGGGGAGCGGATAACTGTCCTTCTTGGTTATGTCATTGAGCTTCCTGTAGTCTACGCAGAATTTAGTATTGCCATCTTTCGTTTTAACTAAGACTATAGGCGAACTACAAGCACCAGAAGATGGCTCAATTACGCCATCACGCTCCATTTCACTTACAAGCTCTCTTACTTTATCTCGCTTTGCTAGGAGTACGAGTTTGGGTGGGTGTTTAATCGGCCTAGCCTCGCCTGTGTTAATTTCATGTTTAACCAATGCAGTTCTACCCTGGCTTTGGCTTCCCATGGCGAATATACTGGCATGCCTTTTTAGTAACTGTTTGGCTTTATTTCTATCTGTCGCTGATAGACATGTTACCCATTTCCCTACGTATTCCTCAAATTGTTCACGTTCTTTTGCGGACAAATCAGTAGGCTCTATCTTCTTCTCGAAATTTATTATTGCCTCTGCTGGAGTATACTGGCCAACATAGGAATTTTCTTTGATGACTTTTTCATGGTCTGACAAGTTAAGCACTCTTATAGGGACTATTGCGACTTTACTAGTTTTTCATTAGAGCTTTCACTGTTATAAGTTCTCTAGTTAGATCTGCTGGTTCTACAACCCACAACCGATTGTCCTCACAATCTTCCTTCATCCGCGCCCATATGACTGTTTCAGATTGCGGCGGTAACGTCTGACTCTCAATAGCACATACTCTTGTTACTTGCGGTTTGCTGTCATATCTAACATCAAGGGGTATTTCCACATTACGCCAAATCATCAGCTGTTGTCCCATATATAGATTAATGCCATGGTTAATCATAAAATCGGCTCCAATAATAACCTCATCGACAATATCGGCAACAATAAACACATGTCTCACGTTGATGTTGGCTATAGTCACCTTCACTTTAATCTTACCATAGACAGTGGCAGGCTCTCCAGTAGCTGTACGTAGCCGTATATTGCTTAACCGCTCGCATTTCCCCTTTACTATATCGGGCCTTATTATTGAGTGCGATGCCCCAGTGTCTATGGCTTTTCTCCGTTGATGTGTCCGGACGCAGTGAGGTTGCTATTTTTCTGCTGCAATCACTGATATGGAGATTGTGGGGCCCTCGTTTGTGAGAGCTAGCTCTTGCCCCTTAGTGCTAGCTCGTTTTAGTTTAACGGGGACTCTTGTGATGTTGTTTGGTTCACCCGTTTGCTGTTTCTTGGTGGCGAAACAGATCTACCTCTCTTCCTTGGTGCTTTGCAGCTGCGCTTAAAATTACCGATCTTTCCGCAGTTAAAGCACTTAGGCTTTTTCTTGGTAGCACTTTCTGCCAGCAGTTGTCGCATTGCCTCCTTAAAGCTAGCAACAAGATTGTTATCCTCATCAGACAAAACCTCCACATTGGGCACTTTACATATCTGTGGCTTGAAAACCATCCTTGCAGTCTCTTGAGCCAGCGCAAATGAAACAGTTTCAGCGAAAGTGGATTTCTGCGTTGCGCACACCGTCAGTTTAACATCAGAGTCGCGAATGCCGTTAACGAAAGCCTCAATTTTAAAGTGGTCCAGGAACGGGTGACTCTCGCCTGGATATGTGAGCTGCACTAAACGCTCGATCTCCATTGCGAAATCTTGTAGAGATTCGTTAGGCTTCTGAACTCTACATAACAATTCCATTCTGTATAAATCGCGCTTGTGCTCACCACCATACTTGTGCTGCAATGCCGCCATTATTTCATTATAGTTGTTTCTGCTGCTTACTGGCACAGTCTCAAGTACCTCTGCGGCTGTACCCTTTAAGGACAAAATCAACTCTATGGCCTTTTCATCAGCATCCCATCCATTTCTGTTAGCAGCCGTCTCGAACTGGAATTTGAAGATGCCTAATGGTACGCTGCCGTCGAAGCATGTCGCTTTTATCCGCGCAGAAACCTCCGCAACTGCTCGTACTGGCCCGCCGCTACACTCCAGGTTATGCACTTTGTCCTTTAGAGCATGCAATTTCTCTTCGAACTCCTTTGCATGCTGTTCTGTATGTTGTGTAGTTTGCTTCTTCTTCTGCTATGTGTATATGGCTGTGTAAACTTGTGAATCTGTTTAGCTTTATTAGCAGCGAATACTTGCGCACAACATCATTAAAAATAAAATCTCTTAGCATTAATGTTGCTAGGTTTTTCGTTTTTGTTGTTTACACTTATTATTGGCACAGCCTCGAATGATCTTGTATATTCCGGAGTATTCCGTTTCCGTTAATTTGAATATTATCTATATTGTGTTGACCAGGGTTGTAACATTTTGACAACTAGAGATTAATTGGGGGTGCTGCCAAGTACATATAGCTACATTGTCGTTTTATTTTTATCTATTTCTAAATTTTGTAACACTGCCGCCCACTTAAGCCTGTTCGACCCGAATGGGCATACAATCACCTCTTTTATAGTGCGCCAATCGTTCGAGATGTACTATCTTCATTTCGACCTCGGGCTATTATACTTCTGTATTCGTTATACGACGTCATTCACTCTCTTAATCACTTTATACGGGCCATCCCAGTGAGTCTGTAATTTTGGGGACAATCCTTTCTTCCGTTGTGGGTTATAAAGTAAAACCAATTGTCCTTCCATAAATCCCTCCGAATTTGCTGCGCGGTCATACCTAGCCTTCATCTTGTCACTGACCATTTTGATTCTATTACGCACGAACTCATGCAGTTCGTTTAAGTCCTCCTTCTCTTGGGACGTAATAGCTCCTTCTTCTACAGTTGGCTTAACACCAAATTCCAAATCACCAGGTAGTTTTAATTCCGTCCCGAAGATAATTTCGGCTGGCGTTCTCGATGTTGAATCGTGTACAGCTGACCTATATGCCATCAAAAATTTGGGAATGTGCTCGTCCCAATCCCCTCTGATGGTTGCTTACTACTTTTCGCAGGTACTCTTCTAAGGTGCGATTGAACCTCTCTACCATGCCATCAGACTGTGGATGCAACGTCGTCGTTCTGGTTTTCTTTATCCCATATAACTCGCACATTTCCCTGAATATGGCAGACTCGAAATTCCTTCCTTGGTCGGAATGTAATTCTATTGGGACACCATAGCGACATACCCAGTTGTTGACGAATGCATTTATAACTGTCTTTGCTTCCTGGTCAGGTATAGCATATACCTCTGGCCATTTACTGAAATAGTTCATTATCATAAGCACATAACGATTTCCGGCTTCAGTGAAGGGAAAGGGACCTGCTACATCCATTGCAATCCGCTCGAATGGTGCTCCTGAGTTGTATTGTTGTAGCTGTCTCCGGCTTCTTCTAACTGGGCCTTTGGCTGCTATGTACTGTGGGCAGTTTTCTATCCAGTCGGCTACGGCTTGTTGAAATCCAACCCAATAGAAACGCTGCTTCAGTTTTTCAAGTGTTTTTGTTACTCCAAGATGACCGCCACTAGGTCCAAACTTTACTTATCTTGGAGTATGGCACTACTATTAAATTTGAAGTTGTTTTGCCATCTACACTTTCCCATACGCGGTATAAACACCCTTTTATTACCTTGAGGCTGTTCCACTGAGCATAGTACGATTTGGCGAGTGGGTTTTCAGCCGAAATTTAATTCCGCGATGGTCGTCTGTCCTCTTCTTTGGCCCCTATAATTTTCTTTAGTATGCCGTCGTCCATCTGTGCCGCTGACCAGTCTTCATCAGGGCCGATGTGCATTAGCCGAACATCCACAACGCCTTCCTTTTGATCGGTGCTAACACAATGTTTACACTCTAAACAGCAGGGTCTTCTCGAAAAGCATCCGCATTGTTATGCTTTGTGCCCCTTCTATGCTCAATGCTGAAGTCGTAGCTCTGCAGGCGCTCAATCCACCTTGCCAGTTGCCCTTCAGTGTTTTTAAACTGCAATAGCCATCTCAGTGCAGAATGATCGGTCCTTAATGCAAAGTGTTGACCATACAGGTACTTATGATAATGTTTAATGCATTACAATACCCCCAGAAGCTCACGTCGTGTCACACAGTAATTCCTATCAGGTTTTGAGAGTACACGGCTATAGTACCCTATGAGCTTCTCAGTGCCACTAACTACTTGGGATAGCACACCCCCTATGTCATAACCGCTCGCATCAGTATCCAGCACAAACTTTTCTCCAGCTATGGGATTTGCTAGCACAGGTGACGTACATAATAATCCTTTGAGTTTCTGGAATGCATTTTCCTGTGGCTCGCCATAATGGTATGGTCTTGACTTCTTTGTCAGCTCATGCAGGCTTGCATCTACACTGGCAAGATTCGGCACAAAACGTCTGTAGTATGTACAAAGGCCCAAAAAGCTGCGCAATTCATGAAGATTTTTAGGTTGATGCGAGTCCCATACTGCTTTTATTTTATCTTCATCTGTTGAGATTCCGTCTGCTGTAACACGATGCCTCAAATACTGTACTTCTTTCTGGAACAATGCACATTTCTTCAAGCTGAGTTTCAATCCAGCTGATGATATCCGTTGAAGAACTTTTGCCATGTTTTTGAGGTGTTCATCAAAACTTTTCCCCATCACGATTATGTCATCTAGATATACCAAGCATGTCTTCCAGTGAATTCCTATCAGTACCTTCTCCATTAGGCGTTCAAATGTGGCCAGAGCATTGCAGAGGGCAAATGGTATGACTTTGAACTGCCATAATCCGTTACCGACACTGAAGGCAGTTTTCTCCTTGTCTTTCTCTGCAATCTCCACTTGCCAATATCCGCTTCGCAAGTCCAGCATAGAGAACCATTTGGTACCAGCTAGCGTGTCCAAAGTGTCATCGATTCTGGGGAGCGGATAACTGTCCTTCTTGGTTATGTCATTGAGCTTCCTGTAGTCTACGCAGAATTTAGTATTGCCATCTTTCGTTTTAACTAAGACTATAGGCGAACTACAAGCACCAGAAGATGGCTCAATTACGCCATCACGCTCCATTTCACTTACAAGCTCTCTTACTTTATCTCGCTTTGCTAGGAGTACGAGTTTGGGTGGGTGTTTAATCGGCCTAGCCTCGCCTGTGTTAATTTCATGTTTAACCAATGCAGTTCTACCCTGGCTTTGGCTTCCCATGGCGAATATACTGGCATGCCTTTTTAGTAACTGTTTGGCTTTATTTCTATCTGTCGCTGATAGACATGTTACCCATTTCCCTACGTATTCCTCAAATTGTTCACGTTCTTTTGCGGACAAATCAGTAGGCTCTATCTTCTTCTCGAAATTTATTATTGCCTCTGCTGGAGTATACTGGCCAACATAGGAATTTTCTTTGATGACTTTTTCATGGTCTGACAAGTTAAGCACTCTTATAGGGACTATTGCGACTTTACTAGTTTTTCATTAGAGCTTTCACTGTTATAAGTTCTCTAGTTAGATCTGCTGGTTCTACAACCCACAACCGATTGTCCTCACAATCTTCCTTCATCCGCGCCCATATGACTGTTTCAGATTGCGGCGGTAACGTCTGACTCTCAATAGCAAATACTCTTGTTACTTGCGGTTTGCTGTCATATCAAACATCAAGGGGTATTTCCACATTACGCCAAATCATCAGCTGTTGTCCCTTATATAGATTAATGCCATGGTTATTCATAAAATCAGCTCCAATAATAACCTCATCGACAATATCGGCAACAATAAACACATGTCTCACGTTGGTGTTGGCCATAGTCACCTTCACTTTAATCTTACCGTAGACAGTGGCAGGCTCTCCAGTAGCTGTACGTAGCCGTATATTGCTTAACCGCTCGCATTTCCCCTTTACTATATCGGGCCTTATTATTGACTGCGATGCCCCAGTGTCTATGATAACTACGTGCTTTTCCCCGTTGATGTGTCCGGACGCAGTGAGGTTGCTATTTTTCTGCTGCAATCACTGATATGGAGATTGTGGGGCCCTCGTTTGTGAGAGCTAGCTGTTGCCCCTTAGTGCTAGCTCGTTTTAGTTTAACGGGGACTCTTGTGATGTTGTTTGGTTCACCCGTTTGCTGTTTCTTGGTGGTGAAACAGATCTACCTCTCTTCCTTGCTGCTTTGCAGCTGCGCTTAAAATTACCGATCTTTCCGCAGTTAAAGCACTTAGGCTTTTTCTTGGTAGCACTTTCTGCCAGCAGTTGGCGCATTGCCTCCTTAAAGCTAGCAACAAGATTGTTATCCTCATCAGACAAGACCTCCACATTCGGCACTTTACATATCTGTGGCTTGAAAACCATCCTTGCAGTCTCTTGAGCCAGCGCAAAGGAAACAGTTTCAGCGAAAGTGGATTTCTGCGTAGCGCACACCGTCAGTTTAACATCAGAGTCGCGAATGCCGTTAGCGAAAGCCTCAGTTTTAAAGTGGTCCAGGAACGGGTGACTCTCGCCTGGATATGTGAGCTGCACTAAATGGTCGATCTCCATTGCGAAATCTTGCAGAGATTCGTTAGGATTCTGAACTCTACATCGCAATTCCATTCTGTATAAATCGCGCTTGTGCTCACCACCATACTTGCGCTGCAATGCTGCCATTATTTCATTATAGTTGTTTCTACTGCTTACTGGCACAGTCTCAAGTACCTCTGCGGCTGTACCCTTTAAGGACAAAATCAACTCTATGGCCTTTTCATCAGCATCCCATCCATTTCTCTTAGCAACCGTCTCGAACTGGAATTTGAAGATGCCTAATGGTACGCTGCCATCGAAGCATGTCGCTTTTATTCGCGCAGAAACCTCCACAACTGCTCGTACTGGCCCGCCGCTACACTCCAGGTTATGCACTTTGTCCTCTAGAGCATGCAATTTCTCTTCGAACTCCTTTGCATGCTGTTCCAGCATGCTGAGAATTTATTCTTAATAGAATCCACCCTCCTTTCAGAAACCTCTACCAAGGTCTCGTTTATGGCTTTATTTGACTCCTGTATTTCGGCTACAAGTTTTTCCTGCATCTGCTGAGTTTCGGCTACAAGCTTTTCCTGCATCTGCTGAGAGTTCTCTTTTATGTCCGTTAATTCGCCTACAACCTTGTCCTGCATCTGCTGAGAGTTCTGTTTTATTTCACTTTGTCGATTACTGATTCCTTTTGTCTGGATCATCAGAGCAGCGAACATTGCGCGATTCTTAAACTCATCTATCAGCCTCTTCTGCAGTTCAGCCTTGTTACCTGCAGTTGGCAATTCCAGCTTACTGAGTTCCTTTTTCAGCTGTTGAAATTTTAGCTCATCAAATTTCATGACTATTTATTTTAATTTTATAATGTCCCCTTTTTTCCTTTTTTTCCCTTAAATTGCAATGTCCTTTTAATTGCTTTTGCAATCCCACTTCTGACACCAATTGCTACCTTTTCGTAAAAGGGATTTATTACTTATCCTTAAAGAATTCGTTTTATTGCATCAAATTAAAACACGGACAAATTAATTTTAGAAATATAATGGGGCAACACTTTAGTTATTATTTTATTAATACGAGTATTTGTACTACTCAACACTTAGCGATGTTAACACGTCTATACTTGATAACACACTCCTGAGCTCTGACAGCGCCTTTATATTGCAAATATAACGTCGTCTGGTAACTTCGCGAAACTTCTGGGCATGGTTGTTGTTGGTTGTGCTTTACTTAGCATGTAGCTATATACGTGTGTTTGTATACACACGTATACAGCTGAATTGTGTGTTTTGCTTATAGTAACTATGAGTGGTTGTATGGATGAGTGTTCTGTGTGTTGTGTGGTTTTGTTTCTTCTTCTCCTATGTGTATATGGCTGTGTATACTTGTGAACCTGTTTAGCTTTATTAGCACCGAATACTTGCATACAAGATCATTAAGAATAACATCTCTTAGCATTTATGTTGTTAGGTTTTCCGTTGTTGTTATTTACACTTATTATTGCCACAGCCCCGAATGATCTTGTATATTCCGGAGCATTCAATTTCCGTTAATTTGAATATTATCTATATTGTGTGGACCGGGTTGTAACATTTTGACAACTAGAGATTAATTGGCAGTGCTTCCAAGTACATATAGCCACATCGTCATTTTACTTATATCTATTTCTAATCTTTGTAACAATATATATATATATATATATATATATATATATATATTAAATATATATATATATATATATATATATATATATATATATATTGTAACGACACATTCTTGCTCTATGCTGGGGCAGACTCGCGGCTGCCAGGGTCCGTTACAAATATTTCTTCTGATGAAAGAGTAGAACCACCTTTAATTTTCTCTTTAATAATGTACTTATTCGCAGTGCTCTTAACCTAGCTGTATATCTCATTTATAACTAGACTCTGACACCAAGTCACCGACAACACACTTCCGTTAAACACACGTACGCAACACGAGTGGTCTCTCTAAATAAATGCTCTCGCCTGACACCGCGCTATATTTATGCTTATGGGAAATTTGGCAGACGCTCTTGAGGCGGGAGAATAAAATTCTTCCCCGACTCACGGTCGCTGCCCACAGTCTAAACGCCGACTTGCTGCCACTGAGCGAATAAGATTCTGCATCAGCCTCAGCCCGCCGAAGGTAGACGTTCTCCCTTCGCTCTTACGCGCTAACCGCACTGGAGGGTCCCGTAGGAATCGCAGCATGGCGACGACAAACTTACAGACTTATAGTCAACGAGGCAGTGTGAACAAGATTCTATCCTGCCCACGAATGACAAAGCCCGCAGCAAGACACAGCAGAGGGAATTTCATCTACTGGGGTGGTAAATAAAATTCTATCTCACCCAGTTAGAAGCGACCTCTCTTACTTCGTTTGACTAGTTCAGTTAAATTGAATAATATTCTAGTTTAACTCTACACGTCTTACCAAGTTGCTGGCCGGCGACTCACTGATCATCTACTTGTAAATCAACTGTCTTATATTATCCCCTTGTGCATGTAGTGTCGTCGTTGAACTTACGAATCTACAGCCTCATGGTGTTTGTTTACACATACATAATTAATCCATCAGCTGTTGAGCACAGCAGTGTTGTAACATTATTTTAATATATAAATATTTTAAACTTAATTTCTAAATTTCTATAATATAAAGTATTATTTATCCATAAAAGTAAACTCAACTTTAGTAATTCAATGTTCCAGGTTGGTTTAAATTATAGTAATAATTCTTTATCATGGTCTAATAACAAAATTACTTATTTCAAAATGGCAATAATACATAAGGAGAAGCAATGGCAAAGAAATAACTAACTTACAGGATTCATGTGCGCCAAAAACGAACTCTGACTTTTGGCTCGTCACATTGCACCTCCTTTTCGGGTAATGGAAACAATAAATATTACGAAATATCCTTAGAATATAATAAGAACATATAAAACTAAATAATAAAACTAATTTTATTCCATTAGTGTTCAAAAATAAAAGAATTCTTAAAAAATATTATGAGGTATGCAATACCCGATACTTACAAAAAATAAATAAAAAATAAACCAATAATTACTTATACTGTTTGTCCCGGCGCTTCCGGGCTTCATTCCGGCAATCGGTGGACTTCGTATTGCCCATTTTGTCTGATGAGGACTTGGTAGCGTACTCCGCCCACTTCGTTTAGGAACTTCAAGCGCTGGATCGGTCTGCGTCTTTGAAGGGCCTGTTCCACGTTAGCTCTAACCTCTGGAGGGATGTCATCTACCCCCTTGTTTTGTGGTGCTGTTGCTGATGATGGTGATGATGATGGTGATGATGATGATGGCGAGGGTGGTGATGATGAAGATGATGGTGAGGGTGGTGATGATTTTGGAGCGAATGTCGAAGGTGAGTCCGTAGTGGTCGTGGTATATCGAGTTTCTACCGACTCAGGCCGTAGTGGCGTACTTCTAACAGATGATGGCTCGAGTTGTGGCGCTAAACCATCGCTTCCCATAGGTACGAGCAGGTGTACCTTCATCACTCGCTCATGACATAAGAATCCGGCGTATTGATATCTTCGGTCTTCGAAGTACAGACTACCTAGGCCCCTGCGTTTTGGTGGTGTTGGCGGATGATAGTTTTCGTCCTCGGAATTAAGAGACGGTGGCGATCGTGGTGGTAGCGGTGGTAGCGGTGAAGACGGGGTCCGGGGGCGTTGATCGACCCTCTGATCTTGATCGCCCAGGAATGTGCGTCGCATCTCTTCTGCCATGTCTCTTCCCAACCCTAAGACACGCAGGTACTCCTCGAATTCCTCTACCATTAATTCGTGGCTGTCGTCGGCTCTGGCGGTGTTGCTACTAGCGGGTGGGGTACGGATGCGTGTTGGTCGTGGCGTTGAAGCCCCCTCACCCACACGGAAACATGTATCGGGCTGGCCCCGTGTTTGTGGTCTGGAATTGTGTGATTTCGACTCTTTTCTGCCTCGACTAGTAGTGGGAGTGTCATCATCAATAAAAATGGTGCGCCTTTGCTTGGCCTGTTCTCGTTCCCATGATTTACGGAACTTTTTGCGGTCGTTCTCAAATTTTTCTTCCATGGCGACTTTTCTTTTTCTTTTCATTTCGGTTGGTCGGCTGTTCCGATGTCTAAATGGGGTCAGAATGAGAAAACAACAGCATGATTAGTAAAGAGACACTGGTATTGTGGTAAATACATAAATTAAAATCGAAGGGGGAATAATTATTTAAAGTATATACGGCTTAATTTCGCTGATGTGCACAGTTCGCACTTCTCCGGTATCTTGGCTCGTTACTCCAACGATAATCGGGGAAATAAACTTATTGACAGTAAACGGTCCCCCGTATTTTAGAGCTAGTTTAGCCGCGAAGTTTTCGGTAGCTTTCGAGAGGGGGTGTTGTCTGATTACCAGTCATCTGATTGTCTGGTACCAAATCATCCACTTTTGGTTTCCACTGCCGACGTCGTAGGTTGTAATGACGTTGTTGGTCGACAGAAGCATTCGCTATGTTTCGTCGAACTATATTGAATATTTGTTGCATTTCTTGAGCGTGAAGATGTGGTGGCCGATTTTCGGTGCCCGTACCAATAGTTACCTTGCGTAAGGAATGCCGGTGAGTATCCGGTTGTCTCCGATATGCTAGTATTTATCGCGAGCATGATTTCTGGGAGGTATTCGTCCCATTTATTATGTTGCTGTTCTGTAAATTGAGCGATCATAGTCTTTATTGTACGATTGGCTCTCTCGGTGGGATTTTCTCTAGGTGTATACGGAGCGGTAAACTGTTGGTGCACTCCTAGTTCTATTAGATATTTCTTGACTAATCGTGATGTGAACTGTGTGCCATTATCTGTAATCAGTACTTTAGGGACCCCATACCTGGCGACAATACGTTCCCGAAATGCTTTTATCAAGCCTTCGGAGGTGGCTTTTCTTAACGGTATTAGCTCATTCCATTTAGTGATTTTGTCGGAAAATACGAGAAGCATCGTACATCCGTGCTTAGAACGTGGAAAGGAACCTACAAAGTCTGCGCATACGGTTGCCCAGGGTTCCTCTGGGACGTGTGTGAGCATTTCTCCTGCGGGTCGTTGCTGCATGACCTTATGTCGTTGACAGGATTCACATTTTCTTACATACTGGCTAATGTTTCGAAACATACCCGGCCAATAATAACGCAGGGCAATTCTGTTTCCAGTCTTGCGTATACCAAGATGTCTGGCGGTTGCGTGATCGTGATTCTCCTCTAATATGCCGCGTCTCAATGGGGTGGCAACACACAATTTCCAAGGATTTGAATCGTGGTCATCTAGACCACGTGGGAAATGTCGATATAGTTGACCATTCACAATACTATAATCTGGAAATTTCTCTGGTTGTTCACTTACTTCTTTTGTCCTTTTACTTAGCCATGGGCATGTTATGGGGGTTCGCTGGGTGCCTGCAACGTGCACTGTTTCTCGGGGTTGTCGTGATAAGGCGTCGGCCACCGTGTTCTGCTTGCCCTTTCTATATTTGATGGTGTAGTTATACTGTTGCAGTTCGAGCGCCCACTTCGCTAAGCGTCCGGCTGGGCTCTCAATAGAGTTCAGCCACTTCAGTGATAGGTGATCCGTCATGATGATAAAAGCATAACCCTCTAAGTACGCTCTCATTTTCCGTAGTCCCCAAACAATGGCCAGGCATTCCTTTTCTGTCCTTTTCTGTTGTGGAATAATTCTGTTCAGCCTTGCTTAGACGACGGCTGGCGTAGGCAATTACTCGTTCCGACCCTTCCAGCTCTTGGGTCAATACTACCCCCAATCCGTAGTCACTGGCGTCGGTTTGTAGCGTAAACGTTTCATTGAAATCGGGACCGACCAACACGGGTGCCTCCGTTAATTTCTGTTTAAGGATTGTTAATGCTCCTTGTTGCGCAATACCCCAGCACCAATGCTTGCCTTTTTTAGTTAGCTGTGTGAGTGGTTGTGATATTGTTGCAAAGTCCGAGACAAATCTTTTATACCAGGATGCTACTCCTAGAAAACTGCGTTATTCTTTTACATTCGTCGGTGGCGGTATGGCCTGTTACGGCGAAAGCTGTATATTTCTTACTACCTTCCTCCATGGGGATTTGCCAATAACCACCTTTAAGGTCAAGGCATTTCTTAGTCTATTCAAAATTGTATCTATTCTACGTAACGGATAAGCATCAGGTACTGACCTTTGATTTAACTGCCTGAAATCTATACACATCCTACAGGAGCCGTTCTTCTTCTTGGCGAGAGTTATGGGAAAACTATATGGGCTTTTGGAAGGCTCGATGAATACTTGCGCCAGTAGTTTGTTAACCTCCTCGTCAATTATGGCTTGCATAGCAGGGGTTCGAGGCGCATACCTTAGTTTAATGGGCCGATCGTCTTTCTTTACTATTTTATGGTATAGTGTGCTTTTTAAGTCTTTGCGAGCAACCCAACGAATATGGCACAACCCAACGATTATCCACTTTGACATCAAAGTTTTGTACTTTCAAAATGATGGACTTGCCACCATCCTCAAATGATCATCGATGATATAGTGGGTATCCGTCATTACCAGTGATGGTATCAGAAACCAAGTTTCTTGGAATCGTTTTGTACATTTCTCATCAGACATGCATGTTGAATGCAACACATGGAACATGAATCATGGTTTTTGTAGCGACGTCAAATAGTTATGGATCAATGTCCTTATCTGGTATTTCTGCTAAGATAATTTGGTCAATTTGATCTGGCCTAATGTTGGATAACATGTAAACTTCATGAACATATCTGGACGACCATATGCGCGAACGTATGACATCGCATCTTGTGCTTATTCATGCATGTGCTGTGGACTCCCCATGAATATAGGCGGTAGTATGACCATTCTTCCCAATTCGTTCGCATACACGTTACCTTCAATAACGATTGCGTCTCGTAAATGGATGTATTATTCAAAGGGCAACTTGGTTTGATTCAATCGAATATATTGGAGTCGTTCGGTTTCGATCTTCGCGTACATATCAACGATGTATTGATGGAACAATTGTCGACGTTTCAGAAATTGGTTGTCAGCGTCTTGACAAATCATTATTCAATACGAATAATAGTTCATGCAACTGACTTCCTTATTCGCTTCCTCGTCTGTTTGTGCATTCCTCATTTTGATGTTAAAATGATAAATGATATTGGATACTAGTAGTAGTGAACTGTATGTGCCAGACCATTAAAAATATTAAATTTCAGCAATAAATTTGAAATTTTTCAATTTTAATTGCCAAAATTCTTAAATTTCAAAAAATTCTCAAATTTCATTTTGTGTGTGTTCGTGTGTGTATTTTTCCTACGTTTTAATAGGGGCGTTCACATTGTTGTTTTATTAATATAATGTTAAGGTAGGCGTGGGATTTTTGTCTGTCCATATGTGACCTTGAGAATACATATCCGTCTGTATGTGAGCGTGGGAAATTGCGTCTGTCCATATGTGATCTTGAGAATACATGTCCGTCGGTATGTGAGCGTGGGAATTTGTGTCTGTCCATATGTGACCTTGAGAATACATGTCCGTCGGTATGTGAGCGTGGGAATTTGTGTCTGTCCATATGTGACCTTGAGAATACATGTCCGTCCATATGTGACCTTGAATATACATGTCCGTCTGTATGTGAGCGTGGAAATTTCTGTCTGTCCATTTATACTGTGTACGCCTGGTGAATAAAAAAATTCAGAAGCATTTTTAGGAATTACACTATTTAAAAAGTGTAGTAGTTATATATGGATACCCTTAATGTTTGTGGTTCGTTTCTTCTTGCTGGAGTGAGATTTTTTCTTTTATTTTTTTGCTTATTAAAATTTGGTGTGTTTACTTAAGATTTGTCGACCAGCAATTCAGTGTTTTTTTTTACTTTTTTGCTTGCAATGCTTGAGTCTGGAGGAATAATTTGATTATTCTGATCTTGAAGACGTTGTGAAAAAAAAATTACTATTGCATAAATATTGAAACTGATGTTTCGTTTATTTTATACATGACGATCATCGATGGATTTTATTTGGGGATCTGGATGGTGGTGCGATTTCTGTATTTTGTAGAATATGAATATTTATGCTATGTTTAAGTGTGTACGTTTTTTGTGTTCTGAGTGGCGATTGGAATGTCTGGCTGTCAGACAGTCTGTGTGTGTGACGATTTGTGAGTCTGTATGACAGTCCGCTTTTTTGCTTTCCTGGTCAGTATAAAATGTGATAAGATGTACATATTCATGCGTACATAAATATCTACAAATTTATTTCATTTAAGCATATACATACAAACAAATAATAAGCGTTTATTCTTTGTGCCCAAATATTCCCTTGCCCATTTGAATGAATGAATGAACCACTGTGTATGTTTGTTTGTGTGTTCTCTGAAAAAAAAAGTATGTATGTAGGTTTTTTGTTTGAATTAAAAAGACATTTATTTTAATTTTTATAAGCATTTATTTAAAAGTTTGTTAACACTTTCATTTTTAAGTAAAATTGCATTCCTTAAGGCACAAACACCATATTCGTGATAGCTACAATAGAGATATATTGAATGCTTAGTTTCCATTTGTTTGAAATTAATGCAGCCAATGTCTTCAATGTTATAAACTGTTTGATGAATAATTTTTTCCAGCCATTTTTTCTTCTCTCCCCCCTTAACATATATTTGTGAATTTCTTATATTCGATTTTAAAAACTTGCAAACGCTTTGAAATGAGACTGATCCATCATTCCAGTTAATATGATGATAGTTTTTTGTTAACCAAACTGCTTCTCTCTGTTTTTTGGCTGATAAACATGCGAAATCAAAAGGAGGTTTTGTGATGAAATTGAACCATTCCTTGTTGCTGAAAACTACAGCTAGTTCTTTTGCGATGAAGTCATTTGAATTAGTTTTGAAACCTTGCAAGTCTACAAAAACAATATCACCATCCATGTTATTTAATTTATAAGACCTTCCGGACTTGACCTTTTATTGGTATGTATTCTATTACGCGGTCATGAATAAGAACGCAGTAAGCTGATGTTTTTGCTGGAATATTTGTTGCTGTTTCAAATTCAATTTTTATGTCGATTAGTCCGGTATTGAGCGTTCCGTTTTGGTGACTGACATCAACTACAATAATTGGAGCGTTATTTTTAAACTCTTGACCTGTTAGAAGAGGTTGGGGTTGTTTCATGTAGTAGCTTGTTGGAATCTTAGATACATATCATATAGAATCGCATAGCGCTCATTTTTGAATTTTATATTAAGATCGTCATATGGGTAAGAGGTTGAGTTGAAATGTACTTTTAAGTTAGTAAGATCACAATGAACAAACATGTTTTCTTGTTGAAAGGCAATCAAGACAAAACGAGGGCGTTCTTTATTAGCGGCCAGTTTAACATTCCATATGTGATTGGTTCCCGTATTAAGGTGTGGATTCATATGACAATCCCAACTACGGAATACCATTGGTATAGCAGCACCATTATTAAGTATTTTGATCATATTCAATTTACTATGATCAGATAATTGAACATGAGGAATTCTCCATGATATTAGTGAAATTGTAAGTTTTGCTTTCTCACTGGAAACATTCGAGTGTACAAGATCTTCATCGTTCTTATTACGCAAGAGTATCAATTCATGTTTACCATTTAATAAAACTTTATTGTAGTCTTCAGCGAATCCTAAAAGAAGTTTGAGTGGTACATAGAAATTAAAATTTCTATTTTGAAGATCTATTTTATCAAGCTTTCCGTAGGTGATAAAGAAACCAAATTTTTTATGGTACTGGTGGCTCCCAAATATCTTGTATGATAAATTTCAATACCATTCAGTTCATAGCGGATTTCATCAAAGAGATATGCAACAAAATTATTTTTCAACTGAAAGTTGGGTGTAGATTTCGATGTTTTTTCGTCTACAACAAGTCCTTCCACATATATATAGCTTTCACTGGGTAACACATATAGATCTTGGTTTTGTATTGAAATTCATAATTTCATCGTTGTTGTTAAAAGACTGAAGGTATGGTATGTATGTGTGATAATCCTTTTTGATAATATTTTCGTCAGATATTGGTTTATCTAAAACGTCTATTATTGAACTCATTTTGTTTTCAGTTTAAAGTTCAGTGACTTGAGAAAACTCTTGTTTGCTGCTGTAAGCGATTTTTGACGAACAGATCTTTTCAATTGTTGCTTAGATTGTAAAGTTTGAGAATTAGATGTTGCTGTAGTATTCTTCGATATAATCGTGTTGTATATTATCATTATTTAGTTGTCCTTAAATGTATTCGTATTGTAATTTCCTCACCTCTGAAATTAATTAAGTCGCCGTTTTGATCAACCACGCGAAGAGCTAGTGAACTTATCTCTCTGGAGTTTACTGGCAAATAAATAAGATTTTTGGGAAAGTCAACTATTTTATATCCAGCTGGTACATTAATCGGAAATTCATGTAGTGTATGAGCTTTAGAATTATTCATATAAGTATTAACCACAATACTGCTTTCAATCCTCAAGAGATTCACCTTAAGGATATTCACTGGAAGATCAGAGTAATGTTCTTTGTTTGGCGTTAATATTCTGCTATTGAATCCTAAAAGTCTACCTATTGTATTTTCTTTATTAAAATATATTGGTTCTTTAGAGCTGCTGACTTTGACTTGCATTGTATTGTTATTAGCTTCAATCAAAATTTTGTTTTCTGGTCTATATCGTTTGTATTGTTCTTCTATATAGTTAACTATATCATTTAATTCATAAGATCCAATCGGTATTTCAATTACAAGTTCACCGATATGAAATATATTGTTGTCGACATCCACATTCGGGATTAGCAGATAGCTCTGATGAATTGGAGCTCAGAGTCAATGTTATTGACATTGTGACTGTTTGATTGTAAATAAATGAGGTTAAGCACACAGTATGATTTATAAGAAGCAGTTTCGTATTTATTGTTTATTTACTTATTTTAAACTAAATTAAATATTGATGTCATTGTTGTTGTTGTTGTTTATTTATTGTATTCTTCCATTTACAATATCTCATCTTTGCTTATCCAAGAATTGTGCTCATTACCAAAGCCCAGCCACTTGAGACAATTTAAAACAAAAAAAGAGTTTGATCTTGTGATTAGAAAAGGTGTCTTTCCCTATGATTTTTTTAATTCTTTTGAAAAATTGAATGTTTTTGAACTTCCAGCAAGGGAAAACTTCTTCAACCATCTCAATAATAAGGAGTGCTCGATTGAAGACTATGAGCATGCAAAAGAAGTTTGGAATGCTTTCGGCTGCAAGACCTTGCAAGATTACATGGAAGTATATTTAAAAACGGATGTGCTCTTACTTGCAGATATATTTGAAAGTTTTAGAAAGGTTTGCAAGAACATCTACCACTTAGATCCATGTCAATACTACACTGCACCAGGACTATCGTGGGATGCTATGCTAAAGTACACAAATATAGAACTAGAGCTTTTGACGGACATAGATATGTACAATTTCTTCAAGAAAGGAATACGTGGTGGACTTGTACAATGCAGTAACCGATATTCAAAGGCTAACAACAAATATTTACCTGATTTCGATAGAGAAAAGCCCTCAGAATTTATTGTGTATTTAGACGCAAATAACCTCTACGGTTGGGCTATGTCTGAGTATTTACCTTATGGTGGATTCAGATGGCTGTCAGCTGAAGAGCTAAATCTGGATCCTAGAACCATAGATGATAATTCAAGTGATGGATATGTCTATGAAGTTACTTTAGACTGTCCTTCTCATTTGCATGACTCTCACAATGACCTACCTTTCTGTCCAGAAAATAAGAAAATTTTGCAAACAAAGCACATTAAATTAGTTGCAGATTTTTCAACAAAACAAACATATGTCATACATTATAGAGTTCTTAAACAATGTTTACAGTATGGTCTAGTTCTAAAGAAAGTGCATCGAATTCTCACCTATAAGCAATCAACCTGGTTGAAAAGTTATATAGACTTGAATACCAAACATAGGGCTACTGCAAAAAAATACTTTTGAAAAAAATTTTTTCAAATTGTTAAATAATGCAGTATATGGTACCACTATGGAGAATGTGGAAAAGAGAAAAGATGTACGAATAGTTACGAACTGGAAAAGGACAAACTGTAATCATTTAGGAGCTCAAGATTGGATATCTAAACCTAATTTTCATAGTTTGTCAATATTTTCTGAGAATATGGTAGCGATTGAAATGAATAGAGTGAAAACCTATTACAATAAGCCTATATATTTAGGATTTTGTGTATTAGAGCTTTCCAAATGGAAAATGTATGATTTCCATTATGGGTACATGCAACCCAAATTCAAGTCAAATTTATCACTGAACTATATGGATACTAACTCTTTCATTTACACAGTAAAAACAGAAGACTTTTACGCTGACATAAAAACTGACGTCGACCATAAGTTTGATACATCAGATTACCCAAAAGACAATGTATATGGATTTCCTCTGGTAACCAAAAAGGTATTGGGTATGATGAAGGATGAGAATTGTGGAAAGGTAATGAAGGAATTTGTAAGATTGCGGTCAAAAATGTACTCTTTTAGTGTGCAATATCAAAGTGATATTAAAAAATCGAAAGGAGTAAAGAAGTGCATTCTTAATAATTATAGTATAGCTTCATATAGAAATTGCTTATTCAATAAGTCGACTGTGTATGATGATATGCTAACATTTAAATCAAAAATTCATCAAATTTATACAAATGAAATAAACAAAGTAGTATTAAATTATGCAGACGATAAAAGAAAAATAAGAAGTGATAAGATGAGTACATATGCATGGTATCATTTTCGAATCGAGGAAACTAATCCTGATTATGAACTTGACATGCTACTGTGAGAAATTTCAAGACTAGAAGAGGAAGAAGCAATGCTATAACTGTATCCCTATTTTTAAGTAATAATTTTTATATTTATTTAAGTAGTTAAATCTATTAATAAGTAAGAAAAATTGTTGTATTGTTAGGAGAAATAAACAAAAAAATTGTACGAATATATTTAAAATAAAAAAACATTCAGAATTTGTTTTATTTTGTTTGGTGATTTATTATTTAGTTTAATCGAAATATTGCATAATATGAATTAATTAAATGATTTATCATCATTTCTCTTAAGTAAAATACGGAGCACCGGCAGGTATCTGGCCCCTCCTCACAATCTGGATGGCTCCATGGACAAGACTTAAAGTGACCATCGTACTTGTCCTCATCTTCCATTATACCAAAATCATCATTTTCATTCAACATATCGAGGAACATTTTCACCATTTCCATGTGTTCGTATATTAAACATCTCTCAAAAACAACTAAGAATTGTGCGAGCTTGTTTCTAATGTCACTCATGATTTTATGAAATATTTTATACTATTACTAAAATTTACTTCCGATCTTTTTGACTGTTAGTTCTCTACTAATAATTGTTTTCAACGAACCAGTACTAAGATGTATGTTATGATATTAAAAAAAAAAAGAACGATGTCAGCGTTTTTAGTCCACAAAATAATTTAAAATTCGACGCAAAAAAATTAATACGTATATGTTTGAAATCTCTATCCTTTTTCAACTACTTAGTTTTAAATACTTATATATATTTAATTTTTCCTCACTTCGTCTTTTGTCAAAAATAAAACAAAAAAATCATTGTATAATGATTTTCTGTTAAGCTTCTTACAGTCCAGAAAGCTAAAATCGAGATTAGTTTGCAATAAGAGTTCAAAGCTATAAGTTGTGAAAAATTTCTACCGCAATGGGTCTAGTGGAAAAATTTAATTCGTACAATACAAAATCCTTAATCCATATAAAGGATCTAGATGAATTATTCATTGCACACACTATCGTACGTGCAAAGCGAGTAACAACAAAGTATGGGGAAACAGTTCAACTTGAGCTGGAAAACCACATAATGTTTCTCCCCAACCGATACAATGCATTGACCAATGTAGAATTAGAAGATCTTTCGAATAATAAATATCGACTACAAAGAAAAGGAGAGCGAAACCTGATCTTAGAAAGCGAGATGGATGAGTTTTTAATACCAAACTCCCAGTACCCCGTTTGGCAGTAAAAAATATGTTATGTTCATATATTTTGTAATTAACAAGAAAAAAAAAAATATAATAAAAAAGAAAATGTTTTTAATATGTATGTATATAAATATATATGATTGTGTTTTATTTAATATCTTTGGTTATATCATAAAGAAATTTCAAACATAAGTGATCACAATTATATGTATTAAAGTTTTGATATTGATTGTAGTTGTATTGAATATTTATACCTAAATATTTGATTAATTCTAGAGGAGGTTGTAAATTTCCAAAGCTGTCGAAATATTGTTTTTCATTCTTGTTTCTATAGTATGCTACCCAATGAGCATACTACTAAAACATACGTTTTGGTAGTGAATCCAACATATAAACTCCTCTAAAGTGTGGAATATATTTTGAAAATTTTCTTAGATCAAATTCTGATAATGGTCTGTTGGGTAGCATTTCTAATAGTTTTTTGAATGATCTTTACAAACAAGTCCATAACCGTTTTTATATGGTTTAAGGTACAGTCCTTCTCCCACAGCAATAGACTCCACTGCCTTATTGTGTCTGGTGGCTTCCTCAAGTTGTTTTTTTGCATTCTTTGTTGCATTTACAGCTTTAGCTATAGCGGCACCTCCAGTTGCTAGACTACCAAGTGCACCTAGAGCAGTTAGAATCAGTATTATGGGCAAAAAACCACAAATTTTTTGAACATTTATAATACGCGGTATTATAACACGAGCTTTTTTCCCCTTAAGAGATTTACTGATAGCTTTACGAGCAATCTTAATGGCTGAATTAATATCTTGTGGTTTTTCCTTCTTCAATATCTTTGTTGCTGATTTAATTGTTTTATGAAACAGATTTTTGTCATTTATACGAATTCGTGGTGATGGTCTTTTCACTGTATTCCTTTTCTTTGCTTCAACACCCATACCAAGTTTAGTTTTTGCTTTCATTGCGTTGGTGACTATATATGAAAATGTTTTTTCTGCAAGATCACTATCTTTTGAAAGAACTCTTTCCCAAGCCTTATTTTCAAGAATTTTGTCAGCTTGATGTCTGCTGTTTAAGTCTTTATTTTTCGAGTAAGCAATATCGTGATTTTTGCAAGCAGCATCCAATAAGTTAATTCCTTTATCTCCTCTATCTAAACGCTTTTGTAATCTTGTGCCAGATCCACAATACCGGTATCCAGGAAGATGTAATTCAAAAGGTAGAGAATTTATTGCTTTATTTAGTAAACCTTCTCCAACGATAGTTTGTTTGTGACTAAAACTTTTGTTATAAAGTACAACCATATTAATTTAATCTACAATAAAAGATATTGTTTGCAAGTTTAGCAAGTAGTTATTAAAATGCGCTTCATAAAACAACATAAAAATATTTTAGTTCGTAATGCTGATATTTGTTCAAATGACAGTAAAAAAATAAGACATAGTTCCTTGTTACCACATTCTATTCGAGCATTAATAGTTGGTCCTTCGAATTGTGGAAAAACTAACATAATGATTAGTTTGCTTGAAAGTCCTAATGGTCTCAAGTTTGAAAATATTTACTTGTACTCAAAATCTTTATATCAACCTAAATATGAATACCTAAAGAAATTAATTTTACCAATTAAAGGAATGGGATACTACACATTTGCAGAAAACGAGTACGTTGTTCCTCCTAGTGAAGATAAAAGCAATTCAATTATGATTTTTGATGATGTTGCATGTGAAAAGCAAAACAGTATACGGCATATTTTTATATGGGTCGTCATAAGAACGTAGACTCATTTTACTTGTGTCAGATTCCAAAACATTTGATAAGAGATAATGCTAATGTAATTATTATGTTTAAACAAGATGCGACAAATATGAAACATGTATATGATGATCACGTTGCCAGCGACATGAACTTTGAAATGTTTCAACGAATTCGTAGAGAATGTTGGAAGGAAAAATACGGATTTTTGGTGATAAGTAAAGATAATGAACTAAACAATGGTCGATATAGAAAGTCATTTGATTACTTCATCATAATATAATTTACTGTTCATCAAATGCACCCTGCAGTATTTAATCTGACTTCAAACTTTATACATATGATTATTGTAACTGATCAGATAAGCAGATCTGATACCTGATAAACTGACCTGATACCTGTCAAACTGACCTGATAAGCTGATCTGGTACCTGATAAACTGACCTGATACCTGTTAAACTGACCTGATAAGCTGATCTGATACCTGTTAAACTGACCTGATAAGCTGGTCTGATACCTGATAAACTGACCTGATAGCTGTTAAACTGACCTGATAAGCTGATCTGGTACCTGATAAACTGACCTGATAGCTGTTAAACTGACCTGATAAGCTAGTCTGATACCTGACAAACTGACCTGATAGCTGTTAAACTGACCTGATAACCTGATAACTTCCTATTGAACTGACCTGATAGCTAAAATGAATGAACAAATTCTTAAAGACTTGGTGGCAACAGGAAATATCTTGAAGAAAAAGCTTCGTAGTATAAAAACTGGTGAAATAGATACACATCAGCAATTAACAGATACATTCAAGCCTATCACAGAACCTTTAAAAGAATTTATCAATAGCTCTAAATACGTTTGTAGACCAGTTAAAAAAGAACCGAGTGATAAAGAAACTGGAATTGATGACAATGAAAGTTTTGATCCTCAGAATTCAACAATAAAATTGGAAACGAGTACGCCCAAGAAACTAAGTGAAGAAAAAATTTTTAAGCAATCTAATAGTAAAAGTAGCAGTAATTATGATGAAGATGACTTTTACTCACAAAATTCGAATAATGAAGAAAGTTATCCTGACTTATCACTACTGCAATCGAGAAACGAATTAGATACTAACTATGGTCCACATAAAGATAATAATAACGAATGGAGATTTGGTAATAGCACCATCGAGTTAAATCAAGATAAGATACAGGTTGGTGGACAAATGTGGGCGCTCACGCCAGGACTCTTTTCTTTAATGTTTCATAAAGCACCAAAAAACTATGATAAATTCGAGCTTGAAATATATAAAAAAATATTACTTGCTACCATTGCCCACAGGAGAGGCTATAAGTCTGATGGTCAAATCAAAGAGAGCATAGCCCATAAGTACAAACATATTATTGGAAAACTTTTCAAAGGAGACAATCATACAGGCTCATCAGATGTAACAAAAAGTAATTATTTAGGAAGGGGTTTGATGCAGTTTAACCCTCATAATCCAAACTATATATACTGGGATGATCCAAACGAGTTGGTAGATCGACTTAGACTACTGCTTGCATCACAGTCTGCATGCCATACTAATCACAACAACGAAATTGTCTCAATTATTGAAGAACTACGTGAAGCTAATATAATTGTATAAACTATATACATACATAAATTTTTATATAAAACATGTCCGTTGATAAATTTGGGCATTATATTAACGATAGAAGTGAAGTAATTTCAACCAAAAATGCGCCTAAGTTGTTGGGCTTCTTTATGGATACGAACAAAAACATTGATGTCCAATACAAGAGAATCAAAAATGTTGCAAATGCTCTGGAGGAAAACGATGTTATCAGTAAATTGTTTCTGCAAACTGAACTCAAAAAACAGCAACAAGAAGTAGCTTTCCAGTTAGAAAATCTTAATGCTCATTTGCAGGATATCAATAAGAAAATGGATGGTAATAAATCACTTTTTGATATGGAAATTGAAGAGTTACGAGAAAAAATTTATAGAATAGAAAATTACATGTTCGTATCAATAGGTGCAAGTGCATCAAGTAGATCACAACACACTTAAAACAGCGACTGGAAAAATAAGATATCTTCAAAGAGAAATGTTGTAAATGAATTGCATAAGCAGGCTCGAAAACGTTTTGTACGTCGTAGAGTTGTGATGAAAGGAATAGATGATCTTTGGCAAGCTGATTTAGTTGAAATGGGAAATTATTCCTTAGACAATAGAAATTATCGATTTTTGCTAACTGTAATTGATACATTCTCAAAATTTGCTTGGGCAGTACCTTTGAGAAGAAAGAATGCATTCGAAACAACTCAGGCAATGAAGAATATTTTCAAATTGGGACGAATACCGAAAAACTTGCAAACAGACGATGGTAAAGAATTTTTCAATAAACATTTCAGTCAGTTGATGAATAAATACAATATTAATCACTACTTAACATATAGCACTATGAAAGCCTCAATAGTAGAACGATTCAATAGAACATTAAAAGGAATGATGTGGAAGGAATTTAGCTTAAATGGTTCATATAATTGGATTGATATATATAGACATTTACTTGATGCACACAATAGAAAAATTCATCGCAACATTAAAATGTCACCGATCAAAGTAAATTCAATAAATGAAAAACAGCTTTTAAACACATTTAAAGATGTATAAAATGTCAAAATTTAATGCAGGAGATCATGTACGCATAAGCAAATATAAAAACATTTTTGAAAAAGGTTATACTCCGAATTGGACAACAGAAATCTTTACAATTAAAAGAGTACAAAATACATATCCTACAACATATATATTAGAAGACTATCGCGGTAATCCTATTAAAGGTGGATTCTATGAAGAAGAACTTTCAAAAACCAGATATCCTAATACTTACCTAGTTGAAAAGGTTCTCAAAACTAAAGGACATAAGGTGTTTGTCAAGTGGCTGGGCTTTGGTAATGAGCACAATTCTTGGATAAGCAAAGATGAGATATTGTAAATGGAAGAATACAATAAATAAACAACAACAACAACAACAATGACATCAATATTTAATTTAGTTTAAAATAAGTAAATAAACAATAAATACGAAACTGCTTCTTATAAATCATACTGTGTGTTTAACCTCATTTATTTACAATCAAACAGTCACAATGTCAATAACATTGACTCTGACCTCCAATACATCAGAGCTATCTGCTAATTATTTTCCTCCTATTGATTTAAACGGAACCTATGAATGTGCTCTAACTGATTTTCATTCATACAACAGTATCCCGAATGTGGATGTCGACAACAATATATTTCATATCGGTGAACTTGTAATTGAAATACCGATTGGATCTTATGAATTAAATGATATAGTTAACTATATAGAAGAACAATAGAAACGATATAGACCAGAAAACAAAATTTTGATTGAAGCTAATAACAATACAATGCAAGTCAAAGTCAGCAGCTCTAAAGAACCAATATATTTTAATAAAGAGAATACAATAGGTAGAATTTTAGGATTCAATAGCAGAATATTAACGCCAAACGAAGAACATTACTCTGATCTTCCAGTGAATATCTTTAAGGTGAATCTCTTGAGGATTGAAAGCAGTATTGTGGTTAATACTTATATGAATAATTCTAAAGCTCATACACTACATGATTAATGTACCGGCTGGATATAAAATAGTTGAGATTCCCAATAATCTTATTTATTTACCAGTAAACTCCAGAGAGATAAGTTCACTAGCTCTTCGCGTGGTTGATCAAAACTGCGACTTAATTAATTTCAGAGGTGAGGAAATTACAATACGAATACATTTAAGGACAACTAAATAATGATAATATACAACACGAGTATATCGAAGAATACTACAGCAAACTCTAATTCTCAAACGTTACAACATAAGCAACAATTGAAAAGATCTGTTCGTCAAAAATCGCTTACAGCAGTAAACAAGAGTTTTCTCAAGTCACTGAACTTTAAACTGAAAACAAAATGAGTTCAATAATAGACGTTTTAGATAAAACAATATCTGACGAAAATATTATCAAAAAGGATTATCACACATACATACCATACCTTCAGTCTTTTAACAACAACGATGAAATTATGAATTTCAATACAAAACCAAGATCTATATGTGTTACCCAGTGAAAGCTATATATATGTGGAAGGACATGTTGTAGACGAAAAAACATCGAAATCTACACCCAACTTTCAGTTGAAAAATAATTTTGTTGCATATCTCTTTGATGAAATCCGCTATGAACTGAATGGTATTGAAATTGATCATACAAGATCGTTGTGTTGCAAAATGCTGGATGGAATAAACTTGATAAAATAGATCTTCAAAATGGAAATTTTAATTTCTATGTACCACTCAAACTTCTTTTAGGATTCGCTGAAGACTACAATAAAGTTTTACTAAATGGTAAACATGAATTGATACTCTTGCGTAATAAGAACGATGAAGATCTTGTACACTCGAATGTTTCCACTGAGAAAGCAAAACTTACAATTTCACTAATATCATGGAGAATTCCACATGTTCAATTATCTGATCATAGTAAATTGAATATGATCAAAATACTTAATAATGGTGCTGCTATACCAATGGTATTCCGTAGTTGGGATTGTCATATGAATCCACACCTTAATACGGGAACCAATCACATATGGAATGTTAAACTGGCCGCTAATAAAGAACGCCCTCGTTTTGTCTTGATTGCCTTTCAACAAGAAAACATGTTTGTTCATTGTGATCTTACTAACTTAAAAGTACATTTCAACTCAACCTCTTACCCATATGACGATCTTAATATAAAATTCAAAAATGAGCGCTATGCGATTCTATATGATATGTATCTAAGATTCCAACAAGCTACTACATGAAACAACCCCAACCTCTTCTAACAGGTCAAGAGTTTAAAAATAACGCTCCAATTATTGTAGTTGATGTCAGTCACCAAAACGGAACGCTCAATACCGGACTAATCGACATAAAAATTGAATTTGAAACAGCAACAAATATTCCAGCAAAAACATCAGCTTACTGCGTTCTTATTCATGACCGCGTAATAGAATACATACCAATAAAAGGTCAAGTCCGGAAGGTCTTATAAATTAAATAACATGGATGGTGATATTGTTTTTGTAGACTTGCAAGGTTTCAAAACTAATTCAAATGACTTCATCGCAAAAGAACTAGCTGTAGTTTTCAGCAACAAGGAATGGTTCAATTTCATCACAAAACCTCCTTTTGATTTCGCATGTTTATCAGCCAAAAAACAGAGAGAAGCAGTTTGGTTAACAAAAAACTATCATCATATTAACTGGAATGATGGATCAGTCTCATTTCAAAGCGTTTGCAAGTTTTTAAAATCGAATATAAGAAATTCACAAATATATGTTAAGGGGGGAGAGAAGAAAAAATGGCTGGAAAAAATTATTCATCAAACAGTTTATAACATTGAAGACATTGGCTGCATTAATTTCAAACAAATGGAAACTAAGCATTCAATATATCTCTATTGTAGCTATCACGACTATGGTGTTTGTGCCTTAAGGAATGCAATTTTACTTAAAAATGAAAGTGTTAACAAACTTTTAAATAAATGCTTATAAAAATTCAAATAAATGTCTTTTTAATTCAAACAAAAAACCTACATACATACTTTTTTTTTTCAGAGAACGCACAAACAAACATACACAATGGTTCATTCATTCATTCAAATGGGCAAGGGAATATTTGGGCACAAAGAATAAACGCTTATTATTTGTTTGTATGTATATGCGTAAATGAAATAAATTTGTAGATATTTATGTACGCATGAATATGTACATCTTATCACATTTTATACTGACCAGGAAAGCAAAAAAGCGGACTGTCATACAGACTCACAAATCGTCACACACACAGACTGTCTGACAGCCAGACATTCCAATCGCCACTCAGAACACAAAAAACGTACACACTTAAACATAGCATAAATATTCATATTCTACAAAATACAGAAATCGCACCACCATCCAGATCCCCAAATAAAATCCATCGATGATCGTCATGTATAAAATAAACGAAACATCAGTTTCAATATTTATGCAATAGTAATTTTTTTTTCACAACGTCTTCAAGATCAGAATAATCAAATTATTCCTCCAGACTCAAGCATTGCAAGCAAACAAGTAAAAAAAAACACTGAATTGCTGGACGACAAATCTTAAGTAAGCACACCAAATTTTAATAAGCAAAAAAATAATAGAAAAAATTTCACTCCAGCAAGAAGGAACGAACCACAAACATTAAGGGTATCCATATATAACTACTACACTTTTTAAATAGTGTAATTCCTAAAAATGCTTCTGAATTTTTTTATTCACCAGGCGTACAAAGTATAAATGGACAGACAGAAATTTCCACGCTCACATACAGACGGACATGTATTCTCAAGGTCACATATGGACAGACACAAATTCCCACGCTCACATACCGACGAACATGTATTCTCAAGGTCACATATGGACAGACACAAATTCCCACGCTCATATACAGACGGACATGTATTCTCAAGGTCACATATGGACAGACAAAAATCCCACGCCTACCCCAACATTATATTAAAAAAACAACAGTGTGAACGCCCCTATTAAACCGTGGGAAAAAATACACACACGAACACACACAAAATGAAATTTGAGAATTTTGTGAAATTTGAGAATTTTGGCAATTAAAATTGAAAAATTTCAAATTTAATTGCTGAAATTTAATATTTTTAATGGTCATAGCACATACAGTTCACTACTACTGATACTGCAATGCGTCGTATGAGCAATGGGTTTCAGAGATTCGCTGAACGTCACCATTTCTGCGTTGAAGAATTATGTCGCGCGATTCGAAAACTTACCCAACTATTGCGATCACCACTTAATCGATTTTTGGTGCATTGAACTATCTTTCGAGCTGACCAAAGGCTCATTTGTCTGCTCGATTAGTCATCGGCTGGCATTCTCTGAATGGCGACTATAAACAACTAAACCAATTCATTGTATTCAGCCAAAAAGGCTTGTAACGCAGACACAATTCCTCGTCTAGCGCTCGCATTGTATTGACATCGTTGTTCTATCTGTTCATCACGGATCTGCATCCGGCATAGGTAGAAGCGATACGGCTTGATGATAAATTTGTCCTTGGACTCTGAATATTGGCATGTAGTTTTCTCGCACGATGTTCGTCGCACCGAACGATGTCATTTCATGGTAGCTATAGTTCTTGCAATCTTTTGAAATATTTTGATTTAATTTTATGCCGTAAATATTTATGGTACATATATATTTTTAAAAATTAATTTTCTTTAAATGTCTGAGTTGTTTTTTCAGTATGTTTACTTTCCAGCCTTAAAAGGTTTCAAATTTGTGATTAAAATTTTTTGGGTATGAGTTATGCCTAATGCTATTAACATCATATATGATAAATCCAGTGGCGCCGCGTATCTGAACTTAGAAACATCCGTCGGCTCATGCACAACATCTTTGCTTAAGTTTATTACATAATCAAATAGTTTACGATTTAATTCATTGAAGAATTTTCGGACATTAATCGTACAAAATTAAAAACATCCGTCGACTCATGAGCAATGACTTTTCTAAGGATCAAATGCACAGTTTTCATTTTGAGCAATTTTGAGTGCCGCCATCTGTCGGAAATCGGTCATACCAACCTAGGAACCTTCTCGGCTCATGCGACATAAGCAGGTTTCGAGCTTGAAAGTTAGGGACCTAATAATATATATATATATATATATATATATATATTAGTTTTGAAAACAGTGGTCTACTGATGATTTGTAAATGTCTCACTGAAATGCATATAGAAATAGCTTAATCACTCTAGCGTATATTAAGTTTTTAGGAGTGGATGAAAAAAGGGTAAGTATTTTAAAGCACTTCTGCCGCATTAGTGCACCGTTTGCACGCCGATTTTTTGAGAATTATTAAAAACACCTTTCTAATTTGGATTAAGATTATTTCTGATTTTATTCAAATTATTTTTACGCTTATATACTAAACGTATGTCTATTCAGCATAATTCTATCAATATCAATTTTTGTATTCATTTTGCATAAGCGAATGGAATCTACCAGTGGTAACTAAGTATTTTTATGACTTTCTGTTCGTCAATGAACTTCATGGAGTAATAAGAATATTTTGAAACCGAATTGCAATTAAGCACTTTTGCGTTCACGGTCATGTTGTATTTAAAATTGTGATAAGTTCATTGACGTAGTTATGGTGTAATTTAATATGAACAAAATAACTTAAGTTTATGAATTGTGTTTTTTTGAATTGTGTTGAAAGGGTGGTGCATAAATATGTGTACACTACACCACCCAACAAATACACTTCAAGCACGTATCGCCCAAGCTGCCATACCAGTGGCAACAGTTATAAGAATTACCATAATACACATCACCACAATTTCGGCCAGCTTGGCTAAGTAATCGACCCCGATTTCAGCGGATCTTTTAAAAAGTCATCTAAAAATTCGCAATCTTCGTACTGACTCTTGTTGCCTTCAGTGTTTACCAAGTTTGCATATTTATATCCTTTATTTCCAACTATTTCTTTAAATGACTAGAATTTACTACACCTCTATAAGATAATTGTGTCACTTGACAATTTTCCACGTCAGCTGTTTCGTAACGATCATTTCCTAATTGCTCCTGAACAATATATGGACCGCGGTACTTCGGCAATAGCTTTTTAATAATTCCAGGAGTTGTTACAGCATTCTCTAAAACTACTAAGACTTCAAGTTCGAAAGTCTTTGCTGGGTTGTAGCGATCATGGAGATACTTGAAATTATTTTCCTGTGAGTTTCTAATGGCTTTTGACGCATCTTTCCTCACTAATTCCATATCCCTATCGTCTTCTCCGTAAACGTCTTGCAAATATTCTGTCAGTTCATCAATAGTTGCACCTCGTTATTCGACTTCAAAAAGAAACATGGCTGGTGATTGTTTGGTAGAACTATTAGTTGAATTGTTAATAGCGAATTCGAGCTCGAACTTGCGATAAATTGTCTGTTCAATCAGAATGTTCCATTGATAGTTTCGATAGCATTCTCTTAAAATCTCTATTTATCGTTTCGTCTTTAGCATTCGATTAAGGTGACGCTACTGAAGTTTTAACATGCGTAATATTCCTTTCACTAAAAAATGTATTGAATTAATCGGAGCTAAAACCCGTACCACGGTCGCTAATAAAATATTTGCCCAAAGCGCAATATGTATTTTTCGTAACCGGTGAGTTTACAGCATAAGACATACTGAACTTTGTGAATGTATCCACAACTACCAATATATAGTTGCGTTTCGACCTAACTGCTGGTAATGACCAAAATGATCAATATACGGGGTGTCGAATGGTATTGCCTTCTCAATGTTATGTAAATTTCTTTCGTTCGACCTATGAACAGTAAATACAAGCTTAGACCCACTCCCTCAGAGTTCGTTGGCATAGAATACTAACTTATGGACCGAATATGATGATCGTTGCGTCTAATTCCTTTCTATTTCACATGATACCCTAATTCAATTCCCGGTATGCAAATTTGTGTTTATTCATATTGAGTCTCAGTCATCCAAAAATATTTGTTCTTCAACCGTCTCTGTTGCAATGCTAATATCATCCAAGTACAGCACAATCTTGCCCGCTTCAATAAAATCCCCCAAGACTCTATTTATAAAACGTTGAAATACCTCACCAGCATTTTTTAGGTCAAAAGGCATATAACGGTATTGGCATTGCCCAAAGGCGATTTGAAACCAGTTTTAAAAAAATGTTTATTACCTACTAATTTAAGCAATTCCCTATTATAGTCAAAGGATAGTTATCCTTTAGTGTAATTTTATGGAGCCCCCTATTCTTTCTCCTTACTAAAACGACTGGAGTAGCGTAGGCCGATTCACTTAAAAAAAGTTCGCACAGTTTTAGTTTAACTTCAGACCGTTCGAGGTATGACAAATGCTTAGGACAACTATAAAATGACACATCGTTTGTCGGTCTAATCTCCGTAAAATAATCTACTGAATCTGTTGCAGAGACCAATCTGTTAAAATATTGGCTTTCTACTGTAGATTTACGGCCCTTTTCACAATGTTTGATTAAATTTTAATTGACACTTTAACCGGCAGTTAGCTGAAATTGTGTTTCCCAATGTATGATTAAAATTTAACTGACAGATGTTAATCGAAAAGTTGCTGTTAAATTTAACCGAACAAATTCTTCTGGTTAGTATGTTACTTGTCACTTTAATAATAAAACAAAATGAGCAAATATTGCAATCAGCACATATTTCTTAATATATATAATTCAAGCACTTGAATGTCGAAATAATTTCCTTTTGTCTAGTGAAGAATTTAGAAAAATTTAGATTATCAAACTCTGCAGTAAAGTACATCGGGCAATCGCTAGACTATCAAACAAATTTATAAAAATGCCGCATTCTTAAGAGCGCATGAGAAAAACAGCCACACAGTTTCAGTTCAAGTGACGGAGAAGAAACTAGTTCCGATGGATTTTGGAAAACGCGATGTAATCTTATGTAACTATACATGCTGAAATAAAAACGAATATAAATTCGAAATAAAATTAGTGATGAAAGTCCTTTATATAAATTTAGATATTTCTGAGAGAAGTGTTTTAAATTTGAATCTCGAATGTCGGATAACATTTAAGAACTTTGAACTAAATCACTGAAGTCCACCTTTTCTACAGATGAAAAAACTAGAATTCATATATTTGAGACTTCCATTACACTATTATTCGTAAACACAATGTTCAAATGTTGCCATATTAAATAGAGAATGTACTGGTTAAGTAACTAAATGATAGTGAAAAGCAAATGACTAACCATCGATTAAAAGGTGCCTGTTAAGAAAAGTGTCAATCCAAAGGGTCGTTAATTTTATGAAAACTTTTTTTAGTCTAGCCCACATCACTGTCCACATTCATGACATTTTTAACACTACAACGCATTTCCATAATTTCTTCATAACCCTCTTTTGTTTAATCCATAATATTTTCAACCTCATAAGTCTTATTTTTAGAACCAATTTTGTTATGATCTCGAAAATTTTTCTTTCGAAGAAATAACACCTTTAAAACTATTTAAAACTTTATTTGTATTAAAAATTGCAATATATTGAAAAAATTGTCTACCACGGGTGCTTAGGATCTTTATAAATGTTTAAACACACTAGCGCACGATGTATATCTTTATTAATAGATTCATTAAAGCACAAATGAATCACATGTCATTTCATTGTTTTGAAAAATTATGGCACATACAATACGATCGGTCACACTTCTTATTTTATTTCCAACACCACGAAATGAAGGTAATTTCTTTTCGTCATATAATGCGAGCTGTGATTTTTGTATGTAGCTAATTGGGCAATCCGTATCAAATAAAAAAAAATTGTTAATTTCATTTGTGCGCTTGTCTGGTTTTCTGCTTCACTTGTGGCAGCAACTGCTGCAGTATTCTTCTTGAGACAATTTTGGTGGAAATGTCACACCTCGACACATGAAACAGGAATCCCGCGGGCGGCTTTGACACTGGCTTTGCTAATGCCCGAACTGGGAGTAATTGTAACAATGGACATCGGCTTCAGATTGCTTGCCGTCGGCTTTTCCCGTGGTCACTACTTTTGGTCTACTTACTGCTGTGTTTATTGCTCTACGCTGTTGTCAACGACACTCTTATCTGTCCAAACGATGCAGTAAAACATCCATACTGCTTGCGCCATACAGCAAATGAACTGGATTATCATAGCTAGGGACGCCGTCGATTATGAAGTCCACAAGTTCCTGCTTCCAAGTATCGGATTTGGTCGCAATTGCCAAATGGAATGACTTCAGGCGTCAGTGTTCTGTTGTAGTAGACTTCCTGGCGGGAAACTATCCGCTTCAAAATTTTTACCATTGAGTTTTTAAGGTCGTCGTACCGAAGGAAGCCTCTAATTTGTATTGCTTCGCTGTCCCCTCTAGACGCCTGCATATCGCTACACATTTGTCCTTGGCAGGCAATACGCTGAAATAATCTTCCAATTGAAGAATTCATCGGTTAATATCTAAGTTGTCATATCCGCTGAATACAGGAACGGCGACGTCAAACTCTATTAAATCTTTTCTACGTACAGGGGGTTTGTTTATTATCTTTGGAAGAAAGTGTATTTGGAGAACCTTATCCTACTGCTGCAGTAGCAGAAGTAGCTGCGGCTTCTTGGGCCGCGGCAGGCATCGAGTATTTAGGTACAGCCTCAGTTACAACGGAATTTGGTGAAGCGGCAGTTATATAGGGATTGTTTGGTTACAGCAGGATTTGCAGAAGCGGGTACGTCGCCCAAGGCTTCGGAGTTGGCTTAGTGTAGCCGAGGAAAGAAAATTTATCTCAGCGGCTTCAAAGGCATCTGTAAGCATCTTTCGACTTGTTCTTAAATCCATGTTTGCTTTTTGATTTTTAATTTAATTTAGTATAAATTTATCCTTCAGGCGTACCCCACACTTGATGTTACAAAGGTTAAGAGTCCTTTTTTATATAATATCACAAAAACGTGTTACATTAAGTTACAAGTTCTATAATTACTCTACCGAACATTTGTGTAGCCATTTGTTAAGGGTAATATGAAAAAACTGATGTAAACATTTGTATACATGTGAACTTGCATCTCTGTCGTACTCTGCCGACATTAATATAGCTCTTCTCACTCTAGTACAATTTTGTCAATTGACTAATCAGTATTGATAAGTATTAGCAACATACATGATTGATCAGGTGATTACTCAGAACTGTTCGATGTTACCATTAATATTGACCGGTTCAATTCTATACCTATTTCATTGTAATAAATAAATAAAATACGAATTATTCATGTATATTTGTGATATTCTTTATATTTTATATATATTCAGTAATATTTTTATATAAAAGGCTATCATATATCGTTATAAAAGGCTATTCATATATCATTATTCTTAACAATTTAAGGATGAAATAAAATTTGTACTTGGATTCTAATTATATAATTATATGTAAAGATAGCAAAATGAAATCAGTCCATCGACCAAAATAATTAAATAATCCCGTGGTGGACAATAAATCCATAGAACTTAATCCACCAAAAACGCTAAGGTCATTGTGATTACAATGTATGGAGTATAAATGTTGGGATCCTCAACTAACCGTTTCGTTTGTAGCATTGTGAAAATTTTGACTACCGTCACATACAAATTCTACTTAAAGTGGGAGATCACCAAAAGTATACATTCTCAATAATTTCATACATCTAAAGATGGAAATAAATTTTGTTTTATACCTTTCTTTTTCTTCAAAAGTACAACTTACTTGTGCAATGAATTTTGGCTTGACACAGTATGGTGAAATAAATCACAAAATGAAATCAAAATCTCACAGCTTATTCCACCAATTTCTCGAAAGCAAGGAAACAGTCATCAGTTGCAATATAAGAACGTAGTATCACCGGCGAGATTTTCTTAAAAGAAAGACAATGACGCCAATTCTTGGGACTAGATTTACCTATTACAGTATCCTTCTCTCCACATCCCAAATGATTATCACTGAATATCAAAATACGCAAGGATATCATTAGAATCAATATTCGCTTCCCTAAATATTTTTCCAATTTTTCTTGTATATTCAATATATTTCTTATATATTCAATATATTTTCAATAATATACATATTTTGCCACGACTCGCGGAAATGAATAATGCCACTTTATTTAATTTCATATATTTTATTTTATTTTTCTTTAATATATAAGCTTTTCTATACAAAAGGTTGACAAATTTGTTGTCTTACTTTTACTAAAGGTCTGCAAAGAATAAGATTTCGGATAAGTCAAGACATTCGAACAAAACGCGAGTAATGAAGAGAAGGAAAGGTTTGATGGACGAATACCAACGCGTATATAGCTGACTTCGTACTTGTTCAGTAAATACGGAAAATACAAAAATAAAAACATAAGAAAAAAGTTTCTAATATTTTATGTTCCTACTTGTTGTACTTCAAATACTTTAACAGCAACATTAAATTTCATAATGATGTTATTATTTTCTAGATTTACTGCTATTGAATACTTTTCTAATTGTTTGAAGCCTTAAGATTACTACATATATGGTTTTGATTAAATTTTCCGCGGAGTTGAACTTTGTAAAATTGTAAAAAACACATTGAATTATTTTGAAGTAGATTTCTCAAGAGTCTAAAATTAAAAAATAAATTAATTAATGGTTGTAGAAATATACATGCCAATAAATATTTATAACTATGAATATGCAATTATATATGTATGTACTTATACTTGCGTCATTTATTTCCATATTCTTAAATTAACCACCATACAATACAGACACATAGATTCAGACTAAAAGTTTTAATCTAAAACGTAACATAAAAATCATTTCTTTTATCTGTAAAGGCTCCATTAGCGAGACGCTAAAACTTAAAAACGCTTAAAAACGTACCATATGTTTTACAGAAAAAAATTGTGTATGTACATATATATGTATATGTACATACAACAAATTGTAGTGTTTAAATTTATTTGAGTGATAATATTAAAAAAGAAGATATGTATATTGTAAAATGGATATGGAAAATTAATGTTTATTTGTTTAAACTTTTTATGTTTGCGCAAAATATCACAGAATACTGTTTAACTTGTGGTGTTTATCATTTAAAAACAACTGCTTGAAACAGTGATGGCACTTTCCTTTTTGCGCTTGTACAGAAAACGTACGAAATTGTATAAATAGTACAATAGTTTATTTTAAACTTGTGATAGATGTAACATCTTCATTATATGTATAATCTATATCATAATTTTACTAATACATATATATTATATAGGTGTTGCTGGCTGAAGTAGTGAACACAAGACAACGATGCCTTAGATCCCGAGATTGACTTTGCCCTCAGTCAGGAATATGGTTTAAAATTTTACTGACATGCATTAGTGCAAGATTGTGTTTATTATTATCGGGTTGTCTTAATAGCACCGTACTGGTCGCTTAACATTATCCACACATTTTCCTGCATGTACATACATAAATTATATATGTAGTAATGTTGGTGCCAAAGGAATTTATGCCCATGCGTTCATATATCTGCATATACATACGTATGTATAACATTAACCTACTATTGTACAAAAAATATTTATAGTCTTTTGTGATTTTATAAAGTAAATTAAATTATATAGCAAATTAATTTATTGAATATGCTATGTATATCTGCAAATGTATCAACTATATGTTCAAATATCAAACCAAACAAGAAGTACAAAAAAAAATGCTTTTGAGCCGCACTCTCATTCAACATACATACATGCCATCACTCTTGCGTATTTCTGCGTAAAATTCTATTTTATATAGGTTGGCTGCGCTACGTTGTTAAGCATTTTCGCTATTTTCCATGTAATAGATTGGATCAGCTGACGCGTTTGCGCAGCGTCGCGTCTCGCTAATTTGGGCCTTAAACCTTCAAGTGAAACTTATTGTGCAATATGAAGTTTGATCTTCAATTCTTACTCAGCTTGTTTGATGAATGACTCGAACATAATATTACGCAGTACTTTTATAATGGACCAAACACCAAAATTGCTCCTTGATGTTGTTATTTTAGAAAATAGGTACAACGTTTTGTTGTAGAGCAGATTGCAGTAGGAAAATATGTACAAACTTTGCCATATTAGAAGTACTTTTTTTTGTTCAAATACATTTGTGCAGAGGTCTAGCTTTTACACGCAGTATTCTAGCCTGTAAAAACCAGCGTTGTCGCTCAAACCTCTTTTCTTAATACATATGTATATTTTTTATGTTCCTAAAAACCCAAAATCCTGTGAAACATTTAAAACAACAGTTAGAGAAAAATTTAATTAAATGTTGGTTATTGGTTTGATATATAAGTCTTTTTGCAACTTCATTAAACTTGTACATACACAAACGTACTGAAAAAGAACAATCGTCTACTGACGATTTGGTAAAAACGCCAATGAAATGCTTATGGACATTGCTTAACCACCCAACAAATAAATTTCATAATATATATATATATATATATATATATATATATATACATATTTATATATATGTATATATATATATATATATATATATATATATATACATATATACATATATATATATATATATATATATATATATATATATATATTCTTTTTAATTTTTTTTTAAATGAAATCAAAATCTCACAGCTTATTCCACCAATTTCTCGAAAGCAAGGAAACAGTCATCAGTTGCAATATAAGAACGTAGTATCACCGGCGAGATTTTCTTAAAAGAAAGACAATGACGCCAATTCTTGGGACTAGATTTACCTATTACAGTATCCTTCTCTCCACATCCCAAATGATTGTCACTGAATATCAAAATACGCAAGGATATCATTAGAATCAATATTCGCTTCCCTAAATATTTTTCCAATTTTTCTTGTATATTCAATATATTTCTTATATATTCAATATATTTTCAATAATATACATATTTTGCCACGACTCGCGGAAATGAATAATGCCACTTTATTTAATTTCATATATTTTATTTTATTTTTCTTTAATATATAAGCTTTTCTATACAAAAGGTTGACAAATTTGTTGTCTTACTTTTACTAAAGGTCTGCAAAGAATAAGATTTCGGATAAGTCAAGACATTCGAACAAAACGCGAGTAATGAAGAGAAGGAAAGGTTTGATGGACGAATACCAACGCGTATATAGCTGACTTCGTACTTGTTCAGTAAATACGGAAAATACAAAAATAAGAACATAAGAAAAAAGTTTCTAATATTTTATGTTCCTACTTGTTGTACTTCAAATACTTTAACAGCAACGTTAAATTTCATAATGATGTTATTATTTTCTAGATTTACTGCTATTGAATACTTTTCTAATTGTTTGAAGCCTTAAGATTACTACATATATGGTTTTGATTAAATTTTCCGCGGAGTTGAACTTTGTAAAATTGTAAAAAACACATTGAATTATTTTGAAGTAGATTTCTCAAGAGTCTAAAATTAAAAAATAAATTAATTAATGGTTGTAGAAATATACATGCCAATAAATATTTATAACTATGAATATGCAATTATATATGTATGTACTTATACTTGCGTCATTTATTTCCATATTCTTAAATTAACCACCATACAATGCAGACACATAGATTCAGACTAAAAGTTTTAATCTAAAACGTAACATAAAAATCATTTCTTTAATCTGTAAAGGCTCCATTAGCGAGACGCTAAAACTTAAAAACGCTTAAAAACGCACCATATGTTTTACAGAAAAAAATTGTGTATGTACATATATATGTATATGTACATACAACAAATTGTAGTGTTTAAATTTATTTGAGTGATAATATTAAAAAAGAAGATATGTATATTGTAAAATGGATATGGAAAATTAATGTTTATTTGTTTAAACTTTTTATGTTTGCGCAAAATATCACAGAATACTGTTTAACTTGTGGTGTTTATCATTTAAAAACAACTGCTTGAAACAGTGATGGCACTTTCCTTTTTGCGCTTGTACAGAAAACGTACGAAATTGTATAAATAGTACAATAGTTTATTTTAAACTTGTGATAGATGTAACATCTTCATTATATGTATAATCTATATCATAATTTTACTAATACATATATATTATATAGGTGTTGCTGGCTGAAGTAGTGAACACAAGACAACGATGCCTTAGATCCCGAGATTGACTTTGCCCTCAGTCAGGAATATGGTTTAAAATTTTACTGACATGCATTAGTGCAAGATTGTGTTTATTATTATCGGGTTGTCTTAATAGCACCGTACTGGTCGCTTAACATTATCCACACATTTTCCTGCATGTACATACATAAATTATATATGTAGTAATGTTGGTGCCAAAGGAATTTATGCCCATGCGTTCATATATCTGCATATACATACGTATGTATAACATTAACCTACTATTGTACAAAAAATATTTATAGTCTTTTGTGATTTTATAAAGTAAATTAAATTATATAGCAAATTAATTTATTGAATATGCTATGTATATCTGCAAATGTATCAACTATATGTTCAAATATCAAACCAAACAAGAAGTACAAAAAAAAATGCTTTTGAGCCGCACTCTCATTCAACATACATACATGCCATCACTCTTGCGTATTTCTGCGTAAAATTCTATTTTATATAGGTTGGCTGCGCTACGTTGTTAAGCATTTTCGCTATTTTCCATGTAATAGATTGGATCAGCTGACGCGTTTGCGCAGCGTCGCGTCTCGCTAATTTGGGCCTTAAACCTTCAAGTGAAACTTATTGTGCAATATGAAGTTTGATCTTCAATTCTTACTCAGCTTGTTTGATGGATGACTCGAACATAATATTACGCAGTACTTTTATAATGGACCAAACAACAAAATTGCTCCTTGATGTTGTTATTTTAGAAAATAGGTACAACATTTTGTTGTAGAGCAGATTACAGTAGGAAAATATGTACAAACTTTGCCATATTAGAAGTACTTTTTTCTTCAAATACATTTGTGAAGAGGTCTAGCTTTTTTTTTCAAACCTCTTTTCTTAAATCCTATGTATATTTTTGATGTTCCTAAAAACCCAAAATCCTGTGAAACATTTAAAACAACAATTAGAGAAAAATTTAATTAAATGTTGGTTATTGGTTTGATATATAAGTCTTTTTGCAACTTCATTAAACTTGTACATACACAAACGTACTGAAAAAGAACAATCGTCTACTGACGATTTGGTAAAAAGCGCCAATGAAATGCATATGGACATTGCTTAACCACCCAACAAATAAATTTCATAATATATATATATATATATATATATATATATATACATATATATATATATATATATATATATATACATATATATATAAATATATATATGTATGTATATATATATATATATATATATATATATATATATATACATACATATATATATATATATATATATATATATATATATGTATATATATTATATATATATATATATATATATATATATATATATATATACATACATATATATATACATATATATATATATATATATATATATATATTTATATATATATATATATATATATATATATATATAATATATATACATATATATATATATATATATATATATATATATATATATGTATGTATATATATATATATATATATATACATACATATATATATTTATATATATATGTATATATATATATATATATATATATATATATGTATATATATATATATATATATATAGATATATGTAAATATATATATATATATATATATATATATATATATATACATATATATATATATACATATATATATATATACATATATATATTTTCATCTTTTGATTTCATCTTTGAAGAAATACGGCCCAATGATGCCGCCAGCCCATAATCCGCACCAAACGGTTGTTTTTTGTGGATGCATTGGTAGCTCTTGCAATGCTTCTGGCTGCTCTTCACTCCAAATACTGCAGTTTTGCTTGTTCACGTATCCATTCAACCAGAAATGAGCCTCGTCGCTGAACACAATTCTTCGATAAAAAAGTGGATCTTCATTTAACTTTTCAAGAGCCCATTCACCAAATATTTGGCGTTGTGGTAGGTCGTTTGGCTTCAATTCTTGCACCAGCTGTATCTTATAAGGCTTCACACCCAAATCCTTCCGCAAAATTTTCCACGTAGTGGAGTAACAGAGGCCCAATTGCTGCGAACGGCGCCGAATCGATAATTCACGGTCATCACCAACACTGGCCGATACGGCTGCGATATTTTCTTCAGTTCGCACTCTATTGTAAGCGTGTTGGTGGTTTAATGTCCAACAATGTAAATTTGATGCGAAATTTTTTTACAATAGCCCGAATAGAAGCCTCAGTAGGTCGATTAAACTGACCATAAAATGGAAGAAGCGCGCGATGAACTTTCTTAACAGAGCACGCATTTTGGTAATAAAATTCAATAATTTGCAAGCGTTGTTCGTTTGTAAGACGATTCATGATTAAATTATAGACCAAACTGAAGATGTTTGACAGTGACACAAGATACAAAACGTGCGCGAGCTGTCAAAACTAGTGTTGCCAAAAAGATAATAGCAAAAAAATCACTCGTTATATATATATATATATATATATATATATATATATATTATATATATATATATATATATATATATATATATATATATATATATATAGTTAATAAACTAATTTTTTGACATATTGTCATTGTACTATTATAATATGAAATTTATTTGTTGGGTGGTTAAGCAATGTCTATATGCATTTCATTGGCGCTTCTTACCAAATCGTCAGTAGACTTCAACCACAGTTTTGCAAAGTTTCAAACTTCTCAACTTATTAAAAGACTTCCAAAAACCATCTGAGAATTATGTTAAATAAATTAACTATAAAAATTCACAAACAATTTCAAAAAATCACATTATAATAAGTGTAGCAGGCTATGAAACTTATACAAACCAAACCCAACAAACAACTTTTTATTCGATACGACTCTTGGAAGTCTTTTAATAAGTTGAGAAGTTTGAAACTTTGCAAAACTGTGGTTGAAGTCTTCTGACGATTTGGTAAGAAGCGCCAATGAAATCCATATAGACATTGCTTAACCACCCAACAAATAAATTTCATATATATATATATATATATATATATATATACATATGTATATATATATATATATATATATATATATAGATATATGTAAATATATGTATATATATATATATATATATATATATATATATATATATATGTATATATATATATATATATATATATATATCTATATATATATATATATATATATATAAATATATATATATATATATATATATGTATGTATATATATATATATATATATATATATATATATATATGTATATATATATATATATATATATATATATAAATATATATATATATATATATATATATATATAAATATATATATATATTTATATATTTATATATATATATATATATATATATATATATATTTATATATTTATATATATATATATATATATATATATATATTTATATATATATATATATATATATATATATGTATATATATATATATATATATATATATATATATATATATATATGTATATATATATATATATATATATATATATATATATATAGATATATGTAAATATATATATATATATATATATATATATATATATATCTATATATATATATATATATATATATATATATATATATGGACTTATGAGATTTTCTAAAGAAGATCGGTGTTGGTTTCTTATATTTTATTACTTAACTGTATTAAACCAAACTTAAACTTAAACTAAATAGAAATCAAATATTTACACGAAACTTGTTAATCTTTAATTTTATCGAATCATCCAGACGAAAGTTAAAATTGTAATGGCGGATATCTAAAGATGCAAGCAAGCATATGCGTGCCATTACGGTGTCTCTACCGGTTACTGTAGGTATTTGATAATTAACCTATTTTAACAGGGTGCCACATCACTCCCCTCGCTGGTAGAAGGTCATCTAAACCTTACTGGAAGATTTATATGTCTTCCTCTTGTTGTTGTATTGGGATCTTCTTGAGGTAATTTGTTGGACTGTAAACTCGAAGTTTCTGCGGTTGGGCTTAGATCATGTTGGGATGATGCTTCAAAAGTTGGATTGGGAACATGTATGGAATCTTCAGCAGTATCAGAATGACTTGGGTTGAAATCACATGATGTAGGTAAAGATGTATTTGTTGCTACATTTGGACTGGTTGATTCAGATGATGGTAAAAAACATGGTTTTAGGCGGTCTATGCTGATGTTTGTTTTCCGGTTGCGCAGGAGTATCGTAAAATATTTAGGAAAGCGTTTTAAGACTTGATACGGGCCGTCATATGGATGTGTAAGTGAGGGACGAATTGAGTCGTTTCTGACGAAAACATGCGTTGATGTATTGAGATCTTTTGAAATAAACGTTGGTTTTGTAGAATGATGTGCGGTCTGCGCTGGTTTTAAACTTAACATCGAGCTGCGAAATTCTTTGACGAAATTGCTGGTGGCTTCGGTATTGTTACTTTTGAAGAAAAAATCACCAGGAACTTTCAAGGTTGTGCCGTAAACCAGTTCTGCGGGAGATGCTTGTATATCAGGCTTGTATACCACTCGAAGGCCTAGAAGAATTGTTGGAAGATGAGAAACCCATTTAGATGAATCGTGACATAATATGGCTGACTTTAGCGTTCTGTGCCACCTCTCTATCAAACCATTTGCTTGCGGGTGATATGACGTTGTCCGCAAGTGTGTCGCACCAATTGTTTGCACTAGCTCAGCAAAAACAAGGGATTCAAATTGTCTACCTCTATCAGACGTGATTCGCTTCGGGACTCCAAATCTCGATATCCAATGAGTTACCAAAGCTTTCGCTGTCGTCTCAGCGGACATGTCGGGTATCGGGATCGCTTCCGGCCATCGTGTAAACCTGTCGATGATAGTCAAGCAATATCGCTGACCTTCGCACAAGGGAAATGGTCCCACGATATCGATGTTGATATGCGAAAAACGTTCTTGTGGTAGCTCGTACATCACGGGCGTTGATTCTGTATGGCGTTGCGTTTTGGATCGTTGACAGGGTAAGCAAGTTTTAACAAAAGTAGCGATATCTTTTTTTATACCTGGCCAACAAAATTTTGATTTGACTAGAAAAGTTGTTGCACGTACTCCAGGATGAGCTAGGTTGTGTAACGAATGTAAAATTTTCTGCCGCAAATTCTTGGGGACGTAAGGTCGAACATGTGAGGTTGAGGTATCGCACACAATCTGTTCATCACATCCTTGTAATTCTTCATCATTTTTCTGTGCTGCCACTAAATCCGAGTAATATAAGGTTTGCTGGACAGATTGGATTCTTGATAGAGCATCAGCTGTTGCATTGTCTCTACCAGGAATGTGACGTATGTCAGTAGTAAACTGACTTATAAAGTCAAGTTGTCTCAAACGGCGTGGTGATGCTTTTTCCATTTTTTGTTTGAAGGCAAAAATTAACGGACGATGATCCGTAACTATGTAGCATGATCGACCTTCTATGGCATAACGAAAATGGCATACAGCCTGATAGATGGCAGCTAACTCTCTGTCGTAAGTAGAATACTTCTGCTGCGTTGGCGTCAGCTTCTTAGAATAAAATGCCATCGGTTTCATAACATGATCAACTTTTTGGTGGAGGGCCGCACCTACGGCAATGTCGGATGCATCAACATAAACGCATAATTCGGCGCCAGATATGGGATGAGCTAATAAAGTGGCTTCAGACAACTCAGTTTTACATTGTTCAAATGCTGCTTCAGTATTTGATGTCCAAACTAAAGGGGTTGTATTGTTCTTTTTGTTGCCGGTAATCATTTGTTGTAAAACTACTTGGTAGCGAATGCATTTTGGCAGGAACTTTCTATAAAAGTTCATCATTCCGATGAATCTCTTTAGCTCTTGCGCATTAACGGGCTTTTTGTATTCTTTGATTACGGCGACTTTCTCCGGTGATGGTCGAATGCCTTCGGGGGTGACAAGGTGTCCAAGGAAAACTAATTCTGATTTGCCAAACTCACATTTGTTGAAGTTTATGGCTAAAGAATTTTCACGAAGTCGTTGAAATACTACACGAAGGTCTTGAAGGTGTTGGTCTAAGGTGGCGGAAGCAACAAAAATGTCATCAATATACGGGAATACAAAATCGAGACCTCTGAAGACTTCGTTTATAATTCGTTGAAAAGTCTGCGCAGCGTTTCGTAGGCCGAATGTCATATAATTGAACTCAAATAAGCCGAAGGGGGTACTTATTGCCGTTTTTGGTACGTCGTCAGGGTGTATTGGAATTTGGTGGAATGCTTTCTGTAGGTCTAATTTTGAAAAGTACTTCTTACCTTGTAAATTGATCGTAAAGTCTGTTAAGTATGGTAGAGGATATCGATCCGGTAAAGTTTTGGCATTTAATGCGCGGTAGTCGCCACAGGGTCTCCACGTACCATCACTTTTCTTAACTAGATGCAAGGGGCTGCTCCAATTGCTTTTAGAGGGTTGACAAATTCCAACCTCAGAGAGAAAATCAAATTCCTTCTTGGCTGCAGCCAGCTTCTCCGGTGGCAATCGTCGAGGACGACAAAATGTGGGTTGACCAGTCGTTTCAATTCGGTGAAAAATTGACGATTTAGTTTCCGAATCATAAGGCGCAAGTACCGTGATGTCGTTAAATTCGTGCAAAAGATTTGCGAACGGATTGACTGAGCTGAATGTTTCGATTGCTGCAACCTCTGTTGTCGATGGCAATTTTAGCTGTAAATCGTGTCCGGTGACGTTGTCTATTAGTTTATTGCGCCGTAAATCGATTAACAAGTCCTGATGTTTGATAAAGTCAGACCCAATTATTGGTGTTGTCACATCAGCAACAACAAATGACCAACAAAAATTTCGTTTTAGTCCTAGGTCTAACCTCAATTTTTGTTCACCTATTACTTTGATTGACGAACCATTTGCAGCAAAAAGTGTTATGGATGTAGGACGAATACCTTGCGCTTTTAAAGAAAGAGGTAATACTGAGACGTCAGCACCACTATCGACTAAAAAATTTGTTTGCGTGTATTTATCTGTTACTTGAAGGCGGAAAATTTGGCACTCAGTGTGAGGATTTCCGCTGGAACCCTCTACCGGCCTAAGGAGTCACTTCGGTGGACGAGTTGCAGCGCATGCTTGTCCCTGCTTATGACGGCATGGGCTGCGACATTTTCGTGCATCACGTCCGTACTTCTTGTGGTACCAACATTCATCAGTATTTGAATTTTGGTTGTTTCTGTCATTTGATGATCGACGGTATTGAGAACGAGAACGAGAGACGGTTGGTCTGCGGGAACGAGAGCGTGGGCGTGTAGTAAATTGTTCAAATTTTCTACTTAACTCTTTTATGGCAGTAAGAAGTTCATTAACTTCATTTGCAGACTCTCTACCAACTTTGCAGATTTGTGACGGTGATACGGCATCCATGATGGAGTCAGCTATTTTGGTGAACTCTGCTGCCGTACCTGTTGATGCTGCTACGACCGGCTGTACAAAAGTTGGCAATCTTTTCGTCCATAGACCCTTGAGTGCTGCCTCACCTACAAAAGTACCTGCTACACGACGCATTTCGAAAAATAATTCTGAGGGCTTCTTATCACCAAGGGGCATCTCAGATAAAAGTCTGTTAAGACGTCGTTGTTCGCTATCAGCAAAATGGTCAATAATGCGACCTTTGACGTATTCAAATCGATCAGACGATGGCAAGGATGAGGTTATGTCCGTTAACTGCGCTATTGTCTCAGGCTGCAAGAACGGTGGCGGCCTTTTGTTTGTCGGCGGTTATGCCCGATGCACTAAACCAAAACTCCATAGACATAAACCAGGCTTCGATGTTTGAGTTGCAAATTTCTGGAAATGGTAATCGAGCGTAAATGGCTGAAACCGTATTGTTGGATCTTTGACGTGGAGAGTCTTGATCGTCGTCGTCAATTGGAACAGTTGATGTCGTTGATAATTTTTTGTCATTGGTTGCCATTGTTCAGTTTGCGGGGTCACCAATATGGACTTATGAGATTTTCTAAAGAAGATCGGTGTTGGTTTCTTATATTTTATTACTTAACTGTATTAAACCAAACTTAAACTTAAACTAAATAGAAATCAAATATTTACACGAAACTTGTTAATCTTTAATTTTATCGAATCATCCAGACGAAAGTTAAAATTGTAATGGCGGATATCTAAAGATGCAAGCAAGCATATGCGTGCCATTACGGTGTCTCTACCGGTTACTGTAGGTATTTGATAATTAACCTATTTTAACAGGGTGCCACATATATATATATATATATATATATATATATATATATATGTATATATATATATATATATATATATATATATATATATAGATATATGTAAATATATAAATATATATATATATATATATATATATATATATATATCTATATATATATATATATATATATATACATATATATATATATATATATATATATATATATATATATATATATATGTATATATATATATATATATATATATATATATATACATATATATATATATATATATATATATATATATACATATATATATATATATATATATATATACATATATATATATATATATATATATATATATATATATATACATATATATATATATATATATATATATATATATGTATGTATATATATATATATATATATATATATATATATATATATATTGTTACAAAGATTAGAAATAGATTTAAATAAAACGACAATGTGGCCATATGTACTTGGCAGCACTGCCAATTAATCTATAGTTGTCAAAATGTTACAACCCTGGTCAACACTATATAGATAATATTCAAGTTAACGGAAATGGAATACTCCAGAATATACAAGATCATTCAAGGCTGTGCCAATAAGAGTAAACCACAACAACAACAAACATAGCAACATAAATGCTAAGAGATGTTATTCTTAATGATCTTGTATGCAAGTATTCGCTGCTAATAAAGCTAAATAGATTCACAAGTATACACAGCCATATACACGTAGAAGAAACAAAACCACACACTCATTCATACAACTACTCATAGTTACCATAGGCAAAACACACAGAACACTCATACATTCAACCACACATAGTTACCATAAGCATACCAAACAAGTCAGCATTGTCATATATACAAACACACACATGTCAAGTAAAAAAAAAAAAAAACAACCACCATACCCAGAACTTTCGCGAGGTTACCAGACGACGTCATTTTTGCTATATAAAGGCGCTGCCAGAACTCAGCGAGAATCAGTGTGATATCAGACATAGACGTGTTAACATCGCTTAGTGTTGAGTAGTACAAGTACTCGTGTAAATAAAGTAATAAATAAATTGTTGCCGCATTATAATTCTAAATTAATTTTTCCGTGTTTTAATTTGATGCAATAAAACGAATCCTTGAAGGATAAGCAATAAAACCGTTTTTACGAAAAGGTCTAAAAACGTAACAATTGGTGTCAGAAGTGGGATTGCAAAAATAATTAAAAGGACATTGCAATTTAAAAAAAAGGACATTATAAAATTAAAATGAATAATCATGAAATTTGATGAGTTAAAAGTTGAACAGCTGAAAAAGGAGCTCAGCAAGCTTGAATTGCCAGCTGCAGGTAACAAGGCTGAGTCGCAGAAGAGGCTGATAGATGAGTTTAAGAATCGTGGCATGGACATCGGGACATACGAGTTTGAGGACAAAGACGATGTGCAGGTATGCCCTCCTGCCACAACCAGCAGCATGGACATAAATTCAATGTTCGCTGCTATGATGATCGAAATGAAACAGAACTCTCAGCAGATAAAAGCAATCAGTGATGCACAAACTGCATCAAGAATCAGCAGTGAAAAGCTTGTAGCCGAAATAAGTGAGATAAAACAAAACTCTCAGCAGATGCATGAGGCATCAAGGATCAGCAGTGACAAGCTTGTAGCCGAAATAAGTGAAATAAAACAAAACTCTGAGCAGATGCAGGACAAGCTTGTTGCCGAAATAACTGAAATAAAACAGAACTCTCAGCAGATGCAGGAAAAGCTTGTAGCCGAAATACAGGAGTCAAATAAAGCAACGAACGAGACCCTCGTAGAGGTTTCTGAAGCCATTAACAGGAGGGTGGATGCTATTGAGAATAAATTCTCAGAGCTGGAGGAGCATGCAAAGGAGTTCGAAGAGAAATTGCATGCTCTAGAGGACAAAATGCATAACCTGGAGTGTAATGGCGGGCCAGTACGAGCAGTTGCGGAAGTTTGTGCGCGGATAAAAGCGCCATGCTTCGACGGCAGCGTACCATTAAGCATCTTCAAATTCCAGTTTGAGACGGTTGCTAGCAGCAATGGATGGGATGCTGAAGAAAAGGCCATAGAGTTGATCTTGTCCTTAAAGGGTACAGCCGCAGAGGTACTTGAGACTGTGCCAGTAAGCTGCAGAAACAACTATAATGAAATAATGGCAGCGTTGCAGCGCAAGTATGGTGGTGAGCACAAGCGCGATTTATACAGAATAGAATTGCGATGTAGAGTTCAGAAGCCTAACGAATCTCTACAAGATTTCGCAATGGAAATCGAGCGCTTAGTGCAGCTCACATATCCAGGCGAGAGTCACCCGTTCCTGGACCATTTTAAAACTGAGGCTTTCGTTAACGGCATTCGCGACTGTGATGTTAAACTGGCGGTGTGCGCTACGCAGAAATCCACTTTCGCTGAAACTGTGTCATTTGCGCTGGCTCAAGAGACTGCCAGGATGGTTTTCAAGCCACAGATATGTAAAGTGCGGAATGTGGATGTTTTGTCTGAGGAGGATAACAACCTAGTGGCTAGCGTTAAAGAGGCAATGCGACAACTGCTGGCAGAGAAGGCTATCAAAGAAAAGCCTAAGTGCTTTAACTGCGGAAAAATCGGTAATTTTCAGCGTAGCTGCAAAGCACAAAGGAAGAGAGGTAGATCTGTTTCGCCACCAAGAAACAGCAAGCGGGTGAACCAAACAACATCCCAAGAGTCCCCGTTAAACTAAAACGAGCTAGCACTAAGGGGCAAGAGCTAGCTCTCACAAACGAGGGCCCCACAATCTCCATATCAGTGATGCAGCAGAAAAATAGCAACCTCACTGCGTCCGGACACATCAACGGGGAAAAGCACGTACTTACCATAGACACAGGGGCATCGCAGTCAATAATAAGGCCCGATATAGTAAAGGGAAAATGCGAGCGGTTAAGCAACATACGGCTACGTACAGCTACTGGAGAGCCTGCTACTGGTTATGTTAAGGTGACTATAGCCAACATCAGCGTGAGACATGTGTTTATTGTTGCCGATATTGTCGATGAGGTTATTATTGGAGCCGATTTTATGATTAATCATGGCATTAATCTACATATGGGACAACAGCTGATGATTTGGCGTGATGTGGAAATACCCCTTGATGTTGGATATGACAACAAACCGCAAGTAACAAGAGTATTTGCTATTGAGAGTCAGACAATACCGCCGCAGTCTGAAACAGTCATATGGGCGCGGATGAAGGGAGATTGTGAGGACAATCGGTTGTGGGTTGTAGAACCGGCAGATCTAAAGAGAGAGCTTATAACAGCGAAAGCTCTAGTGAAAACTAGTGAAGGAGGAATAGTCCCTATAAGAGTGCTTAACTTGTCAGACCATGAAAAAGTCATCAAAGAAAATTCCGATGTTGGCCAGTGTACTCCAGCAGAGGCAATAATAAACTGCGAGAAGAAGATAGAGCCTACTAATTTGTCCGCAAAAGAACGTGAACAATTTGAGGAATACGTAGAAAAATGGGTAGCAGGTCTATCAGCGACAGATAAAAATAAAGCCAAGCAGTTACAAAAAAAGCATGCCAGTATCTTCGCCATGGGAAGCCAAAGCCAGGGTAGAACTGCATTGGATAAACATGAATTTAACACAGGCGAAGCTAAGCCGATTAAGCAGCCACCGAGAAGCGTACCACTAGCAAAGCGAGATAAAGTAAAAGAACTTGTAAGTGAAAAGGAGCGTGATGGTGTAATTGAGCCATCTTCTGGTCCTTGGAGTTCGCCTGTAGTCTTAGTTAAAAAGAAAGATGGCAGTATTAGATTCTGTGTAGACTACAGGAAGCTCAATGACATAACCAAGAAGGACAGTTATCCGCTCCCCAGGATCGATGACACTTTGGACACGCTAGCTGGTACCAAATGGTTCTCTACGCTGGACTTGCGAAGCGGATATTGGCAAGTGGAGATCGCAGAGAAAAATAAGGAGAAAACTGCCTTCAGTGTCGGCAACGAATTATGGCAGTTCAAAGTGATGCCATTAGGTCTCTGCAATGCTCCGGCCACATTTGAACGCCTAATGGAGAAGGTACTGATAGGACTTCACTGGAAGACATGCTTGGTATATCTCGACGATATAATCATGATGGGGAAAACTTTTGATGAACACCTCAACAACATGGCAGAAGTTCTTAAGCGGATATCATCAGCTGGATTGAAACTCAGCTTGAAGAAATGTGCATTGTTCCAGAAAGAAGTAAAGTATTTGGGGCATCGTGTTACAGCAGACGGAATCTCAACAGATGAAGATAAAATAAAAGCGGTAAGGGACTGGCATCAACCTAAAAATCTTCATGAATTGCGTAGCTTTTTGGGCCTTTGCACATACTACAGACGTTTTGTGCCGAATTTTGCCAGTGTAGCTGCAAGCTTGCATGAGCTGACAAGGAAGTCAAGACCATACCATTGGGGCGAGCCACAGGAAAAATCCTTCCAGAAACTCAAAGAATTATTATGTACGTCACCAGTGCTAGCGTATCCCATAGCTGGAGAAAAATTTGTGCTGGATACTGATGCGAGCGGCTATGGCATAGGGGGTGTACTATCCCAAGTAGTAAATGGCACTGAGAAGGTCATAGGGTACTATAGCCGTGTACTCTCAAAACCTGAGAGGAACTACTGTGTGACACGACGTGAGCTTCTGGCGGTATTGGAATGCAATAAACATTACCATAAGTACCTGTATGGTCAACACTTTACATTAAGGACCGATCACTCTGCACTGAGATGGCTATTGCAGTTTAAAAATCCTGAAGGGCAACTGGCAAGGTAGATTGAGCGCCTGCAGAGCTACGACTTCAGCATTGAGCATAGAAGGGGCACAAAGCATAACAATGCGGATGCTCTTTCGAGAAGACCGTGCTGTTTAGAGTGTAAACATTGTGTTAGAACCGAGCAAAAGGAAGGCGTTGTGGATGTTCGGCTAATGCACATCGGCCCTGATGAAGACTGGTCAGCGGCACAGAGGGACGACGATATACTAAGGCAAATTATAGCGGCCAAAGAAGAGGACAGACGACCATCCCGGAATGAAATTTCGGCTGAAAGCCCACTCGCCAAATCTTATTGGGCTCAGTGGAACAGCCTTAAGGTAATAAAAGGGTGTTTATACCGCGTATGGGAAAGTGTAGATGGCAAAACAACTTCAAATTTAATAGTTGTGCCATACTCCAAGATAAGTAAAGTATTACAGGAGTTTCATAATGGACCCAGTGGCGGTCATCTTGGAGTAACAAAAACACTTGAGAAACTGAAGCAGCGATTTTATTGGGTTGGATGTCAACAAGCCGTAGCTGACTGGATAGCAAAGTGCCCACAGTGCATAGCAGCCAAAGGCCCAGTAAGAAGAAGCCGGGGACAGCTGCAATAATACATCTCAGGAGCACCATTCGAGCGGATCGCAATGGATGTAGCAGGTCCCTTTCCCGTCACCGAAGCCGGACATCATTATGTACTTGTGGTAATGGACTATTTCAGTAAATGGCCAGAGGTATATGCTATACCTAACCAGGAAGCAAAGACAATTGTAAATGCTTTCGTCAACAACTGGGTATGTCGCTATGGTGTCCCAATAGAATTACCTTCCGACCAAGGAAGGAATTTCGAGTCTGCCATATTCAGGGAAATGTGCGAGTTGTATGGGATAAAGAAAACCAGAACGACGCCGCTGCATCCACAGTCTGATGGCATGGTAGAAAGGTTCAATCGCACCTTAGAAGAGTACCTACGAAAAGTAGTAAGCACCCATCAGAGGGATTGGGACGAGCACATCCCCAAATTTTTAATGGCATATAGGTCAGCTGTACACGACTCAACATCGAGAACGCCAGCCAAAATTATCTTCGGGACGGAATTAAAACTACCTGGTGATTTGGAATTTGGTGTTAAGCCAACTGTAGAGGAAGGAGCTATTACGTCCCAGGAGAAGGAGGATTTAAACGAACTGCATGAGTTCGTGCGCAATAGAATCAAGATGGTCAGTGACAAGATGAAGGCTAGGTATGACCGCGCAGCAAACTCGGAGGGATTTATGGAAGGACAATTGGTTTTACTGTATAACCCACAACGAAAGAAAGGATTGTCCCCAAAATTACAGACTCACTGGGATGGCCCGTATAAAGTGATTAAGAGAGTGAATGACGTTGTATACCGGATATAGAAGCACAATAGCCCAAGGTCGAAAATGAAGATAGTACATCTCGAACGATTGGCGCACTATGGAAGAGGTGGTTGTATGCCTATTCGGGTCGAACAGGCTTAAGTGGTCGGCAGTGTTACAAAGATTAGAAATAGATTTAAATAAAACGACAACGTGGCCATATGTACTTGGCAGCACTGCCAATTAATCTATAGTTGTCAAAATGTTACAACTCTGGTCAACACTATATAGATAATATTCAAATTAACGGAAATGGAATACTCCAGAATATACAAGATCATTCAAGGCTGTGCCAATAAGAGTAAACCACAACAACAACAAACATAGCAACATAAATGCTAAGAGATGTTATTCTTAATGATCTTGTATGCAAGTATTCGCTGCTAATAAAGCTAAATAGATTCACAAGTATACACAGCCATATACACGTAGAAGAAACAAAACCACACACTCATTCATACAACTACTCACAGTTACCATAGGCAAAACACACAGAACACTCATACATTCAACCACACATAGTTACCATAAGCATACCAAACAAGTCAGCATTGTCATATATACAAACACACACATGTCAAGTAAAAAAAAAAAAAAACAACCACCATACCCAGAACTTTCGCGAGGTTACCAGACGACGTCATTTTTGCTATATAAAGGCGCTGCCAGAACTCAGCGAGAATCAGTGTGATATCAGACATAGACGTGTTAACATCGCTAAGTGTTGAGTAGTACAAGTACTCGTGTAAATAAAATAATAAATAAATTGTTGCCGCATTATAATTATAAATTAATTTGTCCGTGTTTTAATTTGATGCAATAAAACGAATCCTTGAAGGATAAGCAATAAAACCGTTTTTACGAAAAGGTCTAAAAACGTAACAATATATATATATATATATATATATATATATATATATGTATATATATATATATATATATATATATATATATATATATCTATATATATATATATATATATATGTATATATATATATATATATATATATATATATATTATAAACTTATTCGACCTCACTTTTTTATTAATTTATTAGGTTTATTCAAGCAAAAGGTCTTTTATTTTTTATATAAAAATTGGGTTTATTAATCCAGTATTTCGCTACTTCTTTGTGTAGCTTCTTCAAGGATATGTAATTTAAAATTAAATGTTTTTCTTTTTTCAATTTAACATATACCAACAAAAATAATTTTTGCTATATTAATCACACAGGAAAGTCAACATCAATTTTATTAAACTTACACAGCAGAGCAGACCAGCTGTTTTCGAAAGTCGCAACACTTTCATCTTCAGTGCTCATGTGTATATTGTGTTTATCACCACTGTTTAGGTGGCTTAGTTGAATCTGATAACAGTTCGTATTTACACAAATTTTATTGTGAAAAAGAATCCGAGAACTGTATCAAGCTGATGTTAACACGTTTTTGTTTTATTATCCGTGTTACCGTTTGATTATTTTCTTCATGTCTCATTTTTCTGAATAATTTTTGTTTGTACATGTTAAATTAAAAAAAGAAAAACATTTAATTTTAAATTACATATCCCTGAAGAATCTACACAAAGAAGTAGCGAAATATTGGATTAATAAACACAATTTTTATATAAAAACTAATACACCTTTTCCTTGAATAAACCTAATAAAAAAAAATTAAAAAGAAAATATATATATATATATATATATATATATATATATATATATGTATATATGTATATATATATATATATATATATATATATATACATATATATAAATATGTATATATATATATATATATATATATATATATATATATTATGAAATTTATTTGTTGGGTGGTTAAGCAATGTCCATAAGCATTTCATTGGCGTTTTTACCAAATCGTCAGTAGACGATTGTTCTTTTTCAGTACGTTTGTGTATGTACAAGTTTAATGAAGTTGCAAAAAGACTTATATATCAAACCAATAACCAACATTTAATTAAATTTTTCTCTAACTGTTGTTTTAAATGTTTCACAGGATTTTGGGTTTTTAGGAACATAAAAAATATACATATGTATTAAGAAAAGAGGTTTGAGCGACAACGCTGGTTTTACAGGCTAGAATACTGCGTGTAAAAGCTAGACCTCTGCACAAATGTATTTGAACAAAAAAAAGTACTTCTAATATGGCAAAGTTTGTACATATTTTCCTACTGCAATCTGCTCTACAACAAAACGTTGTACCTATTTTCTAAAATAACAACATCAAGGAGCAATTTTGTTGTTTGGTCCATTATAAAAGTACTGCGTAATATTATGTTCGAGTCATTCATCAAACAAGCTGAGTAAGAATTGAAGATCAAACTTCATATTGCACAATAAGTTTCACTTGAAGGTTTAAGGCCCAAATTAGCGAGACGCGACGCTGCGCAAACGCGTCAGCTGATCCAATCTATTACATGGAAAATAGCGAAAATGCTTAACAACGTAGCGCAGCCAACCTATATAAAATAGAATTTTACGCAGAAATACGCAAGAGTGATGGCATGTATGTATGTTGAATGAGAGTGCGGCTCAAAAGCATTTTTTTTTGTACTTCTTGTTTGGTTTGATATTTGAACATATAGTTGATACATTTGCAGATATACATAGCATATTCAATAAATTAATTTGCTATATAATTTAATTTACTTTATAAAATCACAAAAGACTATAAATATTTTTTGTACAATAGTAGGTTAATGTTATACATACGTATGTATATGCAGATATATGAACGCATGGGCATAAATTCCTTTGGCACCAACATTACTACATATATAATTTATGTATGTACATGCAGGAAAATGTGTGGATAATGTTAAGCGACCAGTACGGTGCTATTAAGACAACCCGATAATAATAAACACAATCTTGCACTAATGCATGTCAGTAAAATTTTAAACCATATTCCTGACTGAGGGCAAAGTCAATCTCGGGATCTAAGGCATCGTTGTCTTGTGTTCACTACTTCAGCCAGCAACACCTATATAATATATATGTATTAGTAAAATTATGATATAGATTATACATATAATGAAGATGTTACATCTATCACAAGTTTAAAATAAACTATTGTACTATTTATACAATTTCGTACGTTTTCTGTACAAGCGCAAAAAGGAAAGTGCCATCACTGTTTCAAGCAGTTGTTTTTAAATGATAAACACCACAAGTTAAACAGTATTCTGTGATATTTTGCGCAAACATAAAAAGTTTAAACAAATAAACATTAATTTTCCATATCCATTTTACAATATACATATCTTCTTTTTTAATATTATCACTCAAATAAATTTAAACACTACAATTTGTTGTATGTACATATACATATATATGTACATACACAATTTTTTTCTGTAAAACATATGGTACGTTTTTAAGCGTTTTTAAGTTTTAGCGTCTCGCTAATGGAGCCTTTACAGATAAAAGAAATGATTTTTATGTTACGTTTTAGATTAAAACTTTTAGTCTGAATCTATGTGTCTGCATTGTATGGTGGTTAATTTAAGAATATGGAAATAAATGACGCAAGTATAAGTACATACATATATAATTGCATATTCATAGTTATAAATATTTATTGGCATGTATATTTCTACAACCATTAATTAATTTATTTTTTAATTTTAGACTCTTGAGAAATCTACTTCAAAATAATTCAATGTGTTTTTTACAATTTTACAAAGTTCAACTCCGCGGAAAATTTAATCAAAACCATATATGTAGTAATCTTAAGGCTTCAAACAATTAGAAAAGTATTCAATAGCAGTAAATCTAGAAAATAATAACATCATTATGAAATTTAATGTTGCTGTTAAAGTATTTGAAGTACAACAAGTAGGAACATAAAATATTAGAAACTTTTTTCTTATGTTTTTATTTTTGTATTTTCCGTATTTACTGAACAAGTACGAAGTCAGCTATATACGCGTTGGTATTCGTCCATCAAACCTTTCCTTCTCTTCATTACTCGCGTTTTGTTCGAATGTCTTGACTTATCCGAAATCTTATTCTTTGCAGACCTTTAGTAAAAGTAAGACAACAAATTTGTCAACCTTTTGTATAGAAAAGCTTATATATTAAAGAAAAATAAAATAAAATATATGAAATTAAATAAAGTGGCATTATTCATTTCCGCGAGTCGTGGCAAAATATGTATATTATTGAAAATATATTGAATATATAAGAAATATATTGAATATACAAGAAAAATTGGAAAAATATTTAGGGAAGCGAATATTGATTCTAATGATATCCTTGCGTATTTTGATATTCAGTGACAATCATTTGGGATGTGGAGAGAAGGATACTGTAATAGGTAAATCTAGTCCCAAGAATTGGCGTCATTGTCTTTCTTTTAAGAAAATCTCGCCGGTGATACTACGTTCTTATATTGCAACTGATGACTGTTTCCTTGCTTTCGAGAAATTGGTGGAATAAGCTGTGAGATTTTGATTTCATTTTGTGATTTATTTCACGATACTGTGTCAAGCCAAAATTCATTGCACAAGTAAGTTGTACTTTTAAAGAAAAAGAAAGGTATAAAACAAAATTTATTTCCATCTTTAGATGTATGAAATTATTGAGAATGTATACTTTTGGTGATCTCCCACTTTAAGTAGAATTTGTATGTGACGGTAGTCAAAATTTTCACAATGCTACAAACGAAACGGTTAGTTGAGGATCCCAACATTTATACTCCAAACATTGTAATCACAATGACCTTAGCGTTTTTGGTGGATTAAGTTCTATGGATTTATTGTCCACCACGGGCTTATTTAATTATTTTGGTCGATGGACTGATTTCATTTTGCTATCTTTACATATAATTATATAATTAGAATCCAAGTACAAATTTTATTTCATCCTTAAATTGTTAAGAATAATGATATATGAATAGCCTTTTATAACGATATATGATAGCCTTTTATATAAAAATATTACTGAATATATATAAAATATAAAGAATATCACAAATATACATGAATAATTCGTATTTTATTTATTTATTACAATGAAATAGGTATAGAATTGAACCGGTCAATATTAATGGTAACATCGAACAGTTCTGAGTAATCACCTCATCAATCATGTATGTTGCTAATACTTATCAATACTGATTAGTCAATTGACAAAATTGTACTAGAGTGAGAAGAGCTATATTAATGTCGGCAGAGTACGACAGAGATGCAAGTTCACATGTATACAAATGTTTACATCAGTTTTTTCATATTACCCTTAACAAATGGCTACACAAATGTTCGGTAGAGTAATTATAGAACTTGTAACTTAATGTAACACGTTTTTGTGATATTATATAAAAAAGGACTCTTAACCTTTGTAACAAGGTTACAGGTCAAGTGTGGGGTACGCCTGAAGGATAAATTTATACTAAATTAAATTAAAAATCAAAAAGCAAACATGGATTTAAGAACAAGTCGAAAGATACTTACAGATGCCTTTGAAGAAAAGATTTAATAGAGTTTGACGTCGCCGTTCCTGTATTCAGCGGATATGACAACTTAGATATTAACCGATGAATTCTTCAATTGGAAGATTATTTCAGCGTATTGCCTGCCAAGGACAAATGTGTAGCGATATGCAGGCGTCTAGAGGGGACAGCGAAGCAATACAAATTAGAGGCTTCCTTCGGTACGACGACCTTAAAAACTCAATGGTAAAAATTTTGAAGCGGATAGTTTCCCGCCAGGAAGTCTACTACAACAGAACACTGACGCCTGAAGTCATTCCATTTGGCAATTGCGGCCAAATCCGATACTTGGAAGCAGGAACTTGTGGACTTCATAATCGACGGCGTCCCTAGCTATGATAATCCAGTTCATTTGCTGTATGGCGCAAGCAGTATGGATGTTTTACTGCATCGTTTGGACAGATAAGAGTGTCGTTGACAACAGCGTAGAGCAATAAATACAGCAGTAAGCAGACCAAAAGTAGTGACCACGGGAAAAGCCGACGCCAAGCAATCTGAAGCCGATGTCCATTGTTACAATTACTCCCAGTTCGGGCATTAGCAAAGCCAGTGTCAAAGCCGCCCGCGGGATTCCTGTTTCATGTGTCGAGGTGTGACATTTCCACCAAGATTGTCTCAAGAAGAATACTGCAGCAGTTGCTGCCACAAGCGAAGCAGAAAACCAAACAAGCGCACAAATGAAATTAACATATTTTCTTTATTTGATACGGATATAATCACAGCTCGCGTTATATGACGAAAAGAAATTACCTTCATTTCGTGGTGTTGGAAATAAAATAAGAAGTGTGACCGATCGTATTGTATGTGCCATAATTTTTCAAAACAATGAAATGACATGTGATTCATTTGTGCTTTAATGAATCTATTAATAAAGATATACATCGTGCGCTAGTGTGTTTAAACATTTATAAAGATCCTAAGCACCCGTGGTAGACAATTTGTTCAATATATTGCAATTTTTAATACAAATAAAGTTTTAAATAGTTTTAAAGGTGTTATTTCTTCGAAAGGAAAATTTTCGAGATCATAACAAAATTGGTTCTAAAAATAAGACTTATGAGGTTGAAAACATTATGGATTAAACAAAAGAGGGTTATGAAGAAATTATGGAAATGCGTTGTAGTGTTAAAAATGTCATGAATGTGGACAGTGATGTGGACTAGACTAAAAAAAAGTGTTCACGAAATTAACGGCCCTTTTGATTGACACTTTTCTTAACAGGCACCTTTTAATCGATGGTTAGTCATTTGCTTTTCACTATCATTTAGTTACTTCACCAATACATTCGCTATTTAATATGGCAACATTTGAATATTGTGTTTACGAATAATAGTGTAATGGAAGTCCCAAATATATGAATTCTAGTTTTTTCATCTGTAGAAAAGGTGGACTTCAGTGATTTAGCAAAATCAAAGTTCTTAAATGTTATCCGATATTCGAGATTCAAATTTAAAACACTTCTCTCAGAAATATCTAAATTTATATAAAGGACTTTCACTAATTTTATTTCGAATTTATATTCATTTTTATTTCAACATGTATAGTTACATAAGATTACATCGCGTTTTCCAAAATTCATCGGAACTAATTTCTTCTTCGCCACTTGAACTGAAACTGTGTGGCTGTTTTTCTCATGCGCTCTTAAGAATGCGGCATTTTTATAAATATGTTTGATAGTCTAGCGATTGCCCGATGTACTTTACTGCAGAGTTTGATAATCTAAATCTTTTTCTAAATTCTTCACTAGACAAAAGGAAATTATTTCGACATTCAAGTGCTTGAATTATATATGTTAAGAAATATGTGCTGATTGCAATATTTGCTCATTTTGTTTTATTATTGAAGTGACAAGTAACATACTAACCAGAAGAATTTGTTCGGTTAAATTTAACAGCAACTTTTCGATTAACATCTGTCAGTTAAATTTTAATCATACATTGGGAAACACAATTTCAGCTAACTGCCGGTTAAAGTGTCAATTAAAATTTAATCAAACATTGTGAAAAGGGCCGTAAATCTACAGTAGAAAGCCAATATTTTAACAGATTGGTCTCTGCAACAGATTCAGTAGATTATTAGACCAACAAACGATGTGTCATTTTATAGTTGTCCTAAGCATTTGTCATACCTCGAACGGTCTGAAGTTAAACTAAAACTGTGCGAACTTTTTTTAAGTGACTCGGCCTACGCTACTCCAGTCGTTTTAGTAAGGAGAAAGAATAGGGGGCTCCATAAAATTACACTAAAGGATAACTATCCTTTGACTATAATAGGGAATTGCTTAAATTAGTAGGTAATAAACATTTTTTTAAAACTGCTTTCAAATCGCCTTTGGGCAATACCAATATCGTTATATGCCTTTCGACCTAAAAAATGCTGGTGCGGTATTTCAACGTTTTATAAATAGAGTCTTGGGGGATTTTATTGAAGCGGGCAAGATTGTGCTGTACTTGGATGATATTAGCATTGCAACAGAGACGGTTGAAGAACAAATATTTTTGGATGACTGAGACTCAATATGAATAAACACAAATTTGCATACCGGGAATTGAATTAGGGTATCATGTGAAATAAAAAGGAATTAGACGCAACGATCATCATATTCGGTCCATAAGTTAGTATTCTATGCCAACGAACTCTGAGGGAGTGGAACAATGTATGGGTCTAAACTTGTATTTACTGTTCATAGGTCGAACGAAAGAAATTTACATAACATTGAGAAGGCAATACCATTCGACAACCCGTATATTGATCATTTTGGTCATTACCAGCAGTTAGGTCGAAACGCAACTATATATTGGTAGTTGTGGATACATTCACAAAGTTCAGCATGTCTTATGCTGTAAACTCACCGGTTACGAAATATACATGTTGCGCTTTGGGCAAATATTTTATTAGCGACCGTGGTACGGGTTTTACCTCCGATTAATTCAATACATTTTTTAGTGAAAGGAATATTACGCATGTTAAAACTTCAGTAGCATCACCTTAATCGAATGCTAAAGACGAAACAATAAATAGAGATTTTAAGAGAATGCTATCGAAACTATCAATGGAACATTCTGATTGAACAGACAATTTATCGCAAGTTCGAGCTCGAATTCGCTATTAACAATTCAACTAATAGTTCTACCAAACAATCACCAGCCATGTTTCTTTTTGAAGTCGAATAACGAGGTGCAACTATTGATGAGCTGACAGAATATTTGCAAAACGTTTACGGAGAAGACGATAGGGATATGGAATTAGTGAGGAAAGATGCGTCAAAAGCCATTAGAAACTCACAGGAAAATAATTTCAAGTATTTCCATGATCGCCACAACCCAGCAAAGACTTTCGAACTTGAAGTCTTAGTAGTTTTAGAGAATGCTGTAACAACTCCTGGAATTATTAAAAAGCTATTGCCGAAGTACCGCGGTCCATATATTGTTCAGGAGCAATTAGGAAATGATCGTTACGAAACAGCTGACGTGGAAAATTGTCAAGTGACACAATTATCTTATAGAGGTGTAGTAAATTCTAGTCATTTAAAGAAATAGTTGGAAATAAAGGATATAAATATGCAAACTTGGTAAACACTGAAGGCAACAAGAGTCAGTACGAAGATTGCGAATTTTTAGATGACTTTTTAAAAGATCCGCTGAAATCGGGGTCGATTACTTAGCCAAGCTGGCCGAAATTGTGGTGATGTGTATTATGGTAATTCTTATAACTGTTGCCACTGGTATGGCAGCTTGGGCGATACGTGCTTGAAGTGTATTTGTTGGGTGGTGTAGTGTACACATATTTATGCACCACCCTTTCAACACAATTCAAAAAAACACAATTCATAAACTTAAGTTATTTTGTTCATATTAAATTACACCATAACTACGTCAATGAACTTATCACAATTTTAAATACAACATGACCGTGAACGCAAAAGTGCTTAATTGCAATTCGGTTTCAAAATATTCTTATTACTCCATGAAGTTCATTGACGAACAGAAAGTCATAAAAATACTTAGTTACCACTGGTAGATTCCATTCGCTTATGCAAAATGAATACAAAAATTGATATTGATAGAATTATGCTGAATAGACATACGTTTAGTATATAAGCGTAAAAATAATTTGAATAAAATCAGAAATAATCTTAATCCAAATTAGAAAGGTGTTTTTAATAATTCTCAAAAAATCGGCGTGCAAACGGTGCACTAATGCGGCAGAAGTGCTTTAAAATACTTACCCTTTTTTTATCCACTCCTAAAAACTTAATATACGCTAGAGTGATTAAGCTATTTCTATATGCATTTCATTGAGACATTTACAAATCATCAGTAGACCACTGTTTTCAAAACTAATATATATATATATATATATATATATATATATATATATATATATTATTAGGTCCCTAACTTTCAAGCTCGAAACCTGCTTATGTCGCATGAGCCGAGAAGGTTCCTAGGTTGGTATGACCGATTTCCGACAGATGGCGGCACTCAAAATTGCTCAAAATGAAAACTGTGCATTTGATCCTTAGAAAAGTCATTGCTCATGAGTCGAAGGATGTTTTTAATTTTGTACGATTAATGTCCGAAAATTCTTCAATGAATTAAATCGTTAACTATTTGATTATGTAATAAACTTAAGCAAAGATGTTGTGCATGAGCCGACGGATGTTTCTAAGTTCAGATACGCGGCGCCACTGGATTTATCATATATGATGTTAATAGCATTAGGCATAACTCATACCCAAAAAATTTTAATCACAAATTTGAAACCTTTTAAGGCTGGAAAGTAAACATACTGAAAAAACAACTCAGACATTTAAAGAAAATTAATTTTTAAAAATATATATGTACCATAAATATTTACGGCATAAAATTAAATCAAAATATTTCAAAAGATTGCAAGAACTATAGCTACCATGAAATGACATCGTTCGGTGCGACGAACATCGTGCGAGAAAACTACATGCCAATATTCAGAGTCCAAGGACAAATTTATCATCAAGCCGTATCGCTTCTACCTATGCCGGATGCAGATCCGTGATGAACAGATAGAACAACGATGTCAATACAATGCGAGCGCTAGACGAGGAATTGTGTCTGCGTTACAAGCCTTTTTGGCTGAATACAATGAATTGGTTTAGTTGTTTATAGTCGCCATTCAGAGAATGCCAGCCGATGACTAATCGAGCAGACAAATGAGCCTTTGGTCAGCTCGAAAGATAGTTCAATGCACCAAAAATCGATTAAGTGGTGATCGCAATAGTTGGGTAAGTTTTCGAATCGCGCGACATAATTCTTCAACGCAGAAATGGTGACGTTCAGCGAATCTCTGAAACCCATTGCTCATACGACGCATTGCAGTATCAGTAGTAGTGAACTGTATGTGCTATGACCATTAAAAATATTAAATTTCAGCAATTAAATTTGAAATTTTTAAATTTTAATTGCCAAAATTCTCAAATTTCATTTTGTGTGTGTTCGTGTGCGTGTTTTTTCCCACGGTTTAATAGGGGCGTTCACATTGTTGTTTTTTTAATATAATGTTGGGGTAGGCGTGGGATTTTTGTCTGTCCATATGTGACCTTGAGAATACATGTCCGTCTGTATGTGAGCGTGGGAATTTGTGTCTGTCCATATGTGACCTTGAGAATACATGTCCGTCGGTATGTGAGCGTGGGAATTTGTGTCTGTCCATATGTGGCCTTGAGAATACATGTCCGTCCATATGTGACCTTGAATATAGATGTCCGTCTGTATGTGAGCGTGGAAATTTCCGTCTGTCCATTTATACTGTGTACGCCTGGTGAATAAAAAAATTTAGAAGCATTTTTAGGAATTACACTATTTAAAAAGTGTAGTAGTTATATATGGAACCCTTAATGTTTGTGGTTCGTTTCTTCTTACTGGAGTGAGATTTTTTCTTTTAGTTTTTGTTTGTTTTTAATTTTGGTGTGTGTTTACTTACGATTTGTCGTCCAGCAAATCAGTTATTTCTTTTTTGTTTGCAATGCTTGAGTCTGGGGGAATAATTTGATTATTCTGATCTTGAAGACGTTGTGAAAAAAAAATTTACTATTCCATAAATATTGAAACTGATGTTTTGTTTATGTTATACATGACGATCATCGATGGATTTTATTTGGGGATCTGGATGATGGTGCGATTTCTGTATTTTGTAGAATATGAATATTTATGCTATGTTTAAGTGTGTGTTTTTTGTGTTCTGAGTGGCGATTGGAATGTCTGGCTGTCAGACAGTCTGTGTGTGTGACGATTTTTGAGTCTGTATGACAGTTCGCTTTTTTGCTTTCCTGATCAGTATAAAATGTGATAAGATGTACATATTCATGCGTACACAAATATCTACAAATTTATTTCATTTACGCATATACATACAAACAAATAATAAGCATTTATTCTTTGTGCCCAATAATTCCCTTGACCATTTGAATGAATGAATGAACCATTGTGTATGTTTGTTTGTGTGTTCTCTGAAAAAAAAATAAATATGTATGTAGGTTTTTTGTTTGAAATAAAAAGACATTTATTTTAATTTTTATAAGCATTTATTTAAAAGTTTGTTAACACTTTCATTTTTAAGTAAAATTGCATTCCTTAAGGCACAAACACCATAGTCGTGATAGCTACAATAGAGATATATTGAATGCTTAGTTTCCATTTGTTTGAAATTAATGCAGCCAATGTCTTCAATGTTATAAACTGTTTGATGAATAATTTTTTCCCGCCATTTTTTCTTCTCTCCCCCCTTAACATATATTTGTGAATTTCTTATATTCGATTTTAAAAACTTGCAAACGCTTTGAAATATGACTGATCCATCATTCCAGTTAATATGATGATAGTTTTTTGTTAACCAAACTGCTTCTCTCTGTTTTTTGGCTGATAAACATGCGAAATCAAAAGGAGGTTTTATGATGAAATTGAACCATTCCTTGTTGCTGAAAACTACAGCTAGTTCTTTTGCGATGAAGTCATTTGAATTAGTTTTGAAACCTTGCAAGTCTACAAAAACAATATCACCATCCATGTTATTTAATTTATAAGACCTTCCGGACTTGACCTTTTATTGGTATGTATTCTATTACGCGGTCATGAATAAGAACGCAGTAAGCTGATGTTTTTGCTGGAATATTTGTTGCTGTTTCAAATTCAATTTTTATGTCGATTGGTCCGGTATTGAGCGTTTCGTTTTGGTGACTGACATCAACTACAATAATTGGAGCGTTATTTTTAAACTCTTGACCTGTTAGAAGAGGTTGGGGTTGTTTCATGTAGTAGCTTTGTTGTAATCTTAGATACATATCATATAGAATCGCATAGCGCTCATTTTTGAACTTTATATTAAGATCGTCATATGGGTAAGAGGTTGAGTTTAAATGTACTTTTAAGTTAGTAAGATCACAATGAACAAACTTGTTTTCTTGTTGAAAGGCAATCAAGACAAAACGAGGGCATTCCATATGTGATTGGTTCCCGTATTAAGGTGTGGATTCATATGACAATCCCAACTACGTAATGCCATTGGTATAGCAGCACCATTATTAAGTATTTTGATCATATTAAATTTACTATGATCAGATAATTGCACATGTGGAATTCTCCATGATATTAGTGAAATTGTAAGTTTTGCTTTCTCAGTGGAAACATTCGAGTGTACAAGATCTTCATCGTTCTTATTACGCAAGAGTATCAATTCATGTTTACCATTTAGTAAAACTTTATTGTAGTCTTCAGCGAATCCTAAAAGAAGTTTGAGTGGTACATAGAAATTAAAATTTCCATTTTGAAGATCTATTTTATCAAGTTTATTCCATCCAGCATTTTGCAACACAACGCTTTCCGTAGGTGATAAAAAAACCAAATTTTTTATGGTACTGGTGGCTCCCAAATATCTTGTATGATCAATTTCAATACCATTCAGTTCATAGCGGATTTCATCAAAGAGATATGCAACAAAATTATTTTTCAACTGAAAGTTGGGTGTAGATTTCGATGTTTTTTCGTCTACAACAAGTCCTTCCACATATATATAGCTTTCACTGGGTAACACATATAGATCTTGGTTTTGTATTGAAATTCATAATTTCATCGTTGTTGTTAAAAGACTGAAGGTATGGTATGTATGTGTGATAATCCTTTTTGATAATATTTTCGTCAGATATTGTTTCATCTAAAACGTCTATTATTGAACTCATTTTGTTTTCAGTTTAAAGTTCAGTGACTTGAGAAAACTCTTGTTTGCTGCTGTAAGCGATTTTTGACGAACAGATCTTTTCAATTGTTGCTTAGATTGTAAAGTTTGAGAATTAGATGTTGCTGTAGTATTCTTCGATATACTCGTGTTGTATATTATCATTATTTAGTTGTCCTTAAATGTATTCGTATTGTAATTTCCTCACCTCTGAAATTAATTAAGTCGCCGTTTTGATCAACTACGCGAAGAGCTAGTGAACTTATCTCTCTGGAGTTTACTGGCAAATAAATAAGATTTTTGGGAAAGTCAACTATTTTATATCCAGCCGGTACATTAATCGGAAATTCATGTAGTGTATGAGCTTTAGAATTATTCATATAAGTATTAACCACAATACTGCTTTCAATCCTCAAGAGATTCACCTTAAAGATATTCACTGGAAGATCAGAGTAATGTTCTTCGTTTGGCGTTAATATTCTGCTATTGAATCCTAAAATTCTACCTATTGTATTCTCTTTATTAAAATATATTGGTTCTTTAGAGCTGCTGACTTTGACTTGCATTGTATTGTTATTAGCTTCAATCAAAATTTTGTTTTCTGGTCTATATCGTTTCTATTGTTCTTCTATATAGTTAACTATATCATTTAATTCATAAGATCCAATCGGTATTTCAATTACAAGTTCACCGATATGAAATATATTGTTGTCGACATCCACATTCGGGATACTGTTGTATGAATGAAAATCAGTTAGAGCACATTCATAGGTTCCGTTTAAATCAATAGGAGGAAAATAATTAGCAGATAGCTCTGATGTATTGGAGGTCAGAGTCAATGTTATTGACATTGTGACTGTTTGATTGTAAATAAATGAGGTTAAACACACAGTATGATTTATAAGAAGCAGTTTCGTATTTATTGTTTATTTACTTATTTTAAACTAAATTAAATATTGATGTCATTGTTGTTGTTGTTGTTGTTTATTTATTGTATTCTTCCATTTACAATATCTCATCTTTGCTTATCCAAGAATTGTGCTCATTACCAAAGCCCAGCCACTTGACAAACACCTTATGTCCTTTAGTTTTGAGAACCTTTTCAACTAGGTAAGTATTAGGATATCTGGTTTTTGAAAGTTCTTCTTCATAGAATCCACCTTTAATAGGATTACCGCGATAGTCTTCTAATATATATGTTGTAGGATATGTATTTTGTACTCTTTTAATTGTAAAGATTTCTGTTGTCCAATTCGGAGTATAACCTTTTTCAAAAATGTTTTTATATTTGCTTATGCGTACATGATCTCCTGCATTAAATTTTGACATTTTATACATCTTTAAATGTGTTTAAAAGCTGTTTTTCATTTATTGAATTTACTTTGATCGGTGACATTTTAATGTTGCGATGAATTTTTCTATTGTGTGCATCAAGTAAATGTCTATATATATCAATCCAATTATATGAACCATTTAAGCTAAATTCCTTCCACATCATTCCTTTTAATGTTCTATTGAATCGTTCTACTATTGAGGCTTTCATAGTGCTATATGTTAAGTAGTGATTAATATTGTATTTATTCATCAACTGACTGAAATGTTTATTGAAAAATTCTTTACCATCGTCTGTTTGCAAGTTTTTCGGTATTCGTCCCAATTTGAAAATATTCTTCATTGCCTGAGTTGTTTCGAATGCATACTTTCTTCTCAAAGGTACTGCCCAAGCAAATTTTGAGAATGTATCAATTACAGTTAGCAAAAATCGATAATTTCTATTGTCTAAGGAATAATTTCCCATTTCAACTAAATCAGCTTGCCAAAGATCATCTATTCCTTTCATCACAACTCTACGACGTACAAAACGTTTTCGAGCCTGCTTATGCAATTCATTTACAACATTTCTCTTTAAAGACATCTTATTTTTCCAGTCGCTGTTTTAAGTGTGTTGTGATCTACTTGATGCACTTGCACCTATTGATACGAACATGTAATTTTCTATTCTATAAATTTTTTCTCGTAGCTCTTCAATTTCCATATCAAAAAGTGATTTATTACCATCCATTTTCTTATTGATATCCTGCAAATGAGCATTAAGATTTTCTAACTGGAAAGCTACTTCTTGTTGCTGTTTTTTGAGTTCAGTTTGCAGAAACAATTTACTGATAACATCGTTTTCCTCCAGAGCATTTGCAACATTTTTGATTCTCTTGTATTGGACATCAATGATTTTGTTCGTATCCATAAAGAAGCCCAACAACTTAGGCGCATTTTTGGTTGAAATTACTTCACTTCTATCGTTAATATAATGCCCAAATTTATCAACGGACATGTTTTATATAAAAATCTATGTATGTATATAGTTTATACAATTATATTAGCTTCACGTAGTTCTTCAATAATTGAGACAATTTCGTTGTTGTGATTAGTATGGCATGCAGACTGTGATGCAAGCAGTAGTCTAAGTCGATCTACCAACTCGTTTGGATCATCCCAGTATATATAGTTTGGATTATGAGGGTTAAACTGCATCAAACCCCTTCCTAAATAATTACTTTTTGTTACATCTGATGAGCCTGTATGATTGTCTCCTTTGAAAAGTTTTCCAATAATATGTTTGTACTTATGGGCTATGCTCCCTTTGATTTGACCATCAGACTTATAGCCTCTCCTGTGGGCATTGGTAGCAAGTAATATTTTTTTATATATTTCAAGCTCGAATTTATCATAGTTTTTTGGTGCTTTATGAAACATTAAAGAAAAGAGTTCTGGCGTGAGCGCACATATTTGTCCACCAACCTGTATCTTATCTTGATTTAACTCGATGGTGCTATTACCAAATCTCCATTCGTTATTATTATCTTTATATGGACCATAGTTAGTATCTAGTTCGTTTCTCGATTGCAATAGTGATAAGTCAGAATAACTTTCTTCATTATTCGAATTTTGTGAGTAAAAGTCATCTTCATCATAATTACTGCTACTTTTACTATTAGATTGCTTAAAAATTTTTTCTTCACTTAGTTTCTTGGGCGTACTCGTTTCCAATTTTATTGTTGAATTCTGAGGATGAAAACTTTCATTGTCATCAATTCCAGTTTCCTTATCACTCGGTTCTTTTTTAACTGGTCTACCAACGTATTTAGAGCTATTGATAAATTCGTTTAAAGGTTCTGTGATAGGCTTGAATGTATCGGTTAATTGCTGATGTGTATCTATTTCACCAGTTTTTATACTACGAAGCTTTTTCTTCAAGATATTTCTTGTTGCCACCAAGTCTTTAAGAATTTGTTCATTCATTTTAGCTATCAGGTCAGTTCAATAGGAAGCAGAACAAGTTATCAGGTCAGTTTAACAGCTATCAGGTCAGTTTATCAGGTACCAGATCAGCTTATCAGGTCAATTTAACAGCTATCAGGTCAGTTTATCAGGTACCAGATCAGCTTATCAGGTCAGTTTAACAGGTATCAGGTCAGTTTATCAGGTATCAGATCTGCTTATCTGATCAGTTACAATAATCATATGTATAAAGTTTGAAGTCAGATTAAATACTGCAGGGTGCATTTGATGAACAGTAAATTATATTATGATGAAGTAATCAAATGACTTTCTATAACGACCATTGTTTAGTTCATTATCTTTACTTATCACCAAAAATCCGTATTTTTCCTTCCAACATTCTCTACAAATTCGTTGAAACATTTCAAAGTTCTTGTCGCTGGCAACGTGATCATCATATACATGTTTCATATTTGTCGCATCTTGTTTAAACATAATAATTACATTAGCATTATCTCTTATCAAATATTTTGGAATCCGCGTGTAAGTTTGACACAAGTAAAATGAGTCTACGTTCTTATGACGACCCATACAAAAATATGCACGTATATTGTTTTGCTTTTCACATGCAACATCATCAAAAATCATAATTGAATTGCTTTTAGCTTCACTAGGAGGAACAACGTACTCGTTTTCTGCAAATGTGTAGTATCCCATTCCTTTAATTGGTAAAATTAATTTCTTTAGGTATTCATATTTAGGTTGATATGATATGAATACCTATATTTAGGTTGATATAAAGATTTTGAGTACAAGTAAATATTTTCAAACTTGAGACCATTAGGACTTTCCAGCAAACTAATCATTATGTTAGTTTTTCCACAATTCGAAGGACCAACTATTAATGCTCGAATAGAATTTGGTAACAAGGAACTATGTCTTATTTTTTTACTGTCATTTGAACAAATATCAGCATTATGAACTTAAATTTTTTTATGTTGTTTTATGAAGCGCATTTTAATAACTACTTGCTAAACTTGCAAACAATATCTTTTATTGTAGATTAAATTAATATGGTTGTACTTTATAACAAAAGTTTTAGTCACAAACAAACTATCGTTGGAGAAGGTTTACTAAATAAAGCAATAAATTCTCTACCTTTTGAATTACATCTTCCTGGATACCGGTATTGTGGACCTGGCACAAGATTACAAAAGCGTTTAGATAGAGGAGATAAAGGAATTAACTTATTGGATGCTGCTTGCAAAAATCACGATATTGCTTACTCGAAAAATAAAGACTTAAACAGCAGACATCAAGCTGACAAAATTCTTGAAAATAAGGCTTGGGAAAGAGTTCTTTCAAAAGATAGTGATCTAGCAGAAAAAACATTTTCATATATAGTCACCAACGCAATGAAAGCAAAAACTAAACTTGGTATGGGTGTTGAAACAAAGAAAAGGAATACAGTGAAAAGACCATCACCACGAATTCGTATAAATGACAAAAATCTGTTTCATAAAACAATTAAATCAGCAACAAAGATATTGAAGAAGGAAAAACCACAAGATATTAATTCAGCCATTAAGATTGCTCGTAAAGCTATCAGTAAATCTCTTATTTATTCTCTCTAAATCTCTTGTTTATTTCTCTTAACAATACAACAATTTTTTTTACTTATTAAAAGATTTAACTACTTAAATAAATATAAAAATTATTACTTAAAAATAGGGATACAGTTATAGCATTGCTTCTTCCTCTTCTAGTCTTTAAATTTCCCACAGTAGCATGTCAAGTTCATAATCAGGATTAGTTTCTTCGATTCAAAAATTATACCATGCATATGTACTCATCTTATCACTTCTTATTTTTCTTTTATCGTCTGCATAATTTAATACTACTTTATTTATTTCATTTGTATAAATTTGATGAATTTTTTTATTTAAATGTTAGCATATCATCATACACAGTCGACTTATTGAATAAGCAATTTCTATATGAAGCTATACTATAATTATTAAGAATGCACTTCTTTACTCCTTTCGATTTTTTAATATCACTTTGATATTGCACACTAAAAGAGTACATTTTGACCGCAATTCCTTCATTACCTTTCCACAATTCTCATCCTTCATCATACCCAATACCTTTTTGTTTACCAGAGGAAATCCATATACATTGTCTTTTGGGTAATCTGATGTATCAAACTTATGGTCGACGTCAGTTTTTAAATCAGCGTAAAAGTCTTCTGTTTTTACTGTGTAAATGAAAGAGTCAGTATCCATATAATTCAGTGATAAATTTGACTTGAATTTGGGTTGCATGTACCCATAATGGAAATCATACATTTTCCATTTGGAAAGCTCTAATACACAAAATCCTAAATATATAGGCTTATTGTAATATTCTTAGAAAATATTGACAAACTATGAAAATTAGGTTTAGATATCCAATCTTGAGCTCCTAAATGATTACAGTTTGTTCTTTTCCAGTTGTCTTATTTTTTTACTGTCATTTGAACAAATATCAGCATTACGAACTTAAATACTTTTATGTTGTTTTATGAAGCGCATTTTAATAACTACTTGCTAAACTTGCAAACAATATCTTTTATTGTAGATTAAATTAATATGGTTGTACTTTATAACAAAAGTTTTAGTCACAAACAAACTATCGTTGGAGAAGGTTTACTAAATAAAGCAATAAATTCTCTACCTTTTGAATTACATCTTCCTGGATACCGGTATTGTGGATCTGGCACAAGATTACAAAAGCGTTTAGATAGAGGAGATAAAGGAATTAACTTATTGGATGCTGCTTGCAAAAATCACGATATTGCTTACTCGAAAAATAAAGACTTAAACAGCAGACATCAAGCTGACAAAATTCTTGAAAATAAGGCTTGGGAAAGAGTTCTTTCAAAAGATAGTGATCTTGCAGAAAAAACATTTTCATATATAGTCACCAACGCAATGAAAGCAAAAACTAAACTTGGTATGGGTGTTGAAGCAAAGAAAAGGAATACAGTGAAAAGACCATCACCACGAATTCGTATAAATGACAAAAATCTGTTTCATAAAACAATTAAATCAGCAACAAAGATATTGAAGAAGGAAAAACCACAAGATATTAATTCAGCCATTAAGATTGCTCGTAAAGCTATCAGTAAATCTCTTAAGGGGAAAAAAGCTCGTGTTATAATACCGCGTATTATAAATGTTCAAAAAATTTCTGGTTTTTTGCCCATAATACCGATTCTAACTGCTCTAGGTGCATTTGGTAGTCTAGCAACTGGAGGTGCCGCTATAGCTAGAGCTGGAAATGCAACAAAGAATTCAAAAAAACAACTTGAGGAAGCCACCAGACACAATAAGGCAATGGAGTCTATTGCTGTGGGAGAAGGACTGTACCTTAAACCATATAAAAACGGTTATGGACTTCTTTGTAAAGATCATTCAAAAAACTATTAGAAATGCTACCCAACAGACCATTATCAGAATTTGATCTAAGAAAATTTTCAAAATATATTCCACACTTTAGAGGAGTTTATATGTTGGATTCACTACCAAAACGACCAAAGACTGTAGAGTGTGGAATAATCAATTTGGATTTATCAACAGGCCCAGGTACTCATTGGGTAGCATACTATAGAAACAAGAATGAAAAACAATATTTCGACAGCTTTGGAAATTTACAACCTCCTCTAGAATTAATCAAATATTTAGGTAGAAATATTCAATACAACTACAATCAATATCAACTTTAATACATATAATTGTGGTCACTAATGTTTGAAATTTCTTTATGATATAACCAAAGATATTAAATAAAACACAATCATATATATTTATATACATACATATTAAAAACATTTTCTTTTTTATTATATTATTTTTTTTCTTGTTAATTACAAAATATATGAACATAACATATTTTTTACTGCCAAACGGGGTACTGGGAGTTTGGTATTAAAACCTCATTCATCTCGCTTTCTAAGATCAGGTTTCGCTCTCCTTTTCTTTGTAGTCGATATTTATTATTCGAAAGATCTTCTAATTCTACATTGGTCAATGCATTGTATCGGTTGGGGAGAAACATTATGTGGTTTTCCAGCTCAAGTTGAACTGTTTCCCCATACTTTGTTGTTACTCGCTTTGCACGTACGATAGTGTGTTTGGATAATTCATCTAGATCCTTTATATGGATTAAGGATTTTGTATTGTACGAATTAAATTTTTCCACTAGACCCATTGCGGTAGAAATTTTTCAATACTTATAGCTTTGAACTCTTATTGCAAACTAATCTCGATTTTAGTTTTCTAGACTGTAAGAAGCTTAACAGAAAATCACTATACAATGATTTTTTTGTTTTATTTTTGACAAAAGACGAAGTGAGGAAATATTAAATATATATAAGTATTTAAAACTAAGTAGTTGAAAAAGGATAGAGAGATGTCATATATACGTATTCATTTTTTTGCGTCGAATTTTAAATTATTTTGTGGACTAAAAACGCTGACATCGTTCTTTTTTTTTTATATCATAACATGCACCTTAGTACTGGTTCGTTGAAAACAATTATTAGTAGAGAACTAAAATCCTAAATCAAAAAGATCGGAACTAAATTTTAGTAATAGTATAAAATATTTCATAAAATCATGAGTGACATTAGAAACAAGCTCGCACAATTCTTAGTTGTTTTTGAGAGATGTGTAATATACGAACACATGGAAATGGTGAAAATGTTCCTCGATATGTTGAATGAAAATGATGATTTTGGTATAATGGAAGATGAGGACAAGTACGATGGTCACTTTAAGTCTTGTCCATGGAGCCATCCAGATTGTGAGGAGGGGCCAGATACCTGCCGGTGCTCCGTATTTTACTTAAGAAAAATTGTGATAAATCATTTAATTAATTCATATTATGCAATATTTCGATGAAACTAAATAATAAATCACCAAACAAAATAAAACAAATTGTGAATGTTTTTTGCATTTTAAATATATTTGTACAATTTTTTTTGTTTATTTCTCTTAACAATACAACAATTTTTTTACTTATTAACAGATTTAACTACTTAAATAAATATAAAAATTATTACTTAAAAATAGGGATACAGTTATAGCATTGCTTCTTCCTCTTCTAGTCTTGAAATTTCCCACAGTAGCATGTCAAGTTCATAATCAGGATTAGTTTCCTCGATTCGAAAATTATACCATGCATATGTACTCATCTTATCACTTCTTATTTTTCTTTTATCGTCTGCATAATTTAATACTACTTTATTTATTTCATTTGTATAAATTTGATGAATTTTTTATTTAAATGTTAGCATATCATCATACACAGTCGACTTATTGAATAAGCAATTTCTATATGAAGCTATACTATAATTATTAAGAATGCACTTCTTTACTCCTTTCGATTTTTTAATATCACTTTGATATTGCACACTAAAAGAGTACATTTTGACCGCAATTCCTTCATTACCTTTCCACAATTCTCATCCTTCATCATACCCAATACCTTTTTGTTTACCAGAGGAAATCCATATACATTGTCTTTTGGGTAATCTGATGTATCAAACTTATGGTCGACGTCAGTTTTTAAATCAGCGTAAAAGTCTTCTGTTTTTACTGTGTAAATGAAAGAGTCAGTATCCATATAATTCAGTGATAAATTTGACTTGAATTTGGGTTGCATGTACCCATAATGGAAATCATACATTTTCCATTTGGAAAGCTCTAATACACAAAATCCTAAATATATAGGCTTATTGTAATATTCTCAGAAAATATTGACAAACTATGAAAATTAGGTTTAGATATCCAATCTTGAGCTCCTAAATGATTACAGTTTGTCCTTTTCCAGTTGTCTTATTTTTTTACTGTCATTTGAACAAATATCAGCACTACGAACTAAAATATTTTTATGTTGTTTTATGAAGCGCATTTTAATAACTACTTGCTAAACTTGCAAACAATATCTTTTATTGTAGATTAAATTAATATGGTTGTACTTTATAACAAAAGTTTTAGTCACAAACAAACTATCGTTGGAGAAGGTTTACTAAATAAAGCAATAAATTCTCTACCTTTTGAATTACATCTTCCTGGATACCGGTATTGTGGACCTGGCACAAGATTACAAAAGCGTTTAGATAGAGGAGATAAAGGAATTAACTTATTGGATGCTGCTTGCAAAAATCACGATATTGCTTACTCGAAAAATAAAGACTTAAACAACAGACATCAAGCTGACAAAATTCTTGAAAATAAGGCTTGGGAAAGAATTCTTTCAAAAGATAGTGATCTTGCAGAAAAAACATTTTCATATATAGTCACCAACGCAATGAAAGCAAAAACTAAACTTGGTATGGGTGTTGAAGCAAAGAAAAGGAATACAGTGAAAAGACCATCACCACGAATTCGTATAAATGAAAAAAATCTGTTTCATAAAACAATTAAATCAGCAACAAAGATATTGAAGAAGGAAAAACCACAAGATATTAATTCAGCCATTAAGATTGCTCGTAAAGCTATCAGTAAATCTCTTAAGGGGAAAAAAGCTCGTGTTATAATACCGCGTATTATAAATGTTCAAAAAATTTGTGGTTTTTTGCCCATAATACCGATTCTAACTGCTCTAGGTGCACTTGGTAGTCTAGCAACTGGAGGTGCCGCTATAGCTAGAGCTGGAAATGCAACAAAGAATTCAAAAAAACAACTTGAGGAAGCCACCAGACACAATAAGGCAATGGAGTCTATTGCTGTGGGAGAAGGACTGTACCTTAAACCATATAAAAACGGTTATGGACTTCTTTGTAAAGATCATTCAAAAAACTATTAGAAATGCTACCCAACAGACCATTATCAGAATTTGATCTAAGAAAATTTTCAAAATATATTCCACACTTTAGAGGAGTTTATATGTTGGATTCACTACCAAAACGACCAAAGACTGTAGAGTGTGGAATAATCAATTTGGATTTATCAACAGGCCCAGGTACTCATTGGGTAGCACACTATAGAAACAAGAATGAAAAACAATATTTCGACAGCTTTGGAAATTTACAACCTCCTCTAGAATTAATCAAATATTTAGGTAGAAATATTCAATACAACTACAATCAATATCAACTTTAATACATATAATTGTGGTCACTAATGTTTGAAATTTCTTTATGATATAACCAAAGATATTAAATAAAACACAATCATATATATTTATATACATACATATTAAAAACATTTTCTTTTTTATTATATTATTTTTTTTCTTGTTAATTACAAAATATATGAACATAACATATTTTTTACTGCCAAACGGGGTACTGGGAGTTTGGTATTAAAACCTCATTCATCTCGCTTTCTAAGATCAGGTTTCGCTCTCCTTTTCTTTGTAGTCGATATTTATTATTCGAAAGATCTTCTAATTCTACATTGGTCAATGCATTGTATCGGTTGGGGAGAAACATTATGTGGTTTTCCAGCTCAAGTTGAACTGTTTCCCCATACTTTGTTGTTACTCGCTTTGCACGTACGATAGTGTGTTTGGATAATTCATCTAGATCCTTTATATGGATTAAGGATTTTGTATTGTACGAATTAAATTTTTCCACTAGACCCATTGCGGTAGAAATTTTTCAATACTTATAGCTTTGAACTCTTATTGCAAACTAATCTCGATTTTAGTTTTCTAGACTGTAAGAAGCTTAACAGAAAATCACTATACAATGATTTTTTTGTTTTATTTTTGACAAAAGACGAAGTGAGGAAATATTAAATATATATAAGTATTTAAAACTAAGTAGTTGAAAAAGGATAGAGAGATGTCATATATACGTATTCATTTTTTTGCGTCGAATTTTAAATTATTTTGTGGACTAAAAACGCTGACATCGTTCTTTTTTTTTTTATATCATAACATGCACCTTAGTACTGGTTCGTTGAAAACAATTATTAGTAGAGAACTAAAATCCTAAATCAAAAAGATCGGAACTAAATTTTAGTAATAGTATAAAATATTTCATAAAATCATGAGTGACATTAGAAACAAGCTCGCACAATTCTTAGTTGTTTTTGAGAGATGTGTAATATACGAACACATGGAAATGGTGAAAATGTTCCTCGATATGTTGAATGAAAATGATGATTTTGGTATAATGGAAGATGAGGACAAGTACGATGGTCACTTTAAGTCTTGTCCATGGAGCCATCCAGATTGTGAGGAGGGGCCAGATACCTGCCGGTGCTCCGTATTTTACTTAAGAAAAATTATGATAAATCATTTAATTAATTCATATTATGCAATATTTCGATGAAACTAAATAATAAATCACCAAACAAAATAAAACAAATTGTGAATGTTTTTTGCATTTTAAATATATTTGTACAATTTTTTTTGTTTATTTCTCTTAACAATACAACAATTTTTTTACTTATTAACAGATTTAACTACTTAAATAAATATAAAAATTATTACTTAAAAATAGGGATACAGTTATAGCATTGCTTCTTCCTCTTCTAGTCTTGAAATTTTCCACAGTAGCATGTCAAGTTCATAATCAGGATTAGTTTCCTCGATTCGAAAATTATACCATGCATATGTACTCATCTTATCACTTCTTATTTTTCTTTTATCGTCTGCATAATTTAATACTACTTTATTTATTTCATTTGTATAAATTTGATGAATTTTTTATTTAAATGTTAGCATATCATCATACACAGTCGACTTATTGAATAAGCAATTTCTATATGAAGCTATACTATAATTATTAAGAATGCACTTCTTTACTCCTTTCGATTTTTTAATATCACTTTGATATTGCACACTAAAAGAGTACATTTTGACCGCAATTCCTTCATTACCTTTCCACAATTCTCATCCTTCATCATACCCAATACCTTTTTGTTTACCAGAGGAAATCCATATACATTGTCTTTTGGGTAATCTGATGTATCAAACTTATGGTCGACGTCAGTTTTTAAATCAGCGTAAAAGTCTTCTGTTTTTACTGTGTAAATGAAAGAGTCAGTATCCATATAATTCAGTGATAAATTTGACTTGAATTTGGGTTGCATGTACCCATAATGGAAATCATACATTTTCCATTTGGAAAGCTCTAATACACAAAATCCTAAATATATAGGCTTATTGTAATATTCTCAGAAAATATTGACAAACTATGAAAATTAGGTTTAGATATCCAATCTTGAGCTCCTAAATGATTACAGTTTGTCCTTTTCCAGTTGTCTTATTTTTTTACTGTCATTTGAACAAATATCAGCACTACGAACTAAAATATTTTTATGTTGTTTTATGAAGCGCATTTTAATAACTACTTGCTAAACTTGCAAACAATATCTTTTATTGTAGATTAAATTAATATGGTTGTACTTTATAACAAAAGTTTTAGTCACAAACAAACTATCGTTGGAGAAGGTTTACTAAATAAAGCAATAAATTCTCTACCTTTTGAATTACATCTTCCTGGATACCGGTATTGTGGACCTGGCACAAGATTACAAAAGCGTTTAGATAGAGGAGATAAAGGAATTAACTTATTGGATGCTGCTTGCAAAAATCACGATATTGCTTACTCGAAAAATAAAGACTTAAACAACAGACATCAAGCTGACAAAATTCTTGAAAATAAGGCTTGGGAAAGAATTCTTTCAAAAGATAGTGATCTTGCAGAAAAAACATTTTCATATATAGTCACCAACGCAATGAAAGCAAAAACTAAACTTGGTATGGGTGTTGAAGCAAAGAAAAGGAATACAGTGAAAAGACCATCACCACGAATTCGTATAAATGAAAAAAATCTGTTTCATAAAACAATTAAATCAGCAACAAAGATATTGAAGAAGGAAAAACCACAAGATATTAATTCAGCCATTAAGATTGCTCGTAAAGCTATCAGTAAATCTCTTAAGGGGAAAAAAGCTCGTGTTATAATACCGCGTATTATAAATGTTCAAAAAATTTGTGGTTTTTTGCCCATAATACCGATTCTAACTGCTCTAGGTGCACTTGGTAGTCTAGCAACTGGAGGTGCCGCTATAGCTAAAGCTGTAAATGCAACAAAGAATTCAAAAAAACAACTTGAGGAAGCCACCAGACACAATAAGGCAATGGAGTCTATTGCTGTGGGAGAAGGACTGTACCTTAAACCATATAAAAACAGTTATGGACTTGTTTGTAAAGATCATTCAAAAAACTATTAGACCAAACAGACCATTATCAGAATTTGATCTAAGAAAATTTTCAAAATATATTCCACACTTTAGAGGAGTTTATATGTTGGATTCACTACCAAAACGACCAAAGACTGTAGAGTGTGGAATAATCAATTTGGATTTATCAACAGGCCCAGGTACTCATGGGGTAGCATACTATAGAAACAAGAATGAAAAACAATATTTCGACAGCTTTGGAAATTTACAACCTCCTCTAGAATTAATCAAATATTTAGGTAGAAATACTCAATACAACTACAATCAATATCAACTTTAATACATATAATTGTGGTCACTTATGTTTGAAATTTCTTTATGATATAACCAAAGATATTAAATAAAACACAATCATATATATTTATATACATACATATTAAAAACATTTTCTTTTTTATTATATTATTTTTTTTCTTGTTAATTACAAAACATATGAACATAACATATTTTTTACTGCCAAACGGTGTACTGGGAGTTTGGTATTAAAAACTCATTCATCTCGCTTTCTAAGATCAGGTTTCGCTCTCCTTTTCTTTGTAGTCGATATTTATTATTCGAAAGATCTTCTAATTCTACATTGGTCAATGCATTGTATCGGTTGGGGAGAAACATTATGTGGTTTTCCAGCTCAAGTTGAACTGTTTCCCCATACTTTGTTGTTACTCGCTTTGCACGTACGATAGTGTGTTTGGATAATTCATCTAGATCCTTTATATGGATTAAGGATTTTGTATTGTACGAATTAAATTTTTCCACTAGACCCATTGCGGTAGAAATTTTTCACAACTTATAGCTTTGAACTCTTATTGCAAACTAATCTCGATTTTAGCTTTCTAGACTGTAAGAAGCTTAACAGAAAATCATTATACAATGATTTTTTTGTTTTATTTTTGACAGAAGACGAAGTGAGGAAAAATTAAATATATATAAGTATTTAAAACTAGGTAGTTGAAAAAGGATAGAGAGATGTCATATATACGTATTCATTTTTTTGCGTCGAATTTTAAATTATTTTGTGGACTAAAAACGCTGACATCGTTCTTTTTTTTTAATATCATAACATACACCTTAGTACTGGTTCGTTGAAAAAAAATTATTAGTAGAGAACTAACAGTCAAAACGATCGGAAGTAAATTTTAGTAATAGTATAAAATATTTCATAAAATCATGAGTGACATTAGAAACAAGCTCGCACAATTCTTAGTTGTTTTTGAGAGATGTGTAATATACGAACACATGGAAATGGTGAAAATGTTCCTCGATATGTTAAATGAAAATGATGATTTTGGTATAATGGAAGATGAGGACAAGTACGATGGTCACTTTAAGTCTTGTCCATGGAGCCATCCAGATTGTGAGGAGGGGCCAGATACCTGCCGGTGCTCCGTATTTTACTTAAGAAAAATGATGATAAATCATTTAATTAATTCATATTATGCAATATTTCGATGAAACTAAATAATAAATCACCAAACAAAATAAAACAAATTCTGAATGTTTTTTGCATTTTAAATATATTTGTACAATTTTTTTTGTTTATTTCTCTTAACAATACAACAATTTTTTTACTTATTAAAAGATTTAACTACTTAAATAAATATAAAAATTATTACTTAAAAATAGGGATACAGTTATAGCATTGCTTCTTCCTCTTCTAGTCTTGAAATTTCCCACAGTAGCATGTCAAGTTCATAATCAGGATTAGCTTCCTCGATTCGAAAATGATACCATGCATATGTACTCATCTTATCACTTCTTATTTTTCATTTATCGTCTGCATAATTTAATACTACTTTATTTATTTCATTTGTATAAATTTGATGAATTTTTTATTTAAATGTTAGCATATCATCATACACAGTCGACTTATTGAATAAGCAATTTCTATATGAAGCTGTACTATAATTATTAAGAATGCACTTCTTTACTCCTTTCGATTTTTTAATATCACTTTGATGTTGCACACTAAAAGAGTACATTTTGACCGCAATTCCTTCATTACCTTTCCACAATTCTCATCCTTCATCATACCCAATACCTTTTTGTTTACCAGAGGAAATCCATATACATTGTCTTTTGGGTAATCTGATGTATCAAACTTATGGTCGACGTCAGTTTTTATGTCAGCGTAAAAGTCTTCTGTTTTTACTGTGTAAATGAAAGAGTCAGTATCCATATAATTCAGTGATAAATTTGACTTGAATTTGGGTTGCATGTACCCATAATGGAAATCATACATTTTCCATTTGGAAAGCTCTAATACACAAAATCCTAAATATATAGGCTTATTGTAATAGGTTTTCACTCTATTCATTTCAATCGCTACCATATTCTCAGAAAATATTGACAAACTATGAAAATTAGGTTTAGATATCCAATCTTGAGCTCCTAAATGATTACAGTTTGTCCTTTTCCAGTTCGTAACTATTCGTACATCTTTTCTCTTTTCCACATTCTCCATAGTTTTACCATATACTGCATTATTTAACAATTTGAAAAAAATTTTTTCAAAAGTATTTTTTTTGCAGTAGCCCTATGTTTGGTATTCAAGTCTATATAACTTTTCAACCAGGTTGATTGCTTATAGGTGAGAGTTCGATGCACTTTCTTTAGAACTAGACCATACTGTAAACATTGTTTAAGAACTTTATAATGTATGACATATGTTTGTTTTGTTGAAAAATCTGCAATTAATTTAATGTGCTTTGTTTGCAAAATTTTCTTATTTTCTGGACAGAAAGGTAGGTCATTTTGAGAGTCATGCAAATGAGAAGGACAGTCTAAAGTAACTTCATAGACATATCCATCACTTGAATTATCATCTATGGTTTTAGGATCCAGATTTAGCTCTTCAGCTGACAGCCATCTGAATCCACCATAAGGTAAATACTCAGACATAGCCCAACCGTAGAGGTTATTTGCGTCTAAATACACAATAAATTCTGAGGGCTTTTCTCTATCGAAATCAGGTAAATATTTGTTGTTAGCCTTTAAATATCGGTTACTGCATTGTACAAGTCCACCACGTATTCCTTTCTTGAAGAAATTGTACTTATCTATGTCCGTCAAAAGCTCTAGTTCTATATTTGTGTACTTTAGCATAGCATCCCACGATAGTCCTGGTGCAGTGTAGTATTGACATGGATCTAAGTGGTAGATGTTCTTGCAAACCTTTCTAAAACTTTCAAATATATCTGCAAGTAAGAGCACATCCGTTTTTAAATATACTTCCATGTAATCTTGCAAGGTCTTGCAGCCGAAAGCATTCCAAACTTCTTTTCCATGCTCATAGTCTTCAATCGAGCACTCCTTATTATTGAGATGGCTGAAGAAATTTTCCCTTGCTGGAAGTTCACCAACATTCAATTTTTCAAAAGAAATAAAAAAATCATAGGGAAAGACACCTTTTCTAATCACAAGATCAAACTCTTTTTTTGAAATAATCAACAACAACAACAATGACATCAATATTTAATTTAGTTTAAAATAAGTAAATAAACAATAAATACGAAACTGCTTCTTATAAATCATACTGTGTGTTTAACCTCATTTATTTACAATCAAACAGTCACAATGTCAATAACATTGACTCTGACCTCCAATTCATCAGAGCTATCTGCTAATTATTTTCCTCCTATTGATTTAAACGGAACCTATGAATGTGCTCTAACTGATTTTCATCCATACAACAGTATCCCGAATGTGGATGTCGACAACAATATATTTCATATCGGTGAACTTGTAATTGAAATACCGATTGGATCTTATGAATTAAATGATATAGTTAACTATATAGAAGAAGAATACAAACGATATAGACCAGAAAACAAAATTTTGATTGAAGCTAATAACAATACAATGCAAGTCAAAGTCAGCAGCTCTAAAGAACCAATATATTTTAATAAAGAAAATACAATAGGTAGACTTTTAGGATTCAATAGCAGAATATTAACGCCAAACAAAGAACATTACTCTGATCTTCCAGTGAATATCCTTAAGGTGAATCTCTTGAGGATTGAAAGCAGTATTGTGGTTAATACTTATATGAATAATTCTAAAGCTCATACACTACATGAATTTCCGATTAATGTACCGGCTGGATATAAAATAGTTGACTTTCCCAAAAATCTTATTTATTTGCCAGTAAACTCCAGAGAGATAAGTTCACTAGCTCTTCGCGTGGTTGATCAAAACGGCGACTTAATTAATTTCAGAGGTGAGGAAATTACAATACGAATACATTTAAGGACAACTAAATAATGATAATATACAACACGAGTATATCGAAGAATACTACAGCAACATCTAATTCTCAAACTTTACAATCTAAGCAACAATTGAAAAGATCTGTTCGTCAAAAATCGCTTACAGCAGCAAACAAGAGTTTTCTCAAGTCACTGAACTTTAAACTGAAAACAAAATGAGTTCAATAATAGACGTTTTAGATAAAACAATATCTGACGAAAATATTATCAAAAAGGATTATCACACATACATACCATACCTTCAGTCTTTTAACAACAACGATGAAATTATGAATTTCAATACAAAACCAAGATCTATATGTGTTACCCAGTGAAAGCTATATATATTTGGAAGGACTTGTTGTAGACGAAAAAACATCGAAATCTACACCCAACTTTCAGTTGAAAAATAATTTTGTTGCATATCTCTTTGATGAAATCCGCTATGAACTAAATGGTATTGAAATTGATCATACAAGATATTTGGGAGCCACCAGTACCATAAAAAATTTGGTTTTTTTATCACCTACGGAAAGCGTTGTGTTGCAAAATGCTGGATGGAATAAACTTGATAAAATAGATCTTCAAAATGGAAATTTTAATTTCTATGTACCACTCAAACTTCTTTTAGGATTCGCTGAAGACTACAATAAAGTTTTATTAAATGGTAAACATGAATTGATACTCTTGCGTAATAAGAACGATGAAGATCTTGTACACTCGAATGTTTCCACTGAGAAAGCAAAACTTACAATTTCACTAATATCATGGAGAATTCCACATGTGCAATTATCTGATCATAGTAAATTGAATATGATCAAAATACTTAATAATGGTGCTGCTATACCAATGGCATTCCGTAGTTGGGATTGTCATATGAATCCACACCTTAATACGGGAACCAATCACATATGGAATGCCCTCGTTTTGTCTTGATTGCCTTTCAACAAGAAAACAAGTTTGTTCATTGTGATCTTACTAACTTAAAAGTACATTTAAACTCAACCTCTTACCCATATGACGATCTTAATATAAAGTTCAAAAATGAGCGCTATGCGATTCTATATGATATGTATCTAAGATTACAACAAAGCTACTACATGAAACAACCCCAACCTCTTCTAACAGGTCAAGAGTTTAAAAATAACGCTCCAATTATTGTAGTTGATGTCAGTCACCAAAACGAAACGCTCAATACCGGACCAATCGACATAAAAATTGAATTTGAAACAGCAACAAATATTCCAGCAAAAACATCAGCTTACTGCGTTCTTATTCATGACCGCGTAATAGAATACATACCAATAAAAGGTCAAGTCCGGAAGGTCTTATAAATTAAATAACATGGATGGTGATATTGTTTTTGTAGACTTGCAAGGTTTCAAAACTAATTCAAATGACTTCATCGCAAAAGAACTAGCTGTAGTTTTCAGCAACAAGGAATGGTTCAATTTCATCATAAAACCTCCTTTTGATTTCGCATGTTTATCAGCCAAAAAACAGAGAGAAGCAGTTTGGTTAACAAAAAACTATCATCATATTAACTGGAATGATGGATCAGTCATATTTCAAAGCGTTTGCAAGTTTTTAAAATCGAATATAAGAAATTCACAAATATATGTTAAGGGGGGAGAGAAGAAAAAATGGCTGGAAAAAATTATTCATCAAACAGTTTATAACATTGAAGACATTGGCTGCATTAATTTCAAACAAATGGAAACTAAGCATTCAATATATCTCTATTGTAGCTATCACGACTATGGTGTTTGTGCCTTAAGGAATGCAATTTTACTTAACCCTTTCGACCCCAATTTTTTTTGTGTCCTTAAAAATTTTTTTTTACTTTTAATTATTTTGTAGTCATTTAAAAAGTGTTTGGCCAAAATTTCAAGTCGCCACGCCCATTCGTTTTGGTGGTAGAGAAAGTTGCTTGTGAGCAACATTGGGCAATTGTGGTATATAAACAATTTTGTTTTATAATAGTAGCCGTATCAAGTTTTATTCAATTAAAAATGATAAGTTAGGTATGAAAAGACAAAAAACAATTTTTGTTATTGTTACAGCAAAGATGAACTTTACATTTAATACATTTGGACATTGGAGTTCCTGTTTTGCACAATCTGCAGCGACCTTTTTCGCCAAATACTACCCAATGATCCACTTTATCATACCGCTTTGCATCTGGTGGGTTTGGTTGGAACCTATACTTTTTGGTGCTTGGCGAAGATACACTGCTCGAGGAAGATATACCATCGGAAGATGTTAGATTATTTTTTTCCAAATTTGATGGTCGACCTCTTTTTCTTTGGATGAAATCTTCAGAAACGGAACTATATTGCAAAAGTGCATTAGCAATTTCTAGTTGAAATTGTATTAATGGAATATGTTTCTGGTTGGGTTGAAGTAGTCGAAGATGTTTTCTATAATGTAACCAGGCATTTGTAAGGGATGTTCCTAGGCACCAATAAAAGATTCTTATGTACCATTTTCTTGAGCGGTGGTTAACCTTGTAGAGCTCCATAAGCATATCAGCTAGGTCAACTCCTCCCATGCCTTTATTATAGGAAGCAACAATAGCAGGTCTTGGAACATCAATGTAAGCTTTTTCCTTCGGGCTCCAACGCTTACAAACATCAACAGGTTGGTGGTCTATACACGAAGATGCTAGCAAAACAGATTTATTGTCAAACCACTTCAGACATACTAGATTATAATTGGCTTCGCATTTAACGTCAAAAGATCCTCTTCCCCGTTTTTTGAGTTCAGCATCTGAAAGCAACTGGCAACTGCTTACCCGATTTTTGCGTATAGTACCTGTTGGAAATATACCCATTTCCTTCAAAGAAATAAGAAGACTTACTGATGTAAACCAGTTGTCGAAATTGAGCTTATGGTTATTTTGTTTGGGAAGGTTTTGGGCCAGATAAAGGACAACATCTGAAGATAATCCCAATCCGTATGACGGGCAGGTTCCTTCACCAACATACATAGTAAAATCGTATACCATGCCAGTAGTTCCAGCACGAGTAAACATCTTTAAACCCCATTTGTGGGGCTTAGCTGGATTATATTGTTTATAAGTAGACCACCCTATAACCAAAAGTAACAGCATAAATTTATGAATATATGTATTTATATCGATGTATACCTTTGAACGCAATAATCTGTTCATCAACACTTTGATGCTCTTCCTGAGGTAGATTATTAAAGGTTTCCTTGAGGATATTTAGCAAAGGGCGTATCTTGTATAGCTTGTCATAATTTATATCACCGTTTTTATGTTGTTGGCTGTTTTCATTAAAATGTAAGCACTGCTTAATTTTTTCAAATCGGCCGCGAGACATTGCTTCGGATATAGCCGTAAGCTTTATGTTTTGGGCCCATGCCATTTTAAACTGGGGGAGCCTGAAAACGCCTAAGTATAACAAAGCACCAATGTACCGTTTTGTTTCCTCCTTAGTACAGTTAAGCTCAATGCCAAGTTCCTGTAATCCATATAAATTAGTTTGCTGTGTAATCAAATCAATACAACGAGTATCAAACATTTTTTCGAAATATTCAACAGGTGTCAAAACTTCATGAACTTCCACGACATTATCGTCCTTGAAAGTAGTATCTGGGGCTTCATATGGCCTTGATCTCCATTTGAGAGATTTCGGATAAATTTTTTCAAAGCACATATTAACTGTCATACAGACTCACAAATCGTCACACACACAGACTGTCTGACAGCCAGACATTCCAATCGCCACTCAGAACACAAAAAACACACACACTTAAACATAGCATAAATATTCATATTCTACAAAATACAGAAATCGCACCATCATCCAGATCCCCAAATAAAATCCATCGATGATCGTCATGTATAAAATAAACAAAACATCAGTTTCAATATTTATGGAATAGTAAATTTTTTTTCACAACGTCTTCAAGATCAGAATAATCAAATTATTCCCCCAGACTCAAGCATTGCAAACAAAAAAGAAATAACTAAATTGCTGGACGACAAATCGTAAGTAAACACACACCAAAATTAAAAACAAACAAAAACTAAAAGAAAAAATCTCACTCCAGCAAGAAGAAACGAACCACAAACATTAAGGGTATCCATATATACCTACTACACTTTTTAAATAGTGTAATTCCTAAAAATGCTTCTAAATTTTTTTAATCACCAGGCGTACACAGTATAAGTGGACAGACAGAAATTTCCACGCTCACATACAGACGGACATGTATATTCAAGGTCACATATGGACGGACATGTATTCTCAAGGTCACATATGGACAGACACAAGTTCCCACGCTCACTAATGACGAATATGCATTCTCAAGGTCACATATGGACAGACACAAATTCCCACGCTCACATACAGACGGACATGTATTCTCAAGGTCACATATGGACAGACAAAAATCCCACGCCTACCCCAACATTATATTAAAAAAACAACAATGTGAACGCCCCTATTAAACCGTGGGAAAAATACACACACGAACACACACAAAATGAAATTTGAGAATTTTGGCAATTAAAATTGAAAAATTTCAAATTTAATTGCTGAAATTTAATATTTTTAATGGTCCTAGCACATACAGTTCACTACTACTAGTATCCAATATCATTTATCATTTTAACATCAAAATGAGGAATGTACAAACAGACGAGGAAGCGAATAAGGAAGTCAGTTGCATGAACTATTATTCGTATTGAATAATGATTTGTCAAGACGCTGACAACCAATTTCTGAAACTTCGACAATTGTTCCATCAATACATGGTTGATATATACGCGAAGATCGACTCCTATATATTCGATTGAATCAAACCAAGTTGCGCTTTGAATAATACATCCATTTACGAGACGCAATCGTTGATGAAGGTAACATGTATGCAAACGAATTGGCAGGAATGGTCATACTACCGCCTATATTCATGGGGAGTCCACGGCACATGCATGAATACGCACAAGATGCGATGTCATGAAGTTTAGATGTAACCCAACATGGGACGAAATTACGGAACTTTTGTTACCTCGACAATCACCTTCGGACCGCCACGACAATGCGGCACGTGTATTTAAACAGAAATTTAAATCTTTGATGGATTTTGTTATCAGACATCACGTGTTTGTAGACACGCTGCTGGATGTATTTCATTGAAAGACAGAAAAGAGGATTACCATATGCACATATTTTGATTTGGTTAATCAACAAAATTAGGCCAGATCAAATTGACCAAATTATCTTAGCAGAAATACCAGATAAGGACATTGATCCATAATTATTTGACGTCGCTAAAAAAACCATGATTCATGTTCCATGTGTTGCATTCAACATGCATGTCTGATAAGAAATGCACAAAACGATTCCAAGAAACTTGGTTTCTGATACCATCACTGGTAATGACGGATACCCACTATATCATCGATGATCATTTGAGGATGGTGGCAAGTCCATCATTTTGAAAGTACAAAACTTTGATGTCAAAGTGTATAATCGTTGGGTTGTGCCATATTCACCGTTGCTCGCAAAGACCTTCAAAGCACACATTAATGTTGAGTATTACAATTCAGTGAAGTCGATCAAAGTCTTCAGAGTAGGGAATATGGACGCACCGCTTGATGAAATCAAGCAATACCAGCTTGGACGCCGCATTAACAGTATGGCCCATCTTATCATTTCCAGTCCATGAACGACATCCAGCAGTAGTACACTTGGCGGTGCATCTCGAGAATGGACAGCGCGTGTATTTCACAACATATAATGTACGTGCAAGAGCATTGGTTCCACCAGCAACCACTTTAACTGTATTTTACCCATTGTGCCAAGATGATCTGTTTGCAAAGACTCTACCTTATTCTGAGGTACCGAAATTCTTTACATGGAAATCATCGACTAAAAAGTTTCAACGTCGCAGCTAAGAACATCCCGATTTGTATTCCAGTGACGCATTGGGTCGTCTGTACACTGTTCACACGAACAATACTGAACGCTTCTACGTACGATTGCTGTTAATCAATGTACGTGGACCCATATCTTTCCTAGACTTAAGAACAGTTAACGGTCAACTATGCGCCACTTATCGCCAAGCTTGCTCGGAACAAATCTGCTCCCCATCTAATCCAAAAGATCAGCGATTGCGGGATGCGAATCAAAATCTGGACATTAAATTCACACCAAACGTTTATAATGAATCATTTATTATGTTTCAAAACATATGTTTTCCAATCACTAACACTACACTGTGGGAACTGGGAATGACTGCTCCAAACCGACCTCTTCGATCATGATTTCCAACGGCAAACACACTTTGATTTTGACGAACTAGGAACATTTGTTCAGATAGATCTTCCGCATTTGGGTCCAGCACAACGCATTGCGTATGACAGAATTATGCGTGCTATTACTGAAGAAAGTGGTGGACAGACAAAACTTTTCTTCTTTCACACATTTTGTCAACTATGCGATCACAAAATAATGGGCCTGTTCGTAAATTCATCACAACTCTGCACAATATTATTAATTTGCGATGCCACTGCTCATCAGCTGTTGCATTTACGAACGGAGAATTTTATTTTATTTCTTTTTATTTTTTCTTCTAATAAACTTTCTCCATATCCAATCGTGTCCTGGTTTGTAGTTCACATATTTTTTCTTCACTTTCGAGTCTTAAATATACAAAAAAAATATTATATAAAAGGAAATAAATAAAAAAAACTAAACGAAATCTATACTCTCATTCGTTGCATCAGTCATTTTTATGATTAGTTTTTTGTATTTATTTGCGCATAATATGCTTCACTGTTGCATTTTCGAACACTTGGCATATGCAGTATTCCCAATTGTGGCATTTACAAACTTTATGCGCATAACATGCAGCTCAGTGTTGCATTTACGAACAGGGCCATTATTGCATCATCTGCAGTTGCAGCAACTCTTATGGATGGTGGCTGAACAGTGCATTCAGCATTAAAACTGCCGGTGAACTTCCAAGACCTTGAGGCACCCATATGCAACATCAGCAAAAACTTTGGAATGGGCACAGTACTTCAAATGTGTCAAATTATCATATGGGACAAATGTAAAATGTCTAACAAGAAGGTATTCGAAGCGCTTGATCGTACACTGCGAGATTTGAGAGGAAACGCACGGATCTTCGGTGGAGCATTGAACGCTGCCGGTTCAACACCCGCTGACGAGCTGAATGCGTCTCAAATCATCAGTTTTATGGCGTCTTTTACAGAAATTGACTTTGAAAATCAACATGCGTGTACAACTACAACGGGATGCATCTGCCGGGAATTTTGCAAACCAATTAATGGATATTGGTAATGGGCGTAAACCAATTGAGGAATCTACACAATGTATCAACTTGCCAGCAAACTTTTGCAGGATCACAGAAAGCATAGATGAATTGGTCCAAAAAGTTTTCCTAAACATTGTACAGAACTATAAAAATCATCAGTGGCTCAGTACACGTGCCATATTAGTGGCCAAGAACATTGATGTCAATACCCATCGATGCTGTGGTGAATGAAGACGAAGTTGTCAGTTATTCAACTGAATTCTTAAATTCATTTGATTTGTCAGGCATGGCGCCGCACGTACTTACATTAAAAATTGGCGTACCCATCATTCTTCTTCGAAACATGCTTGCAACGGTACGAGAATCTCAGTCAAGAACAATGTTATCGAGGCAACAATTTTCACTGGGAAACTAAAAGGTGAAGACCTACTATCGCCACGTAAACCAATGAAGCGGACAGATATACCATTCGAATTCAAACGTTTGCAATTCCCAGTGCGACTCGCTTTCGCAATGACTATCAACAAAGCACAAGGACAATCGTTGAAAGTGTGTGCATTAAATTTGGAGAATCCATGCTTCTCACATGGGCAGCCCTATGTAGCCTGCTCACGCGTTGGAAAGCCTTCCGACTTATTCTTTTACGCACCAGGTGAACACCCGACATCACTTCAATAAATGTCAAAATAAAACCAAACGCTGCAATTTATTAAAAATAAATTTTTTTTCCTTAAAACTTATTATTTACCTTAGAGAAAAATCATACAAATTTAACTTTTTTATGCAAAAAAATATATATAAAAATATTAGTACGTAAAATGTAAATAACTTAAATACTACAATTTTGTATAAAAAAATATTTCTTTGTTCTACTGAGCAAAAAAAATTGCAATAAAATGTGTTTCCCATATTAAAAAGCTTTATTTGTGCAAAATATAAAACCGCTACATTTTAAAAATTTATGCCACAAAAACTCCATTTTCCAATAGTGCAATGTCATTTTTGTAATGAGCATAATTAATGTCTTCCTTTTCTTCAAATTTATTTTAGTTGGTGGCGCAGCAACGCGCGCAAGGTACAGCTGTATATATATACACATGTATATATATATATATATATATATATATATCTATATATATTCATATATATATATATATATATATATATATATATATGTATATAACTCCGTTCAAGAGAATGAAATTCATTCTCAGATACAGTAGTAGTTAAAAATCCTGCATTTACTTATTGCGTTTTTGGTTACTACAAAAGAGAGAAACAAGAAATTTGGTTAAAACATAGATTTCGAAATATGGTATTTGTATGTATGTATGCTAAACAAAGATACATAATATGTGTACATAACACTGTGCAACAGTAAAAAAAAAGTGTACTATATGGGTTCAATTGTAGTTACTATCAAATTGTAGTGAAGCCCTAAACTGAGTTTGGCCAGTTTTGTGACCGTTTTTTTATGGGCCTCCAAAGTTTCCCAATATTAGCATGATGCCTAAAAGAAAGATGTCATCAGTTTTTGCCAAATAGCTAATCAGCACTTAAAAATACCGCTTAACTATGTTCGGCAAAAATATAGCCAAGTGTACGTTAAATATTTCTTGCAAAAACTTTATGATAAAAAGGTTTTTATTTTAGTTTTTTTCATAACTTTTAGGAAATCCAGATTTTTCATACACAATCAGGGGTGTCATAGAATCCAAGTCGGTTTTATTAATTGTCGGTTTTGCAAAACAATATTGGTTTCATTTGGTGTCATGAAACCAAGTCGGTTTTGTTATTTTCGAATGCAAATAAAACCGATATTCGAATGTTTTGAATGTTTATGTAAATGTTTACATTTTAGTTTTATTTTTTTTTTGTCAAATACAAACTGTGTTTATTAAAAATACTAAAAATTTGTGGTTTTATCAATGTAAAATATAAAAATTTTGTGTTTAATTAATTAAATTGACGAAATAAAAGAAACTTATAAGTAAATAAATGAAATGGCCGCTGCTGTTCTTGCATTTTTACTATTAGAGGAAGAGCGTTCAGAAAAGGTAAAAAGAACAATTTTACGAAGACAACGTAAGTAGTCCTCTTATACTTTATATACAAACATACTTAAATCTGCTTTGCAGATTTGTAGGTTGTTACCGGTTAAATAAAGACGCTTTTGGTGTGGTACTCAACACAATTAAAGAACATCTTACCCGTTCTAAGATTCCGCCTTTACTGCAACTTTCAGCTTCTTTGCGGTTTTTAGCAGAAGGGTGGTATCAAAGAGCTGTTGGTAACGACTATAGCATATGCTTGGGTAGAAGTACAGTGTCAACTATTTTAGATGATGTGCCAAATGCTATAGAGCAGTTTATTTGTCCACAATGGGTGCAGTTGGAAATGGAAACTACCGAAAAGCACAAATCAAGGGACTGTTTTTATAATAAATACAAAATTCCTTCAATAGTTGGTTGCATCGACGGGACTCATGTAAAAATCGTAAAGCCCAGATGTAACGAGCATTTATTTTATAACCGCAAGGGATATTTCAGTGTGAATACCATGATTGTAGTTAATTTATAAGTTACAAACAACTTATCAAAGTAATATTGTATTCCTTTTGATATATTTATATTCAGATCTGTGATCATGATATGAAAATACGAGCAGTAGGTGCACGGTATCCCGGCTCTAGTCATGATGGGTTTATGTGGAACATTAGTAGAGCCAGACATCATTTTCTTCAGAAGTATGAGTCAGGAGAACGATCTTCCATACTATTGGGCGATGGTGGGTATGGAATTGAGCCTTTTTACTAACGCCGCACAGAGATCCATCAATTCAACATGGCTCATTCATCGGCTCGTAATATTGTGGAAAGAACAATAGGCGTACTGAAAAGCCGGTTTCGCTGCTTGATGAGCACCTTACATTATCATCAAGAGAAGGTTGTTAAAATCATCAACACTTGCTGTACAAAACAATGACACTGACATAATTTTACCACAAAATGACACTGAAGATGATGTATTATTGCCATCAAATACATCTTTGCAAAGCGAAGGTCAGAGGATTAGAAATGAAATAGCTAATACCTTGTATCAAAATTAAAAAAAACAACTCATGTTCAAAAATAAAACAACATTAATTTAAAAAAAAACAAAAGCAAATTAAAAATTCAGTCTTACATTTTTGTAAAAAAAGGTACGTTGTATGTTTGTAACAAAAAACTTAATAACTAGGGCACTTTGTTGAAAAATAATTAAAAAATTACATGTTTTTTTTTGGCATTCAAATTTTCTCATTTTTTTCCTGCATTGTTTTCCATTGTTTCCCGCACAAATTCATTTTTAAATTCCTCCACTGCATTTGTTATAGACTCTTGTCCCTTTTCTAACGCCCTATAAACCCGTCGTAAGCTGCTGGCATTTTCTTTTTCAAGTTGAATAAGTTCGTCCAACTTTTCACTTAGTTCCGCTTTTCTTTCACTGTCGTCGTCTAAAAATTTTTTTATTCGCTCAGCCGTAGTTTCTTTTTTGAGCCTTTTAGGGGTACTTTTTGACAACAGTGGAGACGGTGGACGTTTTGATGACGTTGACGGCATTTCTTCCTCTTTTCCACCACCGATGCTGTCATTGAAAATAATATCAATGCCAGAAACACCTTCCACCAAATGCGCAATGCTGCAAATGCGTATAACTGCTTAGTCGCTGCTCGTTAGTTGATGCTTCGAAAACGGTCCACCACCGGTTGCTCTGGGCTCTACTTTATTTTGGGCGAGTTTTCTTTTAACATCGCTTTTCCATTCAGTCCATGTCTGCAAAGGTTTAAGCAACACAATTTTATAAGAGTAATGTTTGCTACACAGCTTTTACGTACCTTCTCCAACCATTCACATCTTTTTGCGGTGGACCTGCGCTGTTTAGTGACTCTGTCAATTGTTGCCAACTATCATCCACAGCCGGCTTATCCCGCTTTGTAAATCCGCGCGCAATATCTGGATATTTTTCCATAAACTCTTTAATTATGGAGTTTTGTGTAAAGTTTTTATGCTTTCCCCTGTTGAAAAATAAAAATTTATGAAAAAATTGTCTTTTTTAAATAAATAAATTCAATTAACATACATCCGTACTTACATTTTTTTTTAAATATCAAAAAAAAAAAAAAACAGAATTAAATGAAAATGGCCGTGAACTTTTTTAATTTGTTTACAAAAATAAAAAAACCGACAGCTGTTTGCTGCTTGGTTTATTTCCAATAACAAACCGATAACATTGGTTTCTGTGACACCTAAAAGCGATAAAAATTCAAGTTCGAACACAAAACCGACAACATTGGATTGCATGACACCAACAAGATTTTTTTTGTCGGTTTCAAATCCCATTCCAATAATATCGTTTTCTATGACACCCCTGAATATTTGGAAAAATTGTAACCACGGTAAAGCTGAAGAACTTTTGTGAACATATCAATATAATCTGAACGTGTCTAGATACCAAAAATAGGTCATAAAGACGCCATTGTGCCTACAAATTATATTTTTAACTCAAATTTTATAATTTTATATAAATGTTTTGGACAATTTAATAAAGTATTTGTTTTGGTATTTATTTGTTATATTTTACTTTGAAACTTTGTTTCGAGCTGTCTATGAACAGCCGCCAGTCGTTAGAATCGTACGCAATTTTCATTTCATTTCTTCGTGTCCTTACAATAGGAAAACGTTTTTGAGTCATCAAATTTTTTAAGGTCTTTAGTATTTTGCGCCCTTTAACACAGATTTCAGTAAGTTATGTTCTTTTAAAAATTGTAAAACTCTTCAGATTTCCTTTGTGAAAGCTGCAACTTAGAATCTATGTAATCCAGTCGGTCTTCCGTAAATAAGATTTGTGCTCGTAATGGTTCAGTATCGTACAGAGAAACATTTCCGCATTCTTCACTTTTAAGGCTGAAAATTTAACCAGCCTACGGATTATTTTCAAAAGGGTTGTGTAGGAACATAAGTTGATCTCGTTTTTGGTAACTGTGCACTAGGAACAGATTGATACTTGAAAGTTTTATGTTTTGTTAAATTCATTCCTTGAAGGGTATTTTTGCAGAAGTAGCAAATTTCTTGATTTATTTTT
>OY776276.1:31435240-31437740 GCA_963675445.1 Linnaemya vulpina
TCTTTTGAATTAGGAATATATTAAAAAACAGAATGATAAGGAAATGGCAAAAGGAATGGCAGTTGCTGGCGGAGCTGCTTTAGTGTTAGGTGGAATCTTAGGACTTGGCATAGCTTTAGCGAAAAAGTAATAATAAATACCTTTTATTATTGAAAATTTACACATTAAGGTATATGTTATACATTCATCATCATACTTATGAATTCTACTTTTGTTACCATCCATGAACCCCAAACTCAACCTATTCAGCTTACCCAAGCTTTTAAACAGAATGTCGTTCCGAAAATTGCACGAATCTCAAACATAAATTTTTAAAAGCTTGTCGGTCCCGAAACCAAATGATCGTGCCCATTGGTCTACTCTTAATACCAATCGATTATGATCTGGTGGCAAATCAGTGCATTAAAAATCGAGAACTTATTCATCGAAATATTGTTAACGTGGATCATGACAATGGTTAACGAAACTTATATACTCGAAGTTGCACTCGATTTGTAATATACTATCGAAATGAATAAATTTGCTTTTTGACTCAAAACAAACCAAAGAAACAGAACAAAACAGAAAGAAATAAGTAAAAATTTAAGTATTTTCCTGGTACTTTACGCAAAGTTAATTTAGAAAATATAATTTTAATTGCTTTTATAGAAAGTGTTTATTCAAGATTGCCCAATAGACAGTACAAAAAAAAAATAGTTATTTTTTGTCTTGTTTCTCTTATTGTCATATACTAACAGCAATGTAAAAAATAGTTGTAGGTAATATTCATTACGATTGAATACGTTGATCCAAAAAATTACAGACATCTACACGAACGTGCACTCTATTTCGGATGTCGTGATTTGCTCCCTAATCAACAAAGAACATTTTAATATCAACAACGATCAATTTAATATCAACAACGAACAATTTTATATTACACATAAATATTGTATATACAGGGGTGCCATAGAAACCAAGTCGTTTTTGATGTTTCTCGGTTTTGAAATCCAATATTGGTTTCATTTGGTGTCATGAAACCAAGTCCATTTTGTTATCTTCAAATGCAAATAAAACCAATATTCGAATTAGGTGTTTTATATTTACTGAATTGTTTACTACTTTTAAAGAAATATTTTTGTTTTAAATTTTAATAAATTGTATTTGGGATAAAAAGTTTATACATCTAATGTTTTTATATAAAAAACTTATAGAAGACAATATAAGATGTAGGAGATAAATTATATAATTTTGAAGTTTGCATTTGTGCAACCTTGCCGTTTTGTGAAAATATAGAGGGAATCTGTAAGTATATGTGTAAAAAAAATTGTTGCTAAAACTAACTAAAATTATTTTTGTATAAAACAAAACTAAAGCATTGCTGTTCTTGCATATAAGCTGCTAGGGGCTAATGGCACATGAGAGATCCGAAGAAGCATTTGCGAGAATACATGTGTTATAATCTGCCTACATTCTGTTGCTTAAGTTTTAACAGTTTAAATAAATATGCTTTCTGTATTGTATTAGAGACAACGAAAGACTGCCTTTCACGTTTTAAGGTCCCGCCATTGCTAAAACTTGCAGCTTCTTTTGATTTTTAGCTGAAAAGTTGTATCAAAAACCTTCTAAAAAGGACATATGTGCCCATAATTATGAAACTGGTCTAAGTCATATATTTCTTGTTTCGAGATATTTAATGTTTTGCATTTGAATAAATTAAAAAATATTTTTACGTTATGCGACATTTTAATTTATAATTTTATTAGTCTTAATTAATGGAAATTTATTATGTATATGAATTTTGTGTAAATTTCATAGGATAGTATTGTTTTTAATGTTTGAAATGACTTAGAACATTTTCGAAATTAACTGAATGTTTTATAAATGACTTAAAGCAATAAAGAACTTTGAGTTTTACTTGAAACAATAATTTAATTAAAATAATTCGTGAACATTTATTAATTATTTTTAAACAGTCATCCATTTTTATCATTATTTCGAATATTTAAGATTCTTAAAATGTTCCTGAAAAACTGGAGGGATGTACGGTAGTAAACTCATAATATTTTTATGTTTTTCTTGCGATACTGGTCTAATGGTGGTGTATAATGGAAGTAGTTTAATATGTCCGTATATTTTTGGTCTTCCTCTTTTAGGTATTTCAGCATTCAGAGTCCTACAGAAATTGTATAGGTGTCTAAAAATAAGTTCCTGCAAACCGACACGTCTGACTTGTTATTTTTTGACAAAAAAATACTTGTAGCTGCACTTTCTCATAGGTCTTTCAAACGTTCTAGGCCGCCTTTGTTTTATTAATCATTGGTATACTGTAGCACACAGATACAGATTCTGTATTTCAAAATCTTTTCGTTTCCAGAAAGTATAAAAAATACATTTTCTTTCATTATATTCAATTTTTTTGAGCAAAAGCAATCCTTATTTTCAAAAATTTTAGCATTCACAAGTTTTGATTTCCTTGTCGTGTATTCTTCGCCATTATTTCTCTTAATTTTTCTAATAT
>OY776276.1:31440240-31477740 GCA_963675445.1 Linnaemya vulpina
TGTAATTTTTTACAGATTTTTTCAAGGTACTAAGACTTACTTTAACGAAATACAGAATGAAGTAAGCAAGCTTTCGGACCGTATTTCTACATATGGCAAATTTTTTGACGATTATAAACCGCTTGAAAAATTAAAATCACCCATCCAACCTTCTCCTAAGCTTAGGAAATCTGCTAGGAAAGCTAATAAAAATAAAAATAAAGATCTAATCTCTGTGCCAATGGAAAATAATCCCACGCAAACATCCAAGAACCGTGCCTCTCCATGTGATTTACCTGTAGCATCTGGTTCTAATTCTGCGAGCAGTGACATGATTTCTCTAGCTAATCATGTTTCATCAAATAACGTTTTAAGCACTGCAGTAGCCCTAGAGACTCCTGTAATCTCTGTGCCAATGGAAAATAATTCCAAGCAAACATCCAAAAACCGTGCCTCTCCATGTGATTTACCTGTAGCATCTGGTTCTAATTCTGCGAGCAGTGACATGAATTCTCCAGCAAATCATGTTTCATCAAATAACGTTTTAAGCAATGCAGTAGCCCTAGGGACTCCTGTTAGTGCTGCAGTAACAAATAATTTGCCAGATGAGTGTACTAGTAATGCTCAAACTTTAGCATCGTCAAGTAACGTTAACTCTATTGTGAATCGTCCCAATACACTTAGAGTTATACCGCCAAATAAAACAATTTTCGTGTCTCGACTAGCGTCCGATACTACTGTCGAAGAACTCCAATCGTACATAAATTTGAATTGTGGTACCAACTTAGGTGTATCAGTGTATAAATTTTCCTACACAGAACCAAGAATAGTAGCATCTTTTAAAATTACAGTACCGGATGAGTTATTCAACAATATTATTTCTCCAGGATTTTGGCCTGATACGTTCGTGAGTTTATGTTTAAAACAAGAGAAAAGAATACTGTTCGATTGCCGTCATCTGTAAAATCTACTTCAAAAAACTAAATGGTTATACTGAAAATTTTACTCGTTTATATCAAAATGTTCGTGGTATTAATACAAAGTTATCATCTTTATTTAATCAAAGTTATGCGTTTGATTTTCAAGTTATCGCTTTCACTGAAACTTGGCTTAATAATAATGTATTGGATACTGAAATAATGGGTGCAAGTTACTTAATATATAGACGTGATCGTGGCAATAACATGAAAGGAGGAGGTGTATTAATTGCAGTGTCAAGCATGCTTTCTTCTGAAAAGTTATCGTTTACTTCTTCACTGGATATTGAGTTTATGGGTGTTTTGATAAAAATAAATCATAAAAAAATTTTCATAACCTGTTCGTATATTTCCCCAAATTCTCCTGAAATAATTTTTAGAAAGCATTCGGATGCTACTTCAACTGTTGTGCATATGTCTCATCATAATGCATCATCGCAGTGGTGACTTCAATATGCCAACGATATTTTGGGATTTTTCGGCTGATAATGGTTGCTTTACACCATATAATTCTACTTTTAGTCTGAAATATAACGAGTTTATTGATTGCTTATTGGATATGAATCTTTATCAGATAAATGGCATATATAATAATAACCACAAGCTTTTAGATTTGGTTTTTGTAAATGATTGTGTTGACACGTCTGTCCTTCGCACTATTCCTCTAACCTTACCGGAGGACTGTTATCATCCCACGATCTTAATATCTACAGGTTTTCCATCTGTTTATATATCTCGTTCTGCGTACAACTCAAAAGTCAAGAGTTTATGTTTTAAAAGGGCAAATTATAACAAAATAATCGAACTTCTACACAATACAGACTGGCACAATTTACTCGTAGCTTCGAACTTAGAAAACAATCCCGATGTTATTGATCACATAACCATAAAATTCTACGATAGGATTTATTGGATCTTGACCCAATGTGTTCCTAAACAAGTCGCTTCTCAAGTATCTGGACCTCCATGGAATTCAAAGTTTCTTTCCAAACTTAAAAATAGCAAAAACAAATATTATAAAATATACAAAAAATCAGGATCATCCTCAGATTTTGCAAAATACTCTGTTGCCCGTGCCGACTATAACAAGTTAAATCTTAAATTTTATAAATGTTACTTACAAAAAATTAAAAACAACTTGAAGAAAAATCCAAGGTCTTTCTACAATTTCGTGAACTTAAAAAGAAAATCAGTTTCCTTTTCGCCCACTATGAAGCTAAATGAAAAAGAATCAGATAACGAGGCTGAAATTAGTAACTTGTTTGCGGATTTCTTTTCATCTACTTATTCTGCTGATCAAAATATTACTACTGGGTTGCAATCAAATTTTTGTCCTGGAAGTCAATCTATTTTAATTGCATTTCCGGATGAAATTTCTGTTCTTAATGGATTGAAAAAATTGAAATTCTCGTACAAGAGTGGACCTGATAATGTTCCTAGCTGTGTTCTAATTAAGTGTGCTGATGCCTTAGTGTTTCCTCTTACATTATTGTACAACCTTTCAATTAAAGTTGGAAAATTCCCTGAAATGTGGAAGAATTCTTATATTATTCCGTTGTTTAAATCTGGTACCAAATCTGACATTAAAAATTACAGAGGAATCGCTAAACTGAGTATTATACCGAAACTCTTTGAAAAATTAATTACAAGTAGCTTCTGCCACCAGGTGTCATCAACATTATGTTCTAGTCAACATGGTTTTCGTAAAGGCTGCTCAACTATAACCAACCGCATACAATTTGCAACTTTGGTAAATCGTGGTTTTGTCAATAAAAAACAAACTGATGTAGTCTACACAGATTTCAGTAAAGCATTTGATAAAGTTAACCACAAACTTCTATTGAGTAAACTGCATTATATGGGATTCACACGTGGCTGTTTGAATTGGATTAGTTCCTACCTTACTAATAGGAAACAAAATGTTTTATTCAAAAGTACTATATCTAAACCGATCCCCGTTACGTCTGGTGTTCCCCAGGGAAGTCATCTGGGACCCCTATTATTTTCACTATTTATCAATGACTTACCTGCAGTTATCAAAAACTCATTCATTCTTATGTATGCTGATGACGTAAAAATATTTTTTACCTACAATATCTTTGATGATCATAAGTTTCTTCAAGCAGATTTAAACTCTTTGTACTCTTGGTGTGAAATGAATTTAATTACATTGAATCTAAAAAAATGCAAGCATATGTGTTTCTTTCGGAGGAGCCATTTCAACGTAAAATATTTTTTGGGTGGTTATGAGCTGGAAAATGTTTGCACTTTCACAGATCTTGGAATTTTACTAGATCCAAAACTGAATTTTATTCAACATATATCTCTAACTGTTAGAAAAGCCAGAAGTCAACTGGGGTTCATCAAACGCTGGGCAAAGGAATTTGAAGATCCTTATGTTACTAAGCAGCTTTTCAAATCGCTTGTTGGTCCCATTTTGGAATATGGATAAATAATATGGGATCCAACATATAAGGTTTACATCAACAGAATTGAATCTGTACAAAAACAATTTTTAATATTTTGTCTTCGAAGTTTGCAATGGAACCCATTTTGTTTGCCTTCTTATAAAGCTAGACTAGCTCTTATTAAGTTACCATCCCTAAGTAGTCGAAGATCTATGTTAAACACTTTATTTATTTTAAATATAATTAATGGTAAAACCTGCTCTGAATTCTTAATTGAAAATTTATCATTTTGTGTTCCTCAACGTCCTACTCGTTTCTTTTGTCTACTTAATGTTAAATTTCTAAGAACAAATTACGCTAATTCTGATCCTTTTATTAGATGCTGTAAGAACTTTAACAAGATATATTATTATGTTGATTTCTCTTTCAGTGAAAATTTGATTAAACGAAATATTTTGTTTGCATTAAATAACAGCCAATAATTGATATTTCTTTGAATTTTAATCTGTATATGTATGTAAATAGTCTGTAAGAATTGTAAATTCATAGACTGTAAAATAAATAAATAAATAAATATATATATATATATATATATATATATGTATACATATATTTATATATATATATATATATATATATATATATATTTATATATATATACATATATATATATATATATATATATATATATATATATTTATATATATATATATATATATATATATATATATATATATATATTTATATATATATATATATATATATATATATTTATATATATATATATATATATATATATATATATATTTATTTATATATATATATATATATATATATATATATATACATAAATATATATATATATATATATATATATATATATATACATCAAAATTTTTTATCAAAACAATGAAGGCTTTTTATATTCTATACGAGCATGAAAGCGGCTAGCGGGGTGGATAATTTGCGGTTTATTGAATCGACAATGGACTAGAGAGTGTATCTTGATATTTTAAAGGGAAATCTTAAGCAATGCGCAGCAAAGCTTGGTCTTGGGAACAATTATTTATTTCAACAACTTAATGACCCCAAGCATACTGCAGATATTGTTAAGCTTTGGCTGCTTTATAATTTGCCAAAACAGTTACGTACGCCTACCCAGTCTCCGGATCTGAAACCCATTGAGCATTTATGGGATTTTTAAGAACGAAAAATCCGCCAGCACGTTATTACTTCAAAAATATGCTACAAGAAATTTTGCAATCGGAATGAGAAAAAATATCTCGTCAGGAACCCTTAAAACTCGGCCATTCAATGCAAAAGAGATTGGCTGAAGTCCTCAAGCGAAAAGGATATCCAACTACTTATTAAGTTAGTTACAATAATGTTTACCTTATTAAAAAAATGGCATTTTATTGGTCAACGCACTTTTGTATGCAGACTTTTTCTTAGCATATTTTTCTATAATAACACTTTCTTTTGCATTTATTTGCTATGATTCTTGAATTTTCTGTTATGGGGCTTGTTTAAAGCCTGAAAAAATATTAGTTAATAAAACTAATGTGATAATGTTTAATAGATTTTACGGTAACTTATGTTTAACCACATTATCTTAGCTTTATTTGTATGTACGCAGACTTTTTCTAGTAAGTATATATATGTATATATATATATATATATATATATATATATATATATATGTATATATGTGTAGCGGTTTTGCCAACTCACTAATATATAAAATAAAACGCGATTGAATTTTATCTTTACTAAACTAGAAAAAATCTTTATTAAGCTGGGAAAGTCTTTATTATCTTTACAATACGAGAAATGGCGGAAGAACGTGTTTTTTCTCAATAGTCCGTAATCGCATACACGAGAAGTTTTTTCTTATTCTTTTTCCGCGCCATGATCTTGACAGTTGTCAAAACTCAGTGTTGTTTTCTTGCTTACAGAAGTGTATGTGGGGGAATGTATGCCACATTACTCCCCCCTTTGGTTAAGACAAAACCGTATCTTACGTCCGTGTCGGGAAGTGATGATTTTGGGCGCGCCGGTTGGGTCCAGAAGAATGCCCGTTTGTTTTTTTGATGACGATTTTTTTATTGGTGTATCTGGTTCTCGATGCTCTGACTGTTGTTGCTCCTGACGAAGCTTGTTTTGATTTTATATTTTCGGTTCCCGCAGAAGTTTGTTGATTTAAAATAAATGCTGCTTTTAAGCGATCTACAGTTATGTTCGTCTTTTTTCCTTTTACGTCGATTGTAAAATATTTTTCATGTTGTCTTAAAACAGTGAAAGGTCCTTCGTAAGGGGCTTGTAGCGGTTTGCAAATCATGGAATTACGTACGAAAACTTGTGCAAGTTGACGGAATTCTTTTGTTAAAAAAGGTCTCGCGATACCTGTGGAAATATCGCAAAAAATAGAAAGGTTAGTTTTGGGCAATACAAATTTTTTTTAGTTGTAGGCCCGATGCAGTGTTGAGTAGTGATTTTATTTCTTCGTTGTCGTGTTGAAGGCGACATAACTTTTCAAAATCTATTGTTTCTTTTACGTGGATGGCTTCTACGCGTGACAAGGTATCGACAACTATATATTCTTTGCCGGATATATGCCTAATGTCTGTTGTAAATTGGCTTAAAAAATCCAGGTGCCGGATCTGTCTTGGGCTCGCCTTGTCGAGTTTTTGCTTAAATACGAACTGCAAGGGTTTGTGGTCCGTGTATATACAAAATTCCCGGTCCTCTAACATATACTGGAAATGTTTGACTGCTTTATATGTACTCAACAGCTCCCTATCCTAGGTGCTGTACTTACGCTGAGCTTCGGTAAGACATTCCGAATAGAAGCCGAGAGGTTGGTGACTATTGTTTTCCATTTGTTGCAAAACGGCGCCTACCGCTATGCTAGAAGCGTCCACCATGAGTGCCAGTTGTGCGTTCGATTTGGGAAAAGCCAGGAAGGTTGCATCACGTAGATGTGTTTTGCACTGTTAAAATGCGAGTTTACCTTCCTCCGACCACTTGATCGGTGATTTGTCGTTTTTCTTGTTTCCGGGGATAAGCTTGAATAAGGTTGCCTGCTGTGTGGCAGCGTTTGGTAGAAATCTTCTGAACAAATTTACCATTCCCATGAAACGTTTAAGCTCGCAAACGCGCTCAGGTAATTTGTACTTAGCTATTACTTCTACTCGTTCCAAAGGTGGACACGTGCCGTTTTTGTTAACTGTAAAGCCTAGAAATTTCACCTCCGACTTGCCGAAAACGCATTTGGACGGGTTGATAACGATGCCGTACTGTTGAAGTTTCTTGAAAACCATTTTGACGTGTTCTCTGTGTTCTTCTAAATCTTTTGAGGCGATCAGTATGTCGTCCAAATAAGCGTAGGCGAAATCTACGTCACGAAGAATGTGATCCATCAAGCGCTGAAAAGTTTGACCCGCATTTTTCAACCCAAATGTCATGTGGGTAAACTTGCACATGCCGAACGGTGTAGTTATGGCTGTTTTCGGAAAATCGGCAGGGGCTACAGGAACTTGGTGATATGACCTTTTTAAATCTATTGTCGAAAAAATTTTGCTGCCTTCCAGCCAATGCGTAAAATCGTGGATGTTTAGGATTGGGTATCGGTCTGGTTCTGTGATGGCGTTTAATTTTCGGTAGTCGCCGCAGGGCCTCCACTCATCGTTCTTCTTTTTTACCATATGGAGCGGGCTTGCCCATGGGCTGGACGATGGTCGACAGATTCCGGCACCGAGTAACGATTAGATCTCAGCCTTGGCAGCTTTGATCATGCAAGGCGCGAGACGGCGGGGTTTGGCGAAAACCGGTTGTCCTGTTGTGATGATATGATGCACGACATCGTGTGCGGCTGCTGTAATTTTTTGTTGCGTCTGAGTTATTTCTTACAACTGCTTAACCATCTTAGTGTTACCGTGGAAAAGTTTGCGTGCACGTATATTAATTGTCAGGTTGTGATACCCCAGAAAATCTGCGCCTAAAATGGTTTGGGAGACCTGAGCGACTATAAAATTTCATGTGAAATTCCGGCGTAGGCCTATATTTAACGTAAGGTTTTTCTCCCCAAGGATTTTTATTGGTGATCTATTTGCGGCGAATAAAAAAATGTTGTCTGGACGTCCTAATTGTTTACGGGTAGAAGGAATAACGCTTACCTCGGCTCCAGAGGAAAGAGAAAATTAGATTTTTTATCAAAAATTGTGAGACGGCGGTAAAGAGCTGATTGTCTGTCATGTACCGTCGCTAGTGACAGACTGGTTAGTTTAACTTTTCACTACATGGCTCGCGGCATTTCATTGCTTTCGAGCCGAATTTTCTATGATACCAACACTTATGACTGGTCTGAGTGCGAGCACGGGAGTTGTGGTTACGACCGGCGGGTGCAGCTCTATTGCGGCTACGTGAGCGAGTTAATTCCTTGTCTAAGGAATAAGTAAAAATAAAAAATATTTTTTATTCTTTTGCTACACCGAAACGTGTGGTTCTTTATTAATAATATTCTTAAGACTGATTACAATTTGTTTCTTAACATCTATTTATGGTAACAATTTTGTTTATCATTTCTTACAGCTAGGTATTTTAATCTGCATGAAAACATGTTTTCCACTTGTTCTTTGTTAAGTACCTTTTTTATCAGTAGAAAATGTGTTTTCGATTTCACTTTGTTTCGGTCGTGTTTGTTCATGCCCTTTGACTTATTACTTTACATTTTCTTATGAGTACAGCTGGGTTTAATAATATAATTCTTATCTATTACAGTTAATAATATTGTTCTTATCTATTTTCTATTTAAAGGGTCTGACCTTTGTCCTCGACGTATTGCTATAGTGGAAATGCTTTGTAGATAATGTTTTAGGTGCAGATGGTGTGACGGGTGTTAACTAGCGTCTAAATTGTGTCTTCAAGCTGTTTATTTCCTTTGTCAATTGCTGTATCTGCTGTTGTAAAGTGTTCCTTGTAGTTACAGCGTTTGATGTGGAAAGTTGGTTGATTGCCGCGTTGTCATTTACTTCTGAAATTTTGTCTGCCATTATGGCGATTTTGTCGAGTGGCTCTCACCTTACTGAAATAATGCTTCTCATGTGGTTCGGTAGACGCGTCACCCACATAGATTTTAAAAAATTGTCGTCTACCTGGTTGCCAGCCAAATTTTTCATCTCCCGTAATAGTTGGGGTGGCCGTAAGTCTCCCAGTTCGATGTCTTGCAGAAGCTTTTTGAGTCGTCTTTGTTCGGAGACAGAGAATTCCTCTAGCATACGCTTTTTTAGGGTTGTGTATTGACTCTCTGGTGGCATGTTCAATATGCCATCACTGACTTGCGATAGAATTGCACTATCAATAGATGCTACCACAGTGTGGTATTTACTTTGTTCACCGGTTATACCGGCGGTCGCGAATTGTGACTCGATTTGAGCGAACCAAAGTTCTGGTCGAGAGTGCCAGAATGGTGGTATTTTTATTGAAATGCGTGCTAACTCTTCACGATGATGTGTGGTCATTGTTGTGGGTGCTTCCGTTTTTCTGGCAGCCTGTGTCTGATTGCCCTTTGGCTCGTTTTCTGGTTTTTGTTACTAATTTGTCGGGGTCACCATATCTGGCGGTTTTGCCAACTCACTAATATAAACTAGAAAAAAACTTTATTAAGCTGGGAAAGTCTTTATTATCTTAACAATACGAGAAATGGCGGAAGAACGTGTTTTTTCTTATAAGTCCGTAATCGCATACACGAGAAGTTTTTTCTTATTCTTTTTCCGCGCCATGATCTTGACAGTTGTCAAAACTCAGTGTTGTTTCCTTGCTTACTGAAGTGTATGTGGGGGAATGTATGCCACATATGTATATATGTAAATATATATATATATATATATATATATATATATATGTATATATATATATATATATATATATATATATATATGTATATATATATATATATATATATATATATATATGTATATATATATATATATATATATATATATATATATATACATAAATATATATATATATATATATATATATATATGTATGTATATATATATATATATATATATATATATATTTATATATGTATATATATATATATATATATATATATATATATATGTATATATATATATATATATATATATATATATATTTTTATATATATATATATATATATATATATATATATACATATATTGTTACAAAGATTAGAAATAAATTTAAATAAAACGACAATGTGGCTATATGTACTTGGCAGCACTGCCAATTAATCTCTAGTTGTCAAAATGTTACAAACCTTGTTTAACACAATATAGATATATATATATATATATATATATATAAATAAATAAATATATGTATATAAATATATATATATATATATATATATATATAAATAAATAAATATATGTATATAAATATATATATATATATATATATATATATAAATATATATAAATATATATATATATATATATATATATATAAATATCTCTAGTCCATTGTCGATTCAATAAACCGCAAATTACCTATCCTGCTAGCCGCCATACACTCCTAAACTATAACGCCTCCTCGACTGTGTTTTACAGTACTACACAAATTTTCTTTATTTAGCGCTGTTCCAGATTTTCTTCACACAATTTGAAAGCCTTTATTTCCAAAAATGCAGTACTTGCTCGTATTCGAAAAAAAACAACCCTTTCCCAAAATTTTAATGACTTATTTAAGCATTTTCTAGCACACAGAATTCTCTTCTGCCTTTTTGTCAAAACAATGAAGGCTTTTTATATGCTATACGAGCATGATAGCGGGGTGGGTAATTTGCGGTTTATTGAATCGACAATGGACTAGAGAGTGTATCTTGATATTTTAAAGGGAAATCTTAAGCAATGCGCAGTAAAGCTTGGTCTTGGGAACAATTATTTATTTCAACAACTTAATGACCCCAAGCATACTGCAGATATTGTTAAGCTTTGGCTGCTTTATAATTTGCCAAAACAGTCACGTACGCCTACCCAGTCTCCGGATCTGAATCCCATTGAGCATTTATGGCATTTTTTAGAACGAAAAATCCGCCAGCACGTTATTACTTCAAAAATATGCTACAACAAATTTTGCAATCAGAATGAGAAAAAATATTTCGTCAGGAACCCTTAAAACTCGGCCATTCAATGCAAAAGAGATTGGCTGAAGTCCTCAACCAAAAAGGCTATCCAACTACTTATTAAGTTAGTTACAATAATGTTTATCTTATTTAAAAAAATGGCATTTTATTGGTCAACGCACTTTTGTACGCAGACTTTTTTTTAGCATATTTTTCTATAATAACACTTTCTTTTACATTTATTTGCTATGATTCTTGAATTTTCTGTTATGGGGCTTGTTTAAAGCCTGAAAAAATATAAGTAATAAAACTAAAGTGCTAATGTTTAATAGATTTTACGGTAACTTATGTTTAACCACATTATCTTAGCTTTATTTGTATGTACGCAGGCTTTTTCTAGTAAGTATATATATATATATATATATATATAAATATATATATATATATATATATATATATATATATAAATATATATATATATATATGTATATATATATATATACGTATATATGTGTAGCGGTTTTGCCAACTCACTAATATATAAAATAAAACGCGATTGAATTTTATCTTTACTAAACTAGAAAAAAACTATTAAGCTGGGAAAGTCTTTATTATCTTTACAATACGAGAAATGGCGGAAGAACGTGTTTTTTCTCAATAGTCCGTAATCGCATACACGAGAAGTTTTTTCTTATTCTTTTTCCGCACCATGATCTTGACAGTTGCCAAAACTCAGTGTTGTTTTCTTGCTTACAGAAGTGTATGTGGGGGAATGTATGCCACATTACTCCCCCCTTTGGTTAAGACAAAACCGTATCTTACGTCCGTGTCGGGAAGTGATGATTTTGGGCGCGCCGGTTAGGTCCAGAAGAATGCCCGTTTGTAGCGGTTTGCAAATCATGGAATTACGTACGAAAACTTGTGGGGAAGAAAACAAGTCTTTTTCAATCAATGAAAGGTTTGTCTGTGGAGTGTGACGATGTTTTGGTTGGCCGTAGATCGTTCATAAACTTTTTTATTTTTTCATTGAACTCGTTGTGGCAAGTTTGGCTTTCGTTGCTCTTGACTACAAATTCGTCCGTATACTGAGACGGTGTTGCCTTAATGTCCTCTTTGAAGGTTACTCGGAAACCCAACAAAATCATGGGTAAGATTTCGCTCCAATTCTCGGTTTCGTGACATTTGATGGCAGCTTTTAGGCCTCGGTGGAATCGTTCGATGATGCCGTTTGCAGCAGGTTGATACGCTGTGGTTCTTAGGTGGGTCGTACCGAGGACAGTCAGTCAGTTCTTTAAACAAATTGCATTCGAACTGGCGCCCTTGATCCGTCGTTATTCTAAGTGGTATGCCGAATCTTGAGACCCATGTTGAATAAAAGGCGAAAGCGACGTTTTCGGCCGTAATGTCCTTTAGCGGGCACACCTCGGTCCAACGGATGAAGCGGTCAATCATCGTCAGACAATACCGAAACCCTTTAGACGGTGGAAGTGGTCCGATTATGTCCATGTTGATGTGGTCGAAGCGGTCGGCTGTGGTAAAGTATTCGCATAGTGGAGCTTTGTTGTGGCGATGTATCTTTCCTTTCTGGCAGGCTACGCAGGCTTTTGTCCACAGCTGGCAATCACTTTTCATACCTGGCCAAATTTCAGCTACTAGTTTCGTTGTTTTCTTGACGCCTGCATGGCATAGATTATGTATGTAATCAAATGCAATTTTACGGAATTCTTTTGTTAAAAAAGGTCTCGCGATACCTGTGGAAATATCTCAAAAAATAGAAAGGTTAGTTTTGGGCAATACAAATTTTTTTTAGTTGTAGGCCCAATGCAGTGTTGAGTAGTGATTTTATTTCTTCGTTGTCGTGTTGAAAGCGCATAACTTTTCAAAATCTATTGTTTCTTTTACGTGGATGGCTTCTACGCGTGACAAGGTATCGACAACTATATATTCTTTGCCGGATATATGCCTAATGTCTGTTGTAAATTGGCTTAAAAAATCCAGGTGCCGGATCTGTCTTGCGCTCGCCTTGTCGAGTTTTTGCTTAAATACGAACTGCAAGGGTTTGTGGTCCGTGTATATACAAAATTCCCGGTCCTCTAACATATACTGGAAATGTTTGACTGCTTTATATGTACTCAACAGCTCCCTATCCTAGGTGATGTACTTACGCTGAGCTTCGGTAAGACATTCCGAATAGAAGCCGAGAGGTTGGTGACTATTGTTTTCCATTTGTTGCAAAACGGCGCCTACCGCTATGCTAGAAGCGTCCATCATGAGTGCCAGTTGTGCGTTGGATTTGGGAAAAGCCAGGAAGGTTGCATCACGTAGATGTGTTTTGCACTGTTCAAATGCGAGTTTACCTTCCTCCGACCACTTGATCGGTGATTTGTCGTTTTTCTTGTTTCCGGGGATAAGCTTGAATAAGGTTGCCTGCTGTGTGGCAGCGTTTGGTAGAAATCTTCTGAACAAATTTACCATTCCCATGAAACGTTTAAGCTCGCAAACGCGCTCAGGTAATTTGTACTTAGCTATTACTTCTACTCGTTCCAAAGGTGGACACGTGCCGTTTTTGTTAACTGTAAAGCCTAGAAATTTCACCTCCGACTTGCCGAAAACGCATTTGGACGGGTTGATAACGATGCCGTACTGTTGAAGTTTCTTGAAAACCATTTTGACGTGTTCTCTGTGTTCTTCTAAATCTTTTGAGGCGATCAGTATGTCGTCCAAATAAGCGTAGGCGAAATCTACGTCACGAAGAATGTGATCCATCAAGCGCTGAAAAGTTTGACCCGCATTTTTCAACCCAAATGTCATGTGGGTAAACTTGCACATGCCGAACGGTGTAGTTATGGCTGTTTTCGGAAAATCGGCAGGGGCTACAGGAACTTGGTGATATGACCTTTTTAAATCTATTGTCGAAAAAATTTTGCTGCCTTCCAGCCAATGCGTAAAATCGTGGATGTTTAGGATTGGGTATCGGTCTGGTTCTGTGATGGCGTTTAATTTTCGGTAGTCGCCGCAGGGCCTCCACTCATCGTTCTTCTTTTTTACCATATGGAGCGGGCTTGCCCATGGGCTGGACGATGGTCGACAGATTCCGGCACCGAGTAACGATTAGATCTCAGCTTTGGCAGCTTTGAGCATGCAAGGCGCGAGACGGCGGGGTTTGGCGAAAACCGGTTGTCTTGTTGTGATGATATGATGCACGACATCGTGTGCGGCTGCTGTAATTTTTTGTTGCGTCTGAGTTATTTCTTACAACTGCTTACCATCTTAGTGTTACCGTGGAAAAGTTTGCGTGCACGTATATTAATTGTCAGGTTGTGATACCCCAGAAAATCTGCGCCTAAAATGGTTTGGGAGACCTGAGCGACTATAAAATTTCATGTGAAATTCCGGCGTAGGCCTATATTTAACGTAAGGTTTTTCTCCCCAAGGGTTTTTATTGGTGATCTATTTGCGGCTAATAAAAAAATGTTGTCTGGACGTCCTAATTGTTTACGGGTAGAAGGAATAACGCTTACCTCGGCTCCAGAGGAAAGAGAAAATTAGATTTTTTATCAAAAATTGTGAGACGGCGGTAAAGAGCTGATTGTCTGTCATGTACCGTCGCTAGTGACAGACTGGTTAGTTTAACTTTTCACTACATGGCTCGCGGCATTTCATTGCTTTCGAGCCGAATTTTCTATGATACCAACACTTATGACTGGTCTGAGTGCGAGCACGGGAGTTGTGGTTACGACCGGCGGGTGCAGCTCTATTGCGGCTACGTGAGCGAGTTAATTCCTTGTCTAAGGAATAAGTAAAAATAAAAAATATTTTTTATTCTTTTGCTACACCGAAACGTGTGGTTCTTTATTAATAATATTCTTAAGACTGATTACAATTTGTTTCTTAACATATATTTATGGTAACAATTTTGTTTATCATTTCTTACAGCTAGGTATTTTAATCTGCATGAAAACATGTTTTCCACTTGTTCTTTGTTAAGTACCTTTTTATCAGTAGAAAATGTGTTTTCGATTTCACTTTGTTTCGGTCATGTTTGTTCATGCCCTTTGACTTATTACTTTACATTTTCTTATGAGTACAGCTGGGTTTAATAATATAATTCTTATCTATTACAGTTAATAATATTGGTCTTATCTATTTTCTATTTAAAGGGTCTGACCTTTGTCCTCGACGTATTGCTATAGTGGAAATGCTTTGTAGATAATGTTTTAGGTGCAGATGGTGTGACGGGTGTTAACTAGCGTCTAAATTGTGTCTTCAAGCTGTTTATTTCCTTTGTCAATTGCTGTATCTGCTGTTGTAAAGTGTTCCTTGTAGTTACAGCGTTTGATGTGGAAAGTTGGTTGATTGCCGCGTTGTCATTTACTTCTGAAATTTTGTCTGCCATTATGGCGATTTTGTCGAGTGGCTCTCACCTTACTGAAATAATGCTTCTCATGTGGTTCCGTAGACGCGTCACCCACATAGATTTTAAAAAATTGTCGTCTACCTGGTTGCCAGCCAAATTTTTCATCTCCCGTAATAGTTGGGGTGGCCGTAAGTCTCTCAGTTCGATGTCTTGCAGAAGCTTTTTGAGTCGTCTTTGTTCGGAGACAGAGAATTCCTCTAGCATACGCTTTTTTAGGGTTGTGTATTGACTCTCTGGTGGCATGTTCAATATGCGATAGAATTGCACTATCAATAGATGCTACCACAGTGTGGTATTTAGTTTGTTCACCGGTTATACCGGCGGTCGCAAATTGTGACTCGATTTGAGCGAACCAAAGTTCTGGTCGAGAGTGCCAGAATGGTGGTATTTTTATTGAAATGCGTGCTAACTCTTCACGATGATGTGTGGTCATTGTTGTGGGTGCTTCCGTTTTTCTGGCAGCCTGTGTCTGATTGCCCTTTGGCTCGTTTTCTGGTTTTTGTTACTAATTTGTCGGGGTCACCACATGTGGCGGTTTTGCCAACTCACTAATATAAACTAGAAAAAAACTTTATTAAGCTGGGAAAGTCTTTATTATCTTTACAATACGAGAAATGGCGGAAGAACGTGTTTTTTCTTATTCTTTTTCCGCGCCATGATCTTGACAGTTGTCAAAACTCAGTGTTGTTTCCTTGCTTACTGAAGTGTATGTGGGGGAATGTATGCCACATATGTATATATGTATATATGTATATATGTACATATGTATATATATATATATATATATATATATATATATATATATACATATATATATATATATATATATATATATATATGTATATATATATATATATATATATATATATATATACACACACATATATATATATATATATATATATATATATGTATATACATATATATATATATATATATATATATATATATAAATATATATGTATATATATATATATATATATATATATATATGTATATACATATATATATATATATATATATATATATATATGTATATATATATATATATATATATATATATATATGTATATATATATATATATATATATATATATATATATATATATATATGTATATATATATATATATATATATATATATATATATATACACATATATATATATATATATATATATATATATATGTATATATATATATATATATATATATATATATATATATATATGTATATATATATATATATATATATATATATATATATATATGCACATATTGTTACAAAGATTAGAAATAGATTTAAATAAAGCGACAATGTGGCTATATGTACTTGGCAGCACTGCCAATTAATCACTAGTTTTCAAAATGTTACAACCCTGTTCAACACAATATAGATAATATTCAAATTAACGGAAATAGAATACTCCGGAATATACAAGATCATTCGAGGATGTGCCAATAATAAGTGTAAATAACAAACACGAAAAACTTAGCAACATAAATGCTAATAGATTACCTCACTTACCACTCATAGTTACCATAGACAAAACACACAGGACACTCATACATACAACCACACATAGTCACCAAAACACAAGTCAGCATTGTCATGTATACAAACACACGTATATAGCTACATGTTAAGTAAAGTACAACCAACAACAACCATGCCCAGAAGTTTCGCGAAGTTACCAGACGACGTCATTTTTTGCTATATAAAGGCGCTGCCAGAGCTCAGCGAGTTAGTGTGATTTAAAATATAGACGTGTTAACATCGCTAAGTGTTGAGTAGTACAAATACTCGTGTTAATAAAGTAATAAATAAAGTGTTGCCGCATTATATTTCTAAAATTAATTTGTCCGTGTTTTAATTTGATGCCATAAAACGAATCCTTGAAGGATAATTAAAAAACCCGTGTTTACGAAAACTTAACAATTGGTGTCAGAAGCGGGATTGCAAAAATAATTAAAAGGACATTGCAATTTAAGGAGAGAAAAAAGGACATTAAAAGGAAAAAAGAATATCATGAAATTTGATGAGCTAAAAGTTGAACAGCTGAAAAAGGAGCTCAGTAAGCTGGAATTGCCAACTGCAGGTAACAAGGCTGAACTGCAAAAGAGGCTGATAGATGAGTTTAAGAATCGCGGCATGGACATCGGGACATACGAGTTTGAGGAAAAAGACGATGTGCAGGTATGCCCTCCTGCCACGACCAGCAGCATGGACATAAATTCAATGTTCGCTGCTTTGATGATCCAGATAAAAGGAATCAGTGATGCACAAAGTGAAATAAAACAAAACTCTCAGCAGATACAGGAGGCATCAAGGATCAGCAGTAACAAGCTGGTAGCCGAAATAACTGAAATAAAACAGAACTGTCAGAAGATGCAGGACAAGCTTGTAGGCGAAATAACTGACATAAAAGAGAACTCTCAGCAGATGCAGGAAAAGCTTATAGCCGAAATACAGGAGTCAAATAAAGCCACGAACGAGACCCCGATAGAGGTTTCTGAAGCCATTAACAGGAGGCTGGATTCTATTGAGAATAAATTCTCAGAGCTTGCGGATAGAGTCCAATATCTAGAAAGCGGTGGCCTGGAACAGCATGCAAAGGAGTTCGAAGAAAAATTGCATGCTCTAGAGGACAAAGTGCATTACCTGGAGTGTAGTGGCGTTCCAGTACGAGCAGTTGCGGAGGTTTCTGCGCGGATAAAAGCGACATGCTTCGACGGCATCGTACCATTAGGCATCTTCAGATTCCAGTTCGAGACGGTTGCTAGCAGAAATGGATGGGATGCTGAAGAAAAGGCCATAGAATTGATTTTGTCAACACAATATAGATAATATTCAAATTAACGGAAATGGAATATTCCGGAATATACAAGATCATTCGCGGCTGTGCCAGTAATAAGTGGAAACAACAACAACGAAAAACCTAGCACCATAAATGCTAAGAGACGTTATTCTTAATGATCTTGTATGCAAGTATTCGCTGCTAATAAAGCTAAACAGGTTCACAAGTATACACAGCCATATACACATAGGAGAAGAAGAAACAAAACCACAAAACACACAGAACACTCATCCATACAACCACTCATAGTTACCCTAGACAAAACACACAAGTCAGCATTCTCATGTATACAAACACACGTATATAGCTACATGTTAAGTAAAGTACTACCAACAACAACCATGACCAAAAGCTTTGCGAAGTTACCAGACGACGTCACTTTGCTATATAAAGACGCTGCCAGAGCTCAGCGTGAGAGTGTGATTTTAAATATTGACGTTAACATCGCTAAGTGTTGAGTAGTACAAATACTCGTGTTAATAAAGTAATAAATAAAGTGTTACCGCATTATATTTCTAAAATTAATTTGTCTGTGTTCTAAAATTAGTTAGTCATATTTCTAAAATTAATTTGTCTGTGAATTCTTGAAGGATTAGTAAAAAAAACCGTTTTTATGAAACGGTCTAAAAACGTAACAATTGGTGTCAGAAGTGGGATTGCAAAAATAATTAAAAAAAAGGGCATTAAAAAAAATTAAAATGAATAATCATGAAATTTGAGGAGCTAAAGTTGAACAGCTGAAAAAGGAGCTCAGTAAGCTGGAATTGCCAACTGCAGGTAACAAGGCTGAACTGCAGAAGAGGCTGATAGATGAGTTTAAGAATCGCGGCATGGACATCGGGGCATACTAGTTTGAGGACAAAGACGATGTGCAGGTGTGCCCTCCTGCCACGACCAGCAGCATGGACATAAATTCAATGTTCGCTGCTATGATGATCCAGATAAAAGGAATCAGTGATGCACAACCTTCATCAAAAATCAGCAGTGACAAGCTTGTAGCCGAAATAACTTAAATAAAACAGAACTCTTAGCAGACGCAGGAAAAGCTTGTAGCCGAAATACAGGAGTCAAAGCCACGAACGAGAACCCGGCAGAAAGTGCTACCAAAGAAAAGCCTAAGTGCTTTAACTGCGGAAAGATCGGTAATTTTCAGCGCAGCTGCAAAGCACCAAGGAAGAGAGGTAGATCTGTTTCGCCACCAAGAAACAGCAAACGGGTGAACCAAACAACATCACAAGAGTCCCCGTTAAACTAAAACGAGCTAGCACTAAGGGGCAAGAGCTAGCTCTCACAAACGAGGGCCCCACAATCTCCATTTCAGTGATTGCAGCAGAAAAATAGCAACCTCACTGCATCCGGACACATCAACGGGGAAAAGCACGTAGTTACCATAGACACAGGGGCATCGCAGTCAATAATAAGGCACGATATAATAAAGGGGAAATGCGAGCGGTTAAGCAATATACGGCTACGTACAGCTACTGGAGAGCCTGCCACAGTCTATGGTAAGATTGAAGTGAAGGTGACTATAGCCAACATTAACGTGAGACAAGTGTTTATTGTCGCCGATATTGTCGATGAGGTTATTATTGGAGCCAATTTTATGAATAGCCACAGCATTAATCTATATATGGGACAACAGCTGATGATATGGCGTAATGTGGAAATACCCCTTGATGTTGGATATGACAGCAAACCACAAGTAACAAAAGTATTTGCTATTGAGAGTCAGACGTTACCGCCGCAGTCTGAAACAGTCATATGGGCGCGGATGAAGGGAGATTGTGAGGACAATCGGTTGTGGGTTGTAGAACCAGCAGATCTATAGAGAGAGTTTATAACAGCGAAAGCTCTAGTGAAAACTAGTAAAGGAGGAATAGTCCCTATAAGAGTGTTTAACTTATCAGACCATGAATAAGTCATCAAAGAAAATTCCGATGTTGGCCAGTGTACTCCAGCAGAGGCAATAATAAACTTCGAGAAGAACATAGAGCCTACTAATTTGTCCGCAAAAGAACGTGAACAATTTGAGGAATACGTAGGGAAATGGGTAGCAGGTCTATCAGCGACAGATAGAAATAAAGCCAAACAGTTACTAAAAAGGCATGTCAGTATCTTCGCCATGGGAAGCCAAAGCCAGGGTAGAACTGCATTGGTTAAACACGAAATTAATACAGGCGAAGCTAGGTCGATTAAACACCCACCCAGAAGCGTACACCTAGCAAAGCGAGATAAAGTAAAAGAGCTTGTAAATGAAATGGAGCGTTATGGCGTAATTGAGCCATCTGTAGTCTTAGTTAAAAAGAAAGATGGCAGTACTAGATTCAGCGTAGACTAAAGGAAGCTCAATGACATAACCAAGAAGGACAGTTATCCGCTCCCCAGAATCGATGACACTTTGGACACGCTAGCTGGTACCAAATGGTTCTCTACGCTGGACTTGCGAAGCGGATATTAGCAAGTGGAGATTGCAGAGAAAGACAAGGAGAAAACTGACTTCAGTGTCGGTAACGGATTATGGCAGTTCAAAGTCATGCCATTTGGTCTCTGCAATGCTCCGGCCACATTTGAACGGCTATTGGAGAAGGTACTAATAGGACTTCACTGGAAGACATGCTTGGTATATCTAGATGACATAATAGTGATGGGGAAAACTTTTGATGAACACCTCAGAAACATGGCAGAAGTTCTTCAACGGATATCATTAACTGGATTGAAACTCAGTTTGAAGAAATGTGCATTGTTCCAGAAAGAAGTAAAGTATTTGAGGCATCGTGTTACAGCAGACGGAATCTCAATCTCTTTTGGCCTACTATTTTTGAAAATGAATAAAAAATATTTTAGAAATCATTTTGTTTATCCGGTGCGGGGACAATTAAATACCAAAAACTCCCCCATTTCAGTAGTTATTATTTTTTAGAATTTAAATCTATCATTTCACATACGAAATGATATAGCGTTATAGTTTTTTTATGAAATATAACCAATCATTAATTATTTAGGGCTGCCTTATACCTTTTTTAATATAACATTATTTTAAACTTTTTAGTATTTATATTGTTTACAGATTTGAAAATAATCTTTGGTATTAAAACAACATTATATGAATAGGGTTACCAAATTGACAACACTAAATATTTTAAAATTAAATTATTATTTAAGATAAAAAACATATGTATATAAAGATTAATAATAAATTAACAAACAAATTTAAATAACTTAACTATTGTAAATAATTTCCTAATCACTAAAGTAAGTTTCTGAGCCTGAAAAAATTTATTTATTGTATTTTTATTAGATGAGATTAATGGATCAGAAGAAATTAGGAGTTTATTCAATTCAGCCTGATTACAATTTTCTCTGCTATTTTTTCGACTTTGCTCAAGTTGTTCTTTCTAATATTTTTGTGTAGACATTCTAAAGCATGTTCAAAATATTTCAAATAAGTCAATATATTTTCTAATTTCACAACCATGAATGAGAAGTTTATGCAACGTTGATGGCATATAATACCAATCATAATTATTTAAATATATTTCTCAAGTTTCCTCTGTTAGGTGTTTAAAGTTAGATATCTTTATAGGTTTTCCAGAGGGTACTGTTTTTAAAATTAAACTCAAATTATATATCAAATGTTCATTAACTCCTGTAATCTCGGACGATTATTTGAATTCGTTAAAAATTTCGAACTGTATTGCCATCATACTGCTGTCAAAATTAGACTTCACCTTATCAACTGTTAATCCCGTCTCAGATCAAACTTTATCTTGAATTTGTTTTTTTTTCTTTTATTATACAGTTTTTTCTTATCATTCCTTAAAAGGCAATCGATATGCAATGCACTCAAAGCATTTTAGCAAACAATGTAAAGATAAAATTCTATATATATGTATACTGATCTTCGTTGGGAGAATAAGTAATGCTAAGTTTGTTCATATCTTTGGGTTTAGCTTGGCATATAAAGTTTTTATATGTGTTAGAGTGTTACTATAAATATTTACGTTTTAGGATTTTTTCATTGTTTCTGCTACATTTCTGAATAAAACAAATATAATTGCAAGCATTCTTATTGAAAAGTTAACTTTTCCAAACCCATTTTGTGTTACTTAAAAGTTATGAAAATAGTTCGACTTTAAGGCCGTATAACTTTTTGTATGTGTAACGCACATGAAAAACCAAACCACCTGTGGAATCGTGGGAGTGTCAGCTTTCATCTCAAATGTATTTTATTAATAAATTCAAAAGTTTTTTTTAATTTCTTTTCCAATAGACAGTTTACTGTGCTGCGTGTTCCAAAAACACAGTAAGATTAGAAGCCATTGTGCTGAAGGTAACAATTTCACACATTTTCCTGCCAGTCATTGGAAGAAAGGCACAAACTTTGGCAATTTGACTTCGAATAAGCGTTAAAGGTTGACCATAATGAAATTCCTGAGCACTCATAACCTGGCTGACACTATTTGGAAGAAATAAGAAAGTTTCAACCTTTGATTTTGCTTCCCCCTTCAAAGCTTTTTGGAGACTCAATAAATTTTCTAAATCAGTATAATTATAAATGAGCAATATTAAACATAGGCCACTCTTCTGGCTGACCAGAGAATTCAGGTAAATCGTGAAGCTTACGAAGTGCATGGTATGCATGTCTGTGGAACCTGAGGCACATGCATGGCAGCACTTTGAAAATATGAAGGCACGTAGCTGGATGAAACATCATGCGTCATTCGGGGAGTTGCGTTTGTATAAATTTGACTATTTGGCGTTTGTATAAAGGTGGTTGATTGTGACATTTGAGGGGAAATATTTTGCCCAAATTGTTGTTCAGGATTTGGCATATAATTATAGTGTGGCATTTTATACTCACATGAATTCATTTGTGATGGGCTTGGCATAGTTGGCGGGCAGCTTGCTACGTCAGGTGATGTAGCCGTTGAATTAGGCGGCAATGGTCCATCAAGACCCTCAAAGATTCCTTTAGCTGAAGGATCTCTTCTTTCAGCTCAGGTGTAGGCGGCTGTTCCACCACAGTTGTCTCCTGCTCGCTAAGGCATTCCAGCGATTCGGTACTGTCCCTTTTGGCGTTATTCTCTTCTAGATCGGTTATCTTTAGCGACAATGGCTCACTTTTTCTGGACATCATCAATTGAATTATACACCATTTTCGATTTGCAGTATTGCATTAAATAATTCATAATAATAAAACGAAGGAATAATAAATTCTGATGGCATGAAATTGATATGTGTATGGGTTTGTTTTAATATCTTATTTGTGATATATAAATTATTATTACATCTGCTCAAAGAGAAAAATAAAACTTCAAAATGTACTTATTTAATTCTACCCCTTCTTTACCAACTTCCGTCTACAAATTATCTTTTTTTTAAAACAAAATTCTTGACTTTAAATTCAAATACTCAAATAATGGGATACTCCCTAGCACGAACAAAAACGAACTCAACCCAAACTTGACATGTTTGTAAATTAAGCAGTTAAAAGTGATCAACACATAGTTCTCATAAACGTAAGCTGATAAGCAGTCGGTAAAATTAAGTAATAACATTTCAGTTATAATTAAAAAATAAAAATTTGCGAAACATAAAAAATTACCGTATATTAAAAATAAACTAATTTAAGTTTGCAACACCAGGAGTTGTTACAACATTGATACATTATGCAGGTTCATCAATTCGTATACGCCCATTACCAATATCCATTAATTGGTTTGCAAAATTCCCTGCAGATGCATCCCGTTGTAGTTGTACACGCATGTTGATTTTCAAAGTCAATTTCTGCAAATGACGCTACAAAACTGTTGATTTGAGACACGCTTCAAGTTCGTAAGCGGGTGTTGAACGTGGTATAACCGGCAGCGTTTGACGAAAATCACCAGACAATGAAATCAGTGCTCCACCGAAGATCCGTGCGTTTCCTCTCTTCTTGTTAGACATATTACACTCGTCCCATATGATAATTTGACACATTTGAAGTACTGTGCCCATTCCTGATTTTGCTGATGTTGCATATGGGTGCCTCAAAGTCTTGCAAATTAACCGGCAGTTTTAATGCTGAATGCACTGTTCAGCCAACATCCATAAGAGTTGCTGCAACTGCAGATGATGCAATAGCTACTGCAATAATGGGCCTGTTCGTAAACGCAGCACTGCGCTGCATGTTATGCGCATAACGTTCGTAAATGCAACAATTGGGAACACTGCATATGCCAAGTGTTCGAAAATGCAACATTGAAGCATATTATGCAAATAAATACAAAAAACTAATCATAAAAATGACTGATGCAATGAATGAGAGTATAGATTTCGTTTAGTTTTTTTATTTATTTCTTTTTATATAATATTTTTTTTGTATATTTAAGACTCGAAAGTGAAGAAAAAATATGTGAACTACAAATCAGGGCACGATTGGATATGGATAAAGTTTATTAGAAGAAAAAATAGAAAGAAATAAAATTCTCCGTTCGTAAATGCAACAGCTGATGAGCAGTGGCATCGCAGAGCATTGTGCAGAGTTGTGATGCATATACGAACAGGCCTATTATTTTGTGATCTAAGAAAACTAGTCCACCACTTTCTTCAGTAATTGCACGCATAATTCTGTCATACGCAATGCGTTGTTCTGGACCCAAATGCGGAAGATTTGCCACTGATGATTTTTATAGTTCTGTACAATGTTTAGGAAAACTTTTTGGACCAATTCATCTATGCTTTCTGTGATCCTGCAAAAGTTTGCTGGCAAGTTGATACATTGTGTAGATTCCTCAATTGGTTTACGCCCATTACCAATATCCATTAATTGGTTTGCAAAATTCCCGGCAGATGCATCCCGTTGTAGTTGTACACGCATGTTGATTTTCAAAGTCAATTTCTGTAAAAGACGCCATAAAACTGATGATTTGAGACGCATTCAGCTCGTCAGCGGGTGTTGAACCGGCAGCGTTCAATGCTCCACCGAAGATCCGTGCGTTTCCTCTCAAATCTCGCAGTGTACGATCAAGCGCTTCGAATACCTTCTTGTTAGACATTTTACATTTGTCTAATATGATAATTTGACACATTTGAAGTACTGTACCCATTCCAAAGTTTTTGCTGATGTTGCATATGGGTGCCTCAAGGTCTTGGAAGTTCACCGGCAGTTTTAATGCTGAATGCACTGTTCAGCCACCATCCATAAGAGTTGCTGCAACTGCAGATGATGCAATAATGGCCCTGTTCGTAAATGCAACACTGAGCTGCATGTTATGCGCATAAAGTTCGTAAATGCCACAATTGGGAACACTGCATATGCCAAGTGTTCGAAAATGCAACAGTGAAGCATATTATGCGCAAATAAATACAAAAAACTAATCATAAAAATGACTGATGCAACGAATGAGAGTATAGATTTCGTTTAGTTTTTTTTATTTATTTCCTTTTATATAATATTTTTTTTGTATATTTAAGACTCGAAAGTGAAGAAAAAATATGTGAACTACAAACCAGGACACGATTGGATATGGAGAAAGTTTATTAGAAGAAAAAATAAAAAGAAATAAAATAAAATTCTCCGTTCGTAAATGCAACAGCTGATGAGCAGTGGCATCGCAAATTAATCATATTGTGCAGAGTTGTGATGAATTTACGAACAGGCCCATTATTTTGTGATCGCATAGTTGACAAAATGTGTGAAAGAAGAAAAGTTTTGTCTGTCCACCACTTTCTTCAGTAATAGCACGCATAATTCTGTCATACGCAATGCGTTGTGCTGGACCCAAATGCGGAAGATCTATCTGAACAAATGTTCCTAGTTCGTCAAAATCAAAGTGTGTTTGCCGTTGGAAATCATGATCGAAGAGGTCGGTTTGGAGCAGTCATTCCCAGTTCCCACAGTGTAGTGTTAGTGATTGGAAAACATATGTTTTCAAACATAATAAATGATTCATTATAAACGTTTGGTGTGAATTTAATGTCCAGATTTTGATTCGCATCCCGCAATCGCTGATCTTTTGGATTAGATGGGGAGCAGATTTGTTCCGAGCAAGCTTGGCGATAAGTGGCGCATAGTTGACCGTTAACTGTTCTTAAGTCTAGGAAAGATATGGGTCCACGTACATTGATTAACAGCAATCGTACGTAGAAGCGTTCAGTATTGTTCGTGTGAACAGTGTACAGACGACCCAATGCGTCACTGGAATACAAATCGAGATGTTCTTAGCTGCGACGTTGAAACTTTTTAGTCGATGATTTCCATGTAAAGAATTTCGGTACCTCAGAATAAGGTAGAGTCTTTGCAAACAGATCATCTTGGCACAATGGGTAAAATACAGTTAAAGTGGTTGCTGGTGGAACCAATGCTCTTGCACGTACATTATATGTTGTGAAATACACGCGCTGTCCATTCTCGAGATGCACCGCCAAGTGTACTACTGCTGGATGTCGTTCATGGACTGGAAATGATAAGATGGGCCATACTGTTAATGCGGCGTCCAAGCTGGTATTGCTTGATTTCATCAAGCGGTGCGTCCATATTCCCTACTCTGAAGACTGCCATGTCGCTTCCTTTGTTGATATATTTGCAAATGTATTTGATCGACTTCACTGAATTGTAATACTCAACATTAATGTGTGCTTTGAAGGTCTTTGCGAGCAACGGTGAATATGGCACAACCCAACGATTATACACTTTGACATCAAAGTTTTGTACTTTCAAAATGATGGACTTGCCACCATCCTCAAATGATCATCGATGATATAGTGGGTATCCGTCATTACCAGTGATGGTATCAGAAACCAAGTTTCTTGGGAATCGTTTTGTGCATTTCTCATCAGACATGCATGTTGAATGCAACACACGGAACATGAATCATGGTTTCTGTAGCGACGTCGAATAATTATGGATCAATGTCCTTATCTGGTATTTCTGCTAAGATAATTTGGCCAATTTGATATGGTCTAATATATATTTATTTATATATAGCAAAAATAAGTGTTCATTAAAATAAAAATCACATACAATTTGCGCTTAGACTTGAGCTACCAATGAAAATTGGAAAAACGTTCACATGTACTTAAGTATGAAATTCAAACCATAAAAGTTTGACTTACGTATGGTGGAACAAAAAATTCAGAAAAATGGGACATGAAGAAAATAATCAAAAGGTAATACAGGTATTAAAACAAAAACGTGTTAACATCAGGTTGATACAGTTCTCGAATTGTTTTTCACAATAAAATTTGTGTAAATAGGAACTGTTATCACATTCAACTAAGCCACCTAAAAAGTGGTGACAAACACAATATACACATGAGCACTGAAGATGAAAGTGTTGCAACTTTCGAAAACAGCTGTTCTGCTCTGCTGTGTAAGTTGAATAAAACTGATGTTGACTTTCCTTTGTGCCTAGGAATATTTATTATCATGTCTTTCTGAGATTTTAACAAAGTTAGAACAATTAGCCTATATAAATATTAATATAGCAAAAAGAAATGTTCATAAAAATAAAAATCACATGGCCTAATTTTGTTGATTAACCAAATCAAAATATGTGCATATGGCAATCCTCTTTTCTGTCTTTCAATGGAATACATCCAGCAGCGTGTATCTACAAACACGTGACGCCTGATAACAAAATCCATCAAAGATTTAAATTTCTGTTTAAATACACGTGCCGCATTGTCGTGGCGGTCCGAAGGTGATTGTCGAGGTAACAAAAGTTCCGTAATTTCGTCCCATGTTGGATTACATCTAAACTTCATGACATTGCATCTCGTGCGTATTCATGCATGTGCCGTGGACTCCCCATGAATATAGGCGGTAGTATGACCATTCCTGCCAATTCGTTTGGATACACGTTACCTTCATCAACGATTGCGTCTCGTAAATGGATGTATTATTCAAAGCGCAACTTGGTTTGATTCAATCGAATATATAGGAGTCGATCTTCGCGTACATATCAACCATGTATTGATGGAACAATTGTCGACGTTTCAGAAATTGGTTGTCAGCGTCTTGACAAATCATTATTCAATCATTATTCATGCAACTGACTTCCTTATTCGCTTCCTCGTCTGTTTGTGCATTCCTCATTTTGATGTTAAAATGATAAATGATATTGGATACTGCAATGCGTCGTATGAGCAATGGGTTTTAGAGATTCGCTGAACGTCACCATTTCTGCGTTGAAGAATTATGTCGCGCGATTCGAAATCTTAGCCAACTATTACGATCGCCACTTCATCGATTTTTGGTGCATTGAGCTGTCTTTCGTGCTGACCAAAGGGTCATTTGTCTGCTCGATTAGTCATCGGCTGGCATTCTCTGAATGGCGACTATAAACAACTAAACCAATTCATTGTATTTACCCAGAAAGGCTTGTGACGAAGACGTTGTTCTATCTGTTCATCACGGATCTGCATCCCGCATAGGTAGAAGCGATCCGGCTTGATAATAAATTTGTCCTTGGACTCTGAATGTTGGCATGTAGTTTTCTCGCACGATGTTCGTCGCACCGAACGATGTCATTTGGTAGCACGAATTGTATTTGCGGATGTTTTGTAAGAAATGCTTTGACTCATTCGAGTAACACCTTATAGCAACGTTAATAGTGGCTCGGGTGGTAGCTGTAGTTCTTGCAGTCTTTTGAAATATTTTGATTTAATTTTATGCCGTAAATATTTATGCTAGATATATATTTTTCAAAATTAAGTGTCTTTAAATGTCTGAGCTGTTTTTTCAGTATTTTTACTTTCCAGCCTTAAAAGGTTTCAAATTTGTGATTGAAATTTTTTGGGTATGAGTTATGCCTAATGCTATTAACATCATATATGATAAATCCAGTGGCGCCGCGTATCTGAACTTAGAAACATCCGTCGGCTCATGCACAACATCTTTGCTTAAGTTTATTACATAATCAAATAGTTTACGATTTAATTCATTGAAGAATTTTCGGACATTAATCGTACAAAATTAAAAACATCCGTCGACTCATGAGCAATGGCTTTTCTAAGGATCAAATGCACAGTTTTCATTTTGAGCAATTTTGAGTGCCGCCATCTGTCGGAAATCGGTCATACCAACCTAGGAACCTTCTCGGCTCATGCGACATAAGCAGGTTTCGAGCTTAAAAGTTAGGGACCTAATAATATATATATATATATATATATATATATATATATTAGTTTTCAAAACAGTGGTCTTCTGATGATTTGTAAATGTCTCAATGAAATGCATATAGAAATAGCTTAATCACTCTAGTGTATATTAAGTTTTTAGGAGTGGATAAAAAAAGGGTAGTATTTTAAAGCACTTCTGCCGCATTAGTGCAGCGTTTGCACGCCGATTTTTTGAGAATTATTAAAAACACCTTTCTAACTTGGATTAAGATTATTTCTGATTTTATTCAAATTATTTTTACGCTTATATACTAAACGTATGTCTATTCAGCATAATTCTATCAATATCAATTTTTGTATTCATTTTGCATAAGGGAATGGAATCTACCAGTGGTAACTAAGTATTTTTATGACTTTCTGTACGTCAATGAACTTCATGGAGTAATAAGAATATTTTGAAACCGAATTGCAATTAAGCACTTTTGCGTTCACGGTCATGTTGTATTTAAAATTGTGATAAGTTCATTGACGTAGTTATGGTGTAATTTAATATGAACAAAATAACTTACGTTTATGAATTGTGTTTTTTTGAATTGTGTTGAAAGGGTGGTGCATAAATATGTGTACACTACACCACCCAACAAATACACTTCAAGCACGAATCGCCCAAGCTGCCATACCAGTGGCAACAGTTATAAGAATTACCATAATACACATCACCACAATTTCGGCCAGCTTGGCTAAGTAATCGACCCCGATTTCAGCGGATCTTTTAAAAAGTCATCTAAAAATTCGCAATCTTCGGACTGACTCTTGTTGCCTTCAGTGTTTACCAAGTTTGCATATTTATATCCTTTATTTCCAACTATTTCTTTAAATGACTAGAATTTACTACACCTCTATAAGATAATTGTGTCACTTGACAATTTTCCACGTCAGCTGTTTCGTAACGATCATTTCCTAATTGCTCCTGAACAATATATGGACCGCGGTACTTCGGCAATAGCTTTTTAATAATTCCAGGAGTTGTTACAGCATTCTCTAAAACTACTAAGACTTCAAGTTCGAAAGTCTTTGCTGGGTTGTAGCGATCATGGAGATACTTGAAATTATTTTCCTGTGAGTTTCTAATGGCTTTTGACGCATCTTTCCTCACTAATTCCATATCCCTATCGTCTTCTCCGTAAACGTCTTGCAAATATTCTGTCAGTTCATCAATATTTGCACCTCGTTATTCGACTTCAAAAAGAAACATGGCTGGTGATTGTTTGGTAGAACTATTAGTTGAATTGTTAATAGCGAATTCGAGCTCGAACTTGCGATAAATTGTCTTCAATCAGAATGTTCCATTGATAGTTTCGATAGCATTCTCTTAAAATCTCTATTTATCGTTTCGTCTTTAGCATTCGATTAAGGTGACGCTACTGAAGTTTTAACATGCGTAATATTCCTTTCACTAAAAAATGTATTGAATTAATCGGAGCTAAAACCCGTACCACGGTCGCTAATAAAATATTTGCCCAAAGCGCAATATGTATTTTTCGTAACCGGTGAGTTTACAGCATAAGACATACTGAACTTTGTGAATGTATCCACAACTACCAATATATAGTTGCGTTTCGACCTAACTGCTGGTAATGACCAAAATGATCAATATACGGGGTGTCGAATGGTATTGCCTTCTCAATGTTATGTAAATTTCTTTCGTTCGACCTATGAACAGTAAATACAAGCTTAGACCCACTCCCTCAGAGTTCGTTGGCATAGAATACTAACTTATGGACCGAATATGATGATCGTTGCGTCTAATTCCTTTCTATTTCACATGATACCCTAATTCAATTCCCGGTATGCAAATTTGTGTTTATTCATATTGAGTCTCAGTCATCCAAAAATATTTGTTCTTCAACCGTCTCTGTTGCAATGCTAATATCATCCAAGTACAGCACAATCTTGCCCGCTTCAATAAAATCCCCCAAGACTCTATTTATAAAACGTTGAAATACCGCACCAGCATTTTTTAGGTCAAAAGGCATATAACGGTATTGGTATTGCCCAAAGGCGATTTGAAACCAGTTTTAAAAAAATGTTTATTACCTACTAATTTAAGCAATTCCCTATTATAGTCAAAGGATAGTTATCCTTTAGTGTAATTTTATGGAGCCCCCTATTCTTTCTCCTTACTAAAACGACTGGAGTAGCGTAGGCCGAGTCACTTAAAAAAAGTTCGCACAGTTTTAGTTTAACTTCAGACCGTTCGAGGTATGACAAATGCTTAGGACAACTATAAAATGACACATCGTTTGTTGGTCTAATAATCTACTGAATCTGTTGCAGAGACCAATCTGTTAAAATATTGGCTTTCTACTGTAGATTTACGGCCCTTTTCACAATGTTTGATTAAATTTTAATTGACACTTTAACCGGTAGTTAGCTGAAATTGTGTTTCCCAATGTATGATTAAAATTTAACTGACAGATGTTAATCGAAAAGTTGCTGTTAAATTTAACCGAACAAATTCTTCTGGTTAGTATGTTACTTGTCACTTCAATAATAAAACAAAATGAGCAAATATTGCAATCAGCACATATTTCTTAATATATATAATTCAAGCACTTGAATGTCGAAATAATTTCCTTTTGTCTAGTGAAGAATTTAGAAAAAGATTTAGATTATCAAACTCTGCAGTAAAGTACATCGGGCAATCGCTAGACTATCAAACATATTTATAAAAATGCCGCATTCTTAAGAGCGCATGAGAAAAACAGCCACACAGTTTCAGTTCAAGTGACGAAGAAGAAATTAGTTCCGATGAATTTTGGAAAACGCGATGTAATCTTATGTAACTATACATGTTGAAATAAAAATTAATATAAATTCGAAATAAAATTAGTGATGAAAGTCCTTTATATAAATTTAGATATTTCTGAGAGAAGTGTTTTAAATTTGAATCTCGAATATCGGATAACATTTAAGAACTTTGATTTTGCTAAATCACTGAAGTCCACCTTTTCTACAGATGAAAAAACTAGAATTCATATATTTGGGACTTCCATTACACTATTATTCGTAAACATAATATTCAAATGTTGCCATATTAAATAGCGAATGTATTGGTGAAGTAACTAAATGATAGTGAAAAGCAAATGACTAATCATCGATTAAAAGGTGCCTGTTAAGAAAAGTGTCAATCAAAAGGGCCGTTAATTTCGTGAACACTTTTTTTTAGTCTAGTCCACATCACTGTCCACATTCATGACATTTTTAACACTACAACGCATTTCCATAATTTCTTCATAACCCTCTTTTGTTTAATCCATAATGTTTTCAACCTCATAAGTCTTATTTTTAGAACCAATTTTGTTATGATCTCGAAAATTTTCCTTTCCAAGAAATAACACCTTTAAAACTATTTAAAACTTTATTTGTATTAAAAATTGCAATATATTGAACAAATTGTCTACCACGGGTGCTTAGGATCTTTATAAATGTTTAAACACACTAGCGCACGATGTATATCTTTATTAATAGATTCATTAAAGCACAAATGAATCACATGTCATCATTTCATTGTTTTGAAAAATTATGGCACATACAATACGATCGGTCACACTTCTTATTTTATTTCCAACACCACGAAATGAAGGTAATTTCTTTTCGTCATATAACGCGAGCTGTGATTATATCCGTATCAAATAAAGAAAATATGTTAATTTCATTTGTGAGCTTGTCTGGTTTTCTGCTTCGCTTGTGGCAGCAACTGCTGCAGTATTCTTCTTGAGACAATCTTGGTGGAAATGTCACACCTCGACACATGAAACAGGAATCCCGCGGGTGGCTTTGACACTGGCTTTGCTAATGCCCGAACTGGGAGTAATTGTAACAATGGACATCGGCTTCAGATTGCTTGGCGTCGGCTTTTCCCGTGGTCACTACTTTTGGTCTGCTTACTGCTGTGTTTATTGCTCTACGCTGTTGTCAACGACACTCTTATCTGTCCAAACGATGCAGTAAAACATCCATACTGCTTGCGCCATACAGCAAATGAACTGGATTATCATAGCTAGGGACGCCTTCGATTATGAAGTCCACAAGTTCCTGCTTCCAAGTATCGGATTTGGCCGCAATTGCCAAATGGAATGACTTCAGGCGTCAGTGTTCTGTTGTAGTAGACTTCCTGGCAGGAAACTATCCGCTTCAAAATTTTTACCATTGAGTTTTTAAGGTCGTCGTACCGAAGGAAGCCTCTAATTTGTATTGCTTCGCTGTCCCCTCTAGACGCCTGCATATCGCTACACATTTGTCCTTGGCAGGCAATACGCTGAAATAATCTTCCAATTGAAGAATTCATCGGTTAATATCTAAGTTGTCATATCCGCTGAATACAGGAACGACGACGTCAAACTCTATTAAATCTTTTCTACGTCAGGGGTTTGGTTTATTATATTTGGAAGAAAGTGTATTTGGAGAACCTTATCCTACTGCTGCAGTAGCAGAAGTAGCTGCGGCTTCTTGGGCCGCGGCAGGCATCGAGTATTAAGGTACAGCCTCAGTTACAGCGGAATTTGGTGAAGCGGCAGTTATATAGGGATTGTTTGGTTACAGCAGGATTTGTAGAAGCGGGTACGTCGCCCAAGGCTTCGAAGTTGTCTTAGTGTAGCCGAGGAAAGAAAATTTAACTCAGCGGCTTCAAAGGCATCTGTAAGCATCTTTCGCCTTGGTCTTAAATCCATGTTTGCCTTTTGATTTTTAATTTAATTTAGTATAAATTTATCCTTCAGGCGTACCCCACACTTGATGTTACTAAGGTTAAGAGTCCTTTTTTATATAACATCACAAAAACGTGTTACATTAAGTTACAAGTTCTATAATTACTCTACCGAACATTTGTGTAGTCATTTGTTAAGGGTAATATGAAAAAACTGATGTAAACATTTGTATACATGTGAGCTTGCATCTCTGTCGTACTCTGTCGACATTAATATAGCTCAACTTCTCACTCTAGTACAATTTTGTACTCAGTATACTGAGTACTGATGAATCAAATTAAGACTCAATTGACTAATCAGTATTGATAAGTATTAGCAACATTCATGATTGATCAGGTGATTACTCAGAACTGTTCGATGTTGCCATTCATATTGACCGGTTCAATTCTATACCTATTCCATTGTAATAAATAAATAAAATGCGAATTATTCATGTATATTTGTGATATTCTTTATATTTTATATATATTCAGTAATATTTTATTTTTAAGATATTTTTTCATAAAAGGCTATTCATATATCATTATTCTTAACAATTTAAGGATGGAATAAAATTTGTACTTGGATTCTAATTATATAATTATATGTAAAGATAGCAAAATGAAATCAGTCCATCGACCAAAATAATTAAATAAGCCCGTGGTGGACAATAAATCCATAGAACTTAATCCACCAAAAGCGCTAAGGTCATTGTGATTACAATGTATGGAGTATAAATGTTGGGATCCTCAACTAACCGTTTCGTTTGTAGCATTGTGAAAATCTTGACTACCGTCACATACACATTCAACTTAAAGTGGAAGATCACCAAAACTATACATTCTCAATAATTTCATACATCTAAAGATGGAAATAAATTTTGTTTTATACCTTGCTTTTTCTTCAAAACTACAACTTACTTGTGCAATGAATTTTGGCTTGACACAGTATCGTGAAATAAATCACAAAATGAAATCAAAATCTCACAGCTTATTCCACCAATTTCTCGAAAGCAAGGAAACAGTCATCAGTTGCAATATAAGAACGTAGTATCACCGGCGAGATTTCCTTAAAAGAAAGACAATGACGCCAATTCTTGGGACTAGATTTACCTATTACAGTATCCTTCTCTCCACATCCCAAATGATTATCACTGAATATCAAAATACGCAAGGATATCATTAGAATCAATATTCGCTTCCCTAAATATTTTTCCAATTTTTCTTGTATATTCAATATATTTCTTATATATTCAATATATTTTCAATAATATACATATTTTGCAACGACTCGCGGAAATGAAAAATGCCACTTTTTTAATTTCATATATTTTATTTAATTTTTCTTTAATATATAAGCTTTTCTATACAAAAGGTTGACAAATTTGTTGTCTTACTTTTACTAAAGGTCTGCAAAGAATAAGATTTCGGATAAGTCAAGACATTCGAACAAAACGCGAGTAATGAAGAGAAGGAAAGGTTTGATGGACGAATACCAACGCGTATATAGCTGACTTCGTACTTGTTAAGTAAATACGGAAAATACAAAAATAAGAACATAAGAAAAAAGTTTCTCAAATTTTATGTTCCTACTTGTTGTACTTCAAATACTTTAACAGCAACGTTAAATTTCATAATGATGTTATTATTTTCTAGATTTACTGCAATTGAATACTTTTCTAATTGTTTGAAGCCTTAAGATTATTACATATATGGTTTTGATTAAATTTTCCGAGGAGTTGAACTTTGTAAAATTGTAAAAAACACATTGAATTATTTTGAAGTAGATTTCTCAAGAGTCTAAAATTAAAAAATAAATTAATTAATGGTTGTAGAAATATACATGCCAATAAATATTTATAACTGTGAATATGCAATTATATATGTATGTACTTATACTTGCGTCATTTATTTCCATATTCTTAAATTAACCACCATACAATGCAGACACATAGATTCAGACTAAAAGTTTTAATCTAAAACGTAACATAAAAATCATTTCTTTTATCTGTAAAGGCTCCATTAGCGAGACGCTAAAACTTAAAAACGCTTAAAAACGCACCATATGTTTTACAGAAAAAAATTGTGTATGTACATATATATGTATATGTACATACAACAAATTGTAGTGTTTAAATTTATTTGAGTGATAATATTAAAAAAGAAGATATGTATATTGTAAAATGGATATGGAAAATTAATGTTTATTTGTTTAAACTTTTTATGTTTGCGCAAAATATCACAGAATACTGTTTAACTTGTGGTGTTTATCATTTAAAAACAACTGCTTGAAACAGTGATGGCACTTTCCTTTTTGCGCTTGTACAGAAAACGTACGAAATTGTATAAATAGTACAATAGATTATTTTAAACTTGTGATAGATGTAACATCTTCATTATATGTATAATCTATACCATAATTTTACTAATACATATATATTATATAGGTGTTGCTGGCTGAAGTAGTGAACACAAGACAACGATGCCTTAGATCCCGAGATTGACATTGCCCTCAGTTTCAAATTTTACTGACATGCATTAGTGCAAGATTGTGTTTATTATTATCGGGTTGTCTTAATAGCACCGTACTGGTCGCTTAACATTATCCACACATTTTCCTGCATGTACATACATAAATTATATATGTAGTAATGTTGGTGCCAAATGAATTTATGCCCATGCGTTCATATATCTGCATATACATACGTATGTATAACATTGACCTACTATTGTACAAAAAATATTTATAGTCTTTTTTGATTTTATAAAGTAAATTAAATTATATAGCAAATTAATTTATTGAATATGCTATGTATAACTACAAATGTATCAACTATATGTTCAAATATCAAACCAAACAAGAAGTACAAAAAAAAAGCTTTTGAGCCGCACTCTCATTCAACATACATACATGCCATCACTCTTGCGTATTTCTACGTAAAATTCTATTTTATATAGGTTGGCTGCGCTGCGTTGTTAAGCATTTTCGCTATTTTCCATGTAATAGATTGGATCAGCTGACGCGTTTGCGCAGCGTCGCGTCTCGCTAATTTGGGCCTTAAACCTTCACGTGGAACTTATTGTGCAATATGAAGTTTGATCTTCAATTCTTACTCAGCTTGTTTGATGAATGACTCGAACATAATATTACGCAGTACTTTTATAATGGACCAAACAACAAAATTGCTCCTTGATGTTGTTATTTTAGAAAATAGGTACAACATTTTGTTGTAGAGCAGATTACAGTAGGAAAATATGTACAAACTTTGCCATATTAGAAGTACTTTTTTTGTTCAAATACATTTGTGCAGAGGTCTAGCTTTTACACGCAGTATTCTAGCCTGTAAAAACCAGCGTTGTCGCTCAAAGCTCTTTTCTTAATTCCTATGTATATTTTTGATGTTCCTAAAAACCCAAAATCCTGTGAAACATTTAAAACAACAATTAGAGAAAAATTTAATTAAATGTTGGTTATTGGTTTGATATATTAGTCTTTTTGCAACTTCATTAAACTTGTACATACACAAACATACTGAAAAAGAACAATCGTCTACTGACGATTTGGTAAAAAGCGCCAATGCAATGCATATGGACATTGCTTAACCACCCAACAAATAAATTTCATTATATATATATATATATACATATATATATATATATATATATATATATATATATACATATATACATATATATATATATATATATATATATATATATAAATATATATATATATATATATATATATATATATATATAGATATATATATATATATATATATATATATATATACATATATATATATATATATATATATATATATATATATATATATATACATATATATACATATATATATATATATATATATATATATATTTTAATTTTTTTATTTTAATTT
>OY776276.1:31485240-31512740 GCA_963675445.1 Linnaemya vulpina
CAATCCTTTCTTCCGTTGTGGGTTATACAGTAAAACCAATTGTCCTTCCATAAATCCCTCCGAGTTTGCTGCGCGGTCATACCTAGCCTTCATCTTGTCACTGACCATCTTGATTCTATTGCGCACGAACTCATGCAGTTCGTTTAAATCCTCCTTCTCCTGGGACGTAATAGCTCCTTCCTCTACAGTTGGCTTAACACCAAATTCCAAATCACCAGGTAGTTTTAATTCCGTCCCGAAGATAATTTTGGCTGGCGTTCTCGATGTTGAGTCGTGTACAGCTGACCTATATGCCATTAAAAATTTGGCGATGTGCTCGTCCCAATCCCTCTGATGGGTGCTTACTACTTTTCGTAGGTACTCTTCTAAGGTGCGATTGAACCTTTCTACCATGCCATCAGACTGTGGATGCAGCGGCGTCGTTCTGGTTTTCTTTATCCCATACAACTCGCACATTTCCCTGAATATGGCAGACTCGAAATTCCTTCCTTGGTCGGAATGAAATTCTATTGGGACACCATAGCGACATACCCAGTTGTTGACGAAAGCATTTACAATTGTCTTTGCTTCCTGGTTAGGTATAGCATATACCTCTGGCCATTTACTGAAATAGTCCATTACCACAAGTACATAACAATTTCCGGCTTCGGTGACGGCAAAGGGACCTGCTACATCCATTGCGATCCGCTCGAATGGTGCTCCTGAGTTGTATTGTTGCAGCTGTCCCCGGCTTCTTCTTACTGGGCCTTTGGCTGCTATGCACTGTGGGCAGTTTGCTATCCAGTCAGCTACGGCTTTTTGACATCCAACCCAATAAGAACGCTGCTTCAGTTTCTCAAGTGTTTTTGTTACTCCAAGATGACCGCCACTGGGTCCATTATGAAACTCCTGTAAAACTTTACTTATCTTGGAGTATGGCACAACTATTAAATTTGAAGTTGTTTTGCCATCTACACTTTCCCATACGCGGTATAAACACCCTTTTATTACCTTAAGGCTGTTCCACTGAGCCCAATAAGATTTGGCGAGTGGGCTTTCAGCCGAAATTTCATTCCGGGATGGTCGTCTGTCCTCTTCTTTGGCCGCTATAATTTTCCTTAGTATATCGTCGTCCCTCTGTGCCGCTGACCAGTCTTCATCAGGGCCGATGTGCATTAGCCGAACATCCACAACGCCTTTCTTTTGCTCGGTTCTAACACAATGTTTACACTCTCAACAGCACGGTCTTCTCGAAAGAGCATCCGCATTGTTATGCTTTGTGCCCCTTCTATGCTCAATGCTAAAGTCGTAGCTCTGCAGGCGCTCAATCCACCTTGCCAGTTGCCCTTCAGGATTTTTAAACTGCAATAGCCATCTCCTTAATGTAAAGTGTTGACCATACAGGTACTTATGGTAATGTTCACACAGTAATTCCTCTCAGGTTTTGAGAGTACACGGCTATAGTACCCTATGACCTTCTCAGTGCCATTTACTACTTGGGATAGCACACCCCCTATGCCATAGCCGCTCGCATCAGTATCCAGCACAAATTTTTCTCCAGCTATGGGATACGCTAGCACTGGTGACGTACATAATAGTTCTTTGAGTTTCTGGAAAGATTTTTTCTGTGGCTCGCCCCAATGGTATGGTCTTGACTTCTTTGTCAGCTCATGCAAGCTTGCAGCTACACTGGCAAAATTCGGCACAAAACGTCTGTAGTATGTGCAAAGGCCCAAAAAGCTGCGCAATTCATGAAGATTTTTAGGTTGATGCCAGTCCCTTACTGCTTTTATTTTATCTTCATCTATTGAGATTCCGTCTGCTGTAACACGATGCCCCAAATACTTTACTTCTTTCTGGAACAATGCACATTTCTTCAAGCTGAGTTTCAATCCAGCTGATGATATTCGTTCAAGAACTTCTGCCATGTTTTTGAGGTGTTTATCAAAAGTTTTCCCCATCACGATTATGTCATCGAGATACACCAAGCATGTCTTCCAGTGAAGTCCTATCAGTACCTTCTCCATTAGGCGTTCAAATGTGGCCGGAGCATTGCAGAGACCAAATGGCATAACTTTGAACTGCCGTAATCCGTTGCCGACACTGAAGGCAGTTTTCTCCTTATCTTTCTCTGCGATCTCCACTTGCCAATATCCGCTTCGCAAGTCCAGCGTAGAGAACCATTTGGTACCAGCTAGCGTGTCCAAAGTGTCATCGATCCTGGGGAGCGGATAACTGTCCTTCTTGGTTATGTCATTGAGCTTCCTGTAGTCTACGCAGAATCTAGTACTGCCATCTTTCTTTTTAACTAAGACTACAGGCGAACTCCAAGGACCAGAAGATGGCTCGATTACGCCATCACGCTCCATTTCACTTACAAGCTCTTTTACTTTATCCCGCTTTGCTAGGGGTACGCTTCTGGGTGGCTGCTTAATCGGCCTAGCTTCGCCTGTGTTAATTTCATGTTTAACCAATGCAGTCCTACCCTGGCTTTGGCTTCCCATGGCGAAGATACTGGCATGCCTTTTTAGTAACTGCTTGGCTTTATTTTTATCTGTCGCTGATAGACCTGCTACCCATTTCTCTACGTATTCCTCAAATTGTTCACGTTCTTTTGCGGACAAATTAGTAGGCTCTATCTTCTCGCAGTTTATTATTGCCTCTGCTGGAGTACACTGGCCAACATCGGAATTTTCTTTGATGATTTTTTCATGGTCTGACAAGTTAAGCACTCTTATAGGGACTATTCCTCCTTCACTAGTTTTGACTAGAGCTTTCGCTGTTATAAGCTCTCTCTTTAGATCTGCTAGTTCTACAACCCACAAACGATTGTCCTCATAATCTCCCTTCATCCGCGCCCATATGACTGTTTCAGACTGCGGCGGTATTGTCTGACTCTCAATAGCAAATACTCTTGTTACTTGCGGTTTGTTGTCATATCCAACATCAAGAGGTATTTCCACATTACGCCAAATCATCAGCTGTTGTCCCATATGTAGATTAATGCCATGATTAATCATAAACTCGGCTCCAATAATAACCTCATCGACAATATCGGCAACAATAAACACATGTCTCACGTTGATGTTGGCTATAGTCACCTTCACTTCAATCTTACCATAGACAGTGGCAAGCTCTCCAGTAGCCGTATATTGCTTAACCGCTCGCATTTCCCCTTTACTATATCGGGCCTTATTATTGACTGCGATGCTCCTGTGTCTATGGTAAGTACGTGCTTTTCCCCGTTGATATGTCCAGACGCAGTGAGGTTGCTATTTTTCTGATGCATCACTGATATGGAGACTGTGGGGCCCTCGTTTGTGAGAGCTAGCTCTTGCCACTTAGTGCTAGCTCGTTTTAGTTTAACGGGGACTCTTGTGATGTTGTTTGGTTCACCCGTTTGCTGTTTCTTGGTGGCGAAACAGATCTACCTCTCTTCCTTTGTGCTTTGCAGCTGCACTGAAAATGACCCATCTTTCCGCAGTTAAAGCACTTAGGCTTTTCTTTGATAGCCTTCTCTGCCAGCAGTTGTCGCATTGCCTCCTTAACGCTAGCCACTAGGTTGTTATCCTCCTCAGACAAAACATCCACATTCCGCACTTTACATATCTGTGGTTTGAAAACCATCCTGGCAGTCTCTTGAGCCAGCGCAAATGACACGGTTTCAGCGAAAGTGGATTTCTGCGTAGCGCACACCGCCAGTTTAACATCAGAGTCGCGAATGCCATTAACGAAAGCCTCAGTTTTAAAATGGTCCAGGAAAGGGTGACTCTCGCCTGGATATGTGAGCTGCACTAAACGCTCAATTTCCATTGCGAAATCTTGTAGAGATTCGTTAGGCTTCTGAACTCTACATCGCAATTCCATTCTGTATAAATCGCGCTTATGCTCACCACCATACTTGCGCTGCAATGCTGCCATTATTTCATTATAGTTGTTTCTGCAGCTTACTGGCACAGTCTCAAGTACCTCTGCGGCTGTACCTTTTAAGGACAAGATCAACTCTATGCCCGTTTCTTCAGCATCCCATCCATTTCTGCTAGCAACCGTCTCGAACTGGAATTTGAAGATGCGTAATGGTACGCTGCCGTCGAAGCATGGCGCTTTTATCCGCGCAGAAACTTCCGCAACTGCTCGTACTGGCCCGCCACTACACTCCAGGTTATGCATTTTGTCCTCTAGAGCATGCAATTTCTCTTCGAACTCCTTTGCTTGCTCCTCCAGCTCTGAGAATTTATTCTCAATAGCATCCACCCTCCTGTTAATGGCTTCAGAAACCTCTACGAGGTTCTCGTTCGTGGCTTTATTTGACTCCTGTATTTCGGCTACAAGCTTTTCCTGCATCTGCTGAGAGTTTTGTTTTATTTCGATCATCATAGAAGCGAACATTGAATTTATGTCCATGCTGCTGGTCGTGACAGGAGGGCATACCTGCACATCGTCTTTGTCCTCAAACTCATATGTCCCGATGTCCATGCCGCGATTCTTAAACTCATCTATTAGCCTCTTCTGCAGTTCAGCCTTGTTACCTGTAGTTGGCAATTCCAGCTTACTGAGCTCCTTCTTCAGCTGTTCAACTTTTAGCCCATCAAATTTCATGATTATTTATTTTAATTTTTATAATGTCCTTTTTATTTTTTTTTTCTTAAATTGCAATGTCCTTTTAATTATTTTTGCAATCCCACTTCTGACACCAATTGTTACGTTTTTAGACCTTTTCGTAAAAACGGTTTTATTACTTATCCTTCAAGGATTCGTTTTATTGCATCAAATTAAAACACGGACAAATTAATTTAGAATTATAATGCAGCAACACTTTATTTGTTACTTTATTTACACGAGTATTTGTACTACTCAACACTTAGCGATGTTAACACGTCTATGTTTGATATCACACGGATTATTGCTGAGTTCTGGCAGCGCCTTTATATAGCAAAAATGACGTCGTCTGGTAACCTCGCGAAAGTTCTGGGTATGGTGGTTGTATTTTACTTGGCATGTGTGTGTTTGTATGACAATGCTGACTTGTTTGGTTTGCTTATGGTAACTACGTGTGTTTGAATGTATGAGTGTTCTGTGTGTTTTGCCTATGGTAACTATGAGTGGTTGTATGAATGAGTGTGTAGTTTTGTTTCTTCTACGTGTATATGGCTGTGTATACTTGTGAATCTATTTAGTTTTATTAGCAGCGAATACTTGCATACAAGATCATTAAGAATAACATCTCTTAGCATTTATGTTGCTATGTTTGTTGTTGTTGTGGTTTACTCTTATTGGCACAGCCTTGAATGATCTTGTATATTCTGGAGTATTCCATTTCCGTTAATTTGAATATTATCTATATAGTATTTGTAACATTTTGACAACTATAGATAAAATTGCCAGTGCTGCCAAGTACATATAGCCACATTGTCGTTTTATTTAAATCTATTTCTAATCTTTGTAACAATATATATATATATATATATATATATATATATATATATATATATATACATATATATATATATATATATATATATATATAAATATATATATATATATATATATATATATATATATATATTACGTTTTTAGACCTTTTCGTAAAAACGGTTTTATTACTTATCCTTCAAGGATTCGTTTTAGTGCATCAAATTAAAACACGGACAAATTAATTTAGAAATATAATGCGGCAACAATTTATTTATTACTTTATTTACACGAGTATTTGTACTACTCAACACTTAGCGATGTTAACACGTCTATGTTTGATATCACACTGATTATCGCTGAGCTCTGGCAGCGCCTTTATATAGCAAAAATGACGTCGTCTGGTAACCTCGCGAAATTTCTGGGTATGGTGGTTTTTTTTTTACTTGACATGTGTGTGTTTGTATACATGACAATGCTGAATTGTTTGGTTTACTTATGTGTGGTTGAATGTATGAGTGTTCTGTGTGTTTTGCCTATGGTAACTATGAGTGGTTGTGTGAATGAGTGTGTGGTTTTGTTTCTTCTACGTGTATATGGCTGTGTATACTTGTGAATCTATTTAGCTTTATTAGCAGCGAATACTTGCATACAAGATCATTAAGAATAACATCTCTTAGCATTTATGGTGCTATGTTTGTTGTTGTTGTAGTTTACTCTTATTGGCACAGCCTTGAATGATCTTGTATATTCTGGAGTATTCCATTTCCGTTAATTTGAATATTATCTATATAGTGTTTGTAACATTTTGACAACTATAGATAAAATTGCCAGTGCTCCCAAGTACATATAGCCACATTGTCGTTTTATTTAAATCTATTTCTAATCTTTGTAACACTGCCGCCCACTTAAGCCTGTTCGTCCCGAATAGGCATACAATCACCTCTTCCATAGTGCGCCAATCGTTCGAGATGTACTATCTTCATTTTCGACCTTGGGCTATTGTGCTTCCGTATCCGGTATACAACGTCATTCACTCTCTTAATCACTTTATACGGGCCATCCCAGTGAGTCTGTAATTTTGGGGACAATCCTTTCTTCCGTTGTGGGTTATAAAGTAAAACCAATTGTCCTTCCATAAATCCCTCCGAATTTGCTGCGCGGTCATACCTAGCCTTCATCTTGTCACTGACCATCTTGATTCTATTGCACACGAACTCATGCAGTTCGTTTAAGTCCTCCTTCTCCTGGGACGTAATAGCTCCTTCCTCTACAGTTGGCTTAACACCAAATTCCAAATCACCAGGTAGTTTTAATTCCGTCCCGAAGATAATTTTGGCTGGCGTTCTCGATGTTGAGTCGTGTACAGCTGACCTATATGCCATCAAAAATTTGGGGATGTGCTCGTCCCAATCCCTCTGATGGGTGCTTACTACTTTTCGTAGGTACTCTTCTAAGGTGCGATTGAACCTTTCTACCATGCCATCAGACTGTGGATGCAGCGGTGTCGTTCTGGTTTTCTTTATCCCATACAACTCGCACATTTCCCTGAATATGGCAGACTCGAAATTCCTTCCTTGGTCGGAATGTAATTCTATTGGGACACCATAGCGACATACCCAGTTGTTGACGAAAGCATTTACAATTGTCTTTGCTTCCTGGTTAGGTATAGCATATACCTCTGGCCATTTACTGAAATAGTCCATTACCACAAGTACATAACGATTTCCGGCTTCGGTGACGGGAAAGGGACCTGCTACATCCATTGCGATCCGCTCGAATGGTGCTCCTGACTTGTATTGTTGCAGCTGTCCCCGGCTTCTTCTTACTGGGCCTTTGGCTGCTATGCACTGTGGGCAGTTTGCTATCCAGTCAGCTACGGCTTGTTGACATCCAACCCAATAAAAACGCTGCTTCAGTTTCTCAAGTGTTTTTGTTATTCCAAGATGACCGCCACTGGGTCTATTATGAAACTCCTGTAAAACTTTACTTATCTTGGAGTATGGCACAACTATTAAATTTGAAGTTGTTTTGCCATCTACACTTTCCCATACGTGGTATAAACACCCTTTTATTACCTTAAGGCTGTTCCACTGAGCCCAATAAGATTTGGCGAGTGGGCTTTCAGCCGAAATTTCATTCCGGGATGGTCGTCTGTCCTCTTCTTTGGCCGCTATAATTTTCCTTAGTATATCGTCGTCCCTCTGTGCCGCTGACCAGTCTTCATCAGGGCCGATGTGCATTAGCCGAACATCCACAACGCCTTTCTTTTGCTCGGTTCTAACACAATGTTTACACTCTCAACAGCACGGTCTTCTCGAAAGAGCATCCGCATTGTTATGCTTTGTGCCCCTTCTATGCTCAATGCTAAAGTCGTAGCTCTGCAGGCGCTCAATCCACCTTGCCAGTTGCCCTTCAGGATTTTTAAACTGCAATAGCCATTTCAGTGCAGAATGATCGGTCCTTAATGTAAAGTGTTGACCATACACGTACTTATGGTAATGTTTAATGCATTCCAATACCGCCAGAAGCTCACGTCGTGTCACACAGTAATTCCTCTCAGGTTTTGAGAGTACACGGCTATAGTACCCTATGACCTTCTCAGTGCCATTTACTACTTGGGATAGCACACCCCCTATGCCATAGCCGCTCGCATCAGTATCCAGCACAAATTTTTCTCCAGCTATGGGATACGCTAGCACTGGTGACGTACATAATAGTTCTTTGAGTTTCTGGAAAGATTTTTTCTGTGGCTCGCCCCAATGGTATGGTCTTGACTTCTTTGTCAGCTCATGCAAGCTTGCAGCTACACTGGCAAAATTCGGCACAAAACGTCTGTAGTATGTGCAAAGGCCCAAAAAGCTGCGCAATTCATGAAGATTTTTAGGTTGATGCCAGTCCCTTACTGCTTTTATTTTATCTTCATCTGTTGAGATTCCGTCTGCTGTAACACGATGCCCCAAATACTTTACTTCTTTCTGGAACAATGCACATTTCTTCAAGCTGAGTTTCAATCCAGCTGATGATATTCGTTCAAGAATTTCTGCCATGTTTTTGAGGTGTTCATCAAAAGTTTTCCCCATCACGATTATGTCATCGAGATACACCAAGCATGTCTTCCAGTGAAGTCCTATCAGTACCTTCTCCATTAGGCGTTCAAATGTGGCCGGAGCATTGCAGAGACCAAATGGCATAACTTTGAACTGCCATAATCCGTTGCCGACACTGAAGGCAGTTTTCTCCTTATCTTTCTCTGCGATCTCCACTTGCCAATATCCGCTTCGCAAGTCCAGCGTAGAGAACCATTTGGTACCAGCTAGCGTGTCCAAAGTGTCATCGATCCTGGGGAGCGGATAACTGTCCTTCTTGGTTATGTCATTGAGCTTCCTGTAGTCTACGCAGAATCTAGTACTGCCATCTTTCTTTTTAACTAAGACTACAGGCGAACTCCAAGGACCAGAAGATGGCTCGATTACGCCATCACGCTCCATTTCACTTACAAGCTCTTTTACTTTAGCCCGCTTTGCTAGGGGTACGCTTCTGGGTGGCTGCTTAATCGGCCTAGCTTCGCCTGTGTTAATTTCATGTTTAACCAATGCAGTCCTACCCTGGCTTTGGCTTCCCATGGCGAAGATACTGGCATGCCTTTTTAGTAACTGCTTGGCTTTATTTTTATCTGTCGCTGATAGACCTGCTACCCATTTCTCTACGTATTCCTCAAATTGTTCACGTTCTTTTGCGGACAAATTAGTAGGCTCTATCTTCTTCTCGCAGTTTATTATTGCCTCTGCTGGAGTACACTGGCCAACATCGGAATTTTCTTTGATGAATTTTTCATGGTCTGACAAGTTAAGCACTCTTATAGGGACTATTCCTCCTTCACTAGTTTTGACTAGAGCTTTCGCTGTTATAAGCTCTCTCTTTAGATCTGCTAGTTCTACAACCCACAAACGATTGTCCTCATAATCTCCCTTCATCCGCGCCCATATGACTGTTTCAGACTGCGGCGGTATTGTCTGACTCTCAATAGCAAATACTCTTGTTACTTGCGGTTTGTTGTCATATCCAACATCAAGGGGTATTTCCACATTACGCCAAATCATCAGCTGTTGTCCCATATGTAGATTAATGCCATGATTAATCATAAAATCGGCTCCAATAATAACCTCATCGACAATATCGGCAACAATAAACACATGTCTCACGTTGATGTTGGCTATAGTGACCTTCACTTCAATCTTACCATAGACAGTGGCAGGCTCTCCAGTAGCTGTACGTAGCCGTATATTGCTTAACCGCTCGCATTTCCCCTTTACTATATCGGGCCTTATTATTGACTGCGATGCCCCTGTGTCTATGGTAAGTACGTGCTTTTCCCCGTCGATGTGTCCGGACGCAGTGAGGTTGCTATTTTTCTGCTGCATCACTGATATGGAGATTGTGGGGCCCTCGTTTGTGAGAGCTAGCTCTTGCCCCTTAGTGCTAGCTCGTTTTAGTTTAACGGGGACTCTTGGGATGTTGTTTGGTTCACCCGTTTGCTGTTTCTTGGTGGCGAAACAGATCTACCTCTCTTCCTTTGTGCTTTGCAGCTGCGCTGAAAATAACCGATTTTTCCGCAGTTAAAGCACTTAGGCTTTTCTTTGATAGCCTTCTCTGCCAGCAGTTGTCGCATTGCCTCCTTAACGCTAGCCACTAGGTTGTTATCCTCCTCAGACAAAACCTCCACATTCCGCACTTTACATATCTGTGGCTTGAAAACCATCCTGGCAGGCTCTTGAGCCAGCGCAAATGACACAGTTTCAGCGAAAGTGGATTTCTGCGTAGCGCACACTGCCAGTTTAACATCACAGTCGCGAATGCCGTTAACGAAAGCCTCAGTTTAAAATGGTCCAGGAACGGGTGACTCTCGCCTGGATATGTGAGCTGCACTAAACGCTCAATTTCCATTGCGAAATCTTGTAGAGATTCGTTAGGCTTCTGAACTCTACATCGCAATTCCATTCTGTATAAATCGCGCTTATGCTCACCACCATACTTGCGCTGCAATGCTGCCATTATTTCATTATAGTTGTTTCTGCAGCTTACTGGCACAGTCTCAAGTACCTCTGCGGCTGTACCTTTTAAGGACAAGATCAACTCTATGGCCGTTTCTTCAGCATCCCATCCATTTCTGCTAGCAACCGTGTCGAACTGGAATTTGAAGATGCCTAATGGTACGCTGCCGTCGAAGCATGGCGCTTTTATCCGCGCACAAACTTCCGCAACTGCTCGTACTGGCCCGCCATTACACTCCAGGTTATGCATTTTGTCCTCTAGAGCATGCAATTTCTCTTCGAACTCCTTTGCTTGCTCCTCCAGCTCTGAGAATTTATTCTCAATAGCATCCACCCTCCTGTTAATGGCTTCAGAAACCTCTACGAGGTTCTCGTTCGTGGCTTTATTTGACTCCTGTATTTCGGCTACAAGCTTTTCCTGCATCTGCTGAGAGTTTTGTTTTATTTCGATCATCATAGAAGCGAACATTGAATTTATGTCCATGCTGCTGGTCGTGACAGGAGGGCATACCTGCACATCGTCTTTGTCCTCAAACTCATATGTCCCGATGTCCATGCCGCGATTCTTAAACTCATCTATTAGCCTCTTCTGCAGTTCAGCCTTGTTACCTGCAGTTGGCAATTCCAGCTTACTAAGCTCCTTCTTCAGCTGTTCAACTTTTAGCCCATCAAATTTCATGATTATTTATTTTAATTTTTATAATGTCCTTTTTATATTTTTTTTTCTTAAATTGCAATGTCCTTTTAATTATTTTTGCAATCCCACTTCTGACACCAATTGTTACGTTTTTAGACCTTTTCGTAAAAACGGTTTTATTACTTATCCTTCAAGGATTCGTTTTATTGCATCAAATTAAAACACGGACAAATTAATTTAGAATTATAATGCAGCAACACTTTATTTGTTACTTTATTTACACGAGTATTTGTACTACTCAACACTTAGCGATGTTAACACGTCTATGTTTGATATCACACGGATTATTGCTGAGTTCTGGCAGCGCCTTTATATAGCAAAAATGACGTCGTCTGGTAACCTCGCGAAAGTTCTGGGTATGGTGGTTGTATTTTACTTGAATGTATGAGTGTTCTGTGTGTTTTGCTAATAATAACTATGAGTGGTTGTATGAATGAGTGTGTGGTTTTGTTTCTTCTACGTGTATATGGCTGTGTATACTTGTGAATCTATTTAGTTTTATTAGCAGCGAATACTTGCATACAAGATCATTAAGAATAACATATCTTAGCATTTATGTTGCTATGTTTGTTGTTGTTGTGGTTTACTCTTATTGGCACAGCCTTGAATGATCTTGTATATTCTGTATATTCCATTTCCGTTAATTTGAATATTATCTATATAGTATTTGTAACATTTTGACAACTATAGATAAAATTGCCAGTGCTGCCAAGTACATATAGCCACATTGTCGTTTTATTTAAATTTATTTCTAATCTTTGTAACAATATATATATATATATATATATATATATATACATATATATATATATATATATATATATATATGTATATATATATATATAAATATATATATATATATATATATATATATATAAATATATATATATATATATATATATATATATATAAATATATATATATATATATATATATATATATATAAATATATATATATATATATATATATATATATATATTACGTTGTTAGACCTTTTCGTAAAAACGGTTTTATTACTTATCCTTCAAGGATTCGTTTTAGTGCATCAAATTAAAACACGGACAAATTAATTTAGAAATATAATGCGGCAACAATTTATTTATTACTTTATTTACACGAGTATTTGTACTACTCAACACTTAGCGATGTTAACACGTCTATGTTTGATATCACACTGATTATCGCTGAGCTCTGGCAGCGCCTTTATATAGCAAATATGACGTCGTCTGGTAACCTCGAGAAAGTTCTGGGTATGGTGGTTTTTTTTTACTTGACATGTGTGTGTTTGTATACATGACAATGCTGAATTGTTTGGTTTGCTTATGTGTGGTTGAATGTATGAGTGTTCTGTGTGTTTTGCCTATGGTAACTATGAGTGGTTTTATGAATGAGTGTGCGGTTTTGTTTCTTCTACGTGTATATGGCTGTGTATACTTGTGAATCTATTTAGCTTTATTAGCAGCGAATACTTGCATACAAGATCATTAAGAATAACATATCTTAGCATTTATGGTGCTATGTTTGTTGTTGTTGTGGTTTACTCTTATTGGCACAGTCTTGAATGATCTTGTATATTCTGGAGTATTCCATATCCGTTAATTTGAATATTATCTATGTAGTGTTTGTAACATTTTGACAACTATAGATAAAATTGCCAGTGCTCCCAAGTACATATAGCCACATTGTCGTTTTATTTAAATCTATTTCTAATCTTTGTAACACTGCCGCCCACTTAAGCCTGTTCGTCCCGAATAGGCATACAATCACCTCTTCCATAGTGCGCCAATCGTTCGAGATGTACTATCTTCATTTTCGACCTTGGGCTATTGTGCTTCTGTATCCGGTATACAACGTCATTCACTCTCTTAATCACTTTATACGGGCCATCCCAGTGAGTCTGTAATTTTGGGGACAATCCTTTCTTCCGTTGTGGGTTATAAAGTAAAGCCAATTGTCCTTCCATAAATCCCTCCGAATTTGCTGCGCGGTCATACCTAGCCTTCATCTTGTCACTGACCATCTTGATTCTATTGCGCACGAACTCATGCAGTTCGTTTAAGTCCTCCTTCTCCTGGGATGTAATAGCTCCTTCCTCTACAGTTGGCTTAACACCAAATTCCAAATCACCAGGTAGTTTTAATTCCGTCCCGAAGATAATTTTGGCTGGCGTTCTCGATGTTGAGTCGTGTACAGCTGACCTATATGCCATCAAAAATTTGGGGATGTGCTCGTCCCAATCCCCCTGATGGGTGCTTACTACTTTTCGTAGGTACTCTTCTAAGGTGCGATTGAACCTTTCTACCATGCCATCAGACTGGATGCAGCGGCGTCGTTCTGGTTTTCTTTATCCCATACAACTCGCACGTTTCCCTGAATATGGCAGACTCGAAATTCCTTCCTTGGTCGGAATGTAATTCTATTGGGACACCATAGCGACATACCCAGTTGTTGACGAAAGCATTTACAATTGTCTTTGCTTCCTGGTTAGGTATAGCATATACCTCTGGCTATTTACTGAAATAGTCCATTACCACAAGTACATAACGATTTCCGGCTTCGGTGACGGGAAAGGGACCTGCTACATCCATTGCGATCCGCTCGAATGGTGCTCCTGAGTTGTATTGTTGCAGCTGTCCCCGGCTTCTTCTTACTGGGCCTTTGGCTGCTATGCACTGTGGGCAGTTTGCTATCCAGTCAGCTACGGCTTGTTGACATCCAACCCAATAAAAACGCTGCTTCAGTTTCTCAAGTGTTTTTGTTACTCCAAGATGACCGCCACTGGGTCCATTATAAAACTCCTGTAAAACTTTACTTATCTTGGAGTATGGCACAACTATTAAATTTGAAGCTGTTTTGCCATCTACACTTTCCCATACGCGGTATAAACACCCTTTTATTACCTTAAGGCTGTTCCACTGAGCTCAATAAGATTTGGCGAGTGGGCTTTCAGCCGAAATTTCATTCCGGGATGGTCGTCTGTCCTCTTCTTTGGCCGCTATAATTTTCCTTAGTATATCGTCGTCCCTCTGTGCCGCTGACCAGTCTTCATCAGGGCCGATGTGCATTAGCCGAACATCCACAACGCCTTTCTTTTGCTCGGTTCTAACACAATGTTTACACTCTAAACAGCACGGTCTTCTCGAAAGAGCATCCGCATTGTTATGCTTTGTGCCCCTTCTATGCTCAATGCTAAAGTCGTAGCTCTGCAGGCGCTCACTCCACCTTGCCAGTTGCCCTTCAGGATTTTTAAACTGCAATAGCAGTTTACCATACAGGTACTTATGGTAATGTTTAATGCATTCCAATACCGCCAGAAGCTCACGTCGTGTCACACAGTAATTCCTCTCAGGTTTTGAGAGTACACGGCTATAGTACCCTATGACCTTCTCAGTGCCATTTACTACTTGGGATAGCACACCCCCTATGCCATAGCCGCTCGCATCAGTATCCAGCACAAATTTTTCTCCAGCTATGGGATACGCTAGCACTGGTGGCGTACATAATAGTTCTTTGAGTTTCTGGAAAGATTTTTTCTGTGGCTCGCCCCAATGGTATGGTCTTGACTTCTTTGTCAGCTCATGCAAGCTTGCAGCTACACTGGCAAAATTCGGCACAAAACGTCTGTAGTATGTGCAAAGGCCCAAAAAGCTGCGCAATTCATGAAGATTTTTAGGTTGATGCCAGTCCCTTACTGCTTTTATTTTATCTTCATCTGTTGAGATTTCGTCTGCTGTAACACGATGCCCCAAATACTTTACTTCTTTCTGGAACAATGCACATTTCTTCAAGCTGAGTTGCAATCCAGCTGATGATATTCGTTCAAGAACTTCTGCCATGTTTTTGAGGTGTTCATCAAAAGTTTTCCCCATCACGATTATGTCATCGAGATACACCAAGCATGTCTTCCAGTGAAGTCCTATCAGTACCTTCTCCATTAGGCGTTCAAATGTGGCCGGAGCATTGCAGAGACCAAATGGCATAACTTTGAACTGCCATAATCCGTTGCCGACACTGAAGGCAGTTTTCTCCTTATCTTTCTCTGCGATCTCCACTTGCCAATATCCGCTTCGCAAGTCCAGCGTAGAGAACCATTTGGTACCAGCTAGCGTGTCCAAAGTGTCATCGATCCTGGGGAGCGGATAACTGTCCTTCTTGGTTATGTCATTGAGCTTCCTGTAGTCTACGCAGAATCTAGTACTGCCATCTTTCTTTTTAACTAAGACTACAGGCGAACTCCAAGGACCAGAAGATGGCTCGATTACGCCATCACGCTCCATTTCACTTACAAGCTCTTTTACTTTATCCCGCTTTGCTAGGGGTACGCTTCTGGGTGGCTGCTTAATCGGCCTAGCTTCGCCTGTGTTAATTTCATGTTTAACCAATGCAGTCCTACCCTGGCTTTGGCTTCCCATGGCGAAGATACTGGCATGCCTTTTTAGTAACTGCTTGGCTTTATTTTTATCTGTCGCTGATAGACCTGCTACCCATTTCTCTACGTATTCCTCAAATTGTTCACGTTCTTTTGCGGACAAATTAGTAGGCTCTATCTTCTCGCAGTTTATTATTGCCTCTGCTGGAGTACACTGGCCAACATCGGAATTTTCTTTGATGATTTTTTCATGGTCTGACAAGTTAAGCACTCTTATAGGGACTATTCCTCCTTCACTAGTTTTGACTAGAGCTTTCGCTGTTATAAGCTCTCTCTTTAGATCTGCTAGTTCTACAACCCACAAACGATTGTCCTCATAATCTCCCTTCATCCGCGCCCATATGACTGTTTCAGACTGCGGCGGTATTGTCTGACTCTCAATAGCAAATACTCTTGTTACTTGCGGTTTGTTGTCATATCCAACATCAAGAGGTATTTCCACATTACGCCAAATCATCAGCTGTTGTCCCATATGTAGATTAATGCCATGATTAATCATAAACTCGGCTCCAATAATAACCTCATCGACAATATCGGCAACAATAAACACATGTCTCACGTTGATGTTGGCTATAGTCACCTTCACTTCAATCTTACCATAGACAGTGGCAAGCTCTCCAGTAGCCGTATATTGCTTAACCGCTCGCATTTCCCCTTTACTATATCGGGCCTTATTATTGACTGCGATGCCCCTGTGTCTATGGTAAGTACGTGCTTTTCCCCGTTGATATGTCCAGACGCAGTGAGGTTGCTATTTTTCTGATGCATCACTGATATGGAGACTGTGGGGCCCTCGTTTGTGAGAGCTAGCTCTTGCCACTTAGTGCTAGCTCGTTTTAGTTTAACGGGGACTCTTGTGATGTTGTTTGGTTCACCCGTTTGCTGTTTCTTGGTGGCGAAACAGATCTACCTCTCTTCCTTTGTGCTTTGCAGCTGCACTGAAAATGACCCATCTTTCCGCAGTTAAAGCACTTAGGCTTTTCTTTGATAGCCTTCTCTGCCAGCAGTTGTCGCATTGCCTCCTTAACGCTAGCCACTAGGTTGTTATCCTCCTCAGACAAAACATCCACATTCCGCACTTTACATATCTGTGGTTTGAAAACCATCCTGGCAGTCTCTTGAGCCAGCGCAAATGACACGGTTTCAGCGAAAGTGGATTTCTGCGTAGCGCACACCGCCAGTTTAACATCAGAGTCGCGAATGCCGTTAACGAAAGCCTCAGTTTTAAAATGGTCCAGGAACGGGTGACTCTCGCCTGGATATGTGAGCTGCACTAAACGCTCGATTTCCATTGCGAAATCTTGTAGAGATTCGTTAGGCTTCTGAACTCTACATCGCAATTCCATTCTGTATAAATCGCGCTTGTGCTCACCACCATACTTGCGCTGCAATGCTGCCATTATTTCATTATAGCTGTTTCTGCAGCTTACTGGCACCGTCTCAAGTACCTCTGCGGCTGTACCCTTTAAGGACAAGATCAACTCTATGGCCTTTTCTTCAGCATCCCATCCATTTCTGCTAGCAACCGTCTCGAACTGGAATTTGAAGATGCCTAATGGTACGCCGCCGTCGAAGCATGGCGCTTTTGCCCGCGCAGAAACCTCCGCAACTGCTCGTACTGGCCCGCCACTACACTCCAGGTTATGCACTTTGTCCTCTAGAGCATGCAATTTCTCTTCGAACTCCTTTGCATGCTGTTCCAGGCCACCGCATTGTAGATGTTGGACTCTATCCGCCAGCTCTGAGAATTTATTCTCAATAGAATCTATCCTCCTGTTGATGGCTTCAGAAACCTCTACCAGGATATCGTTCGTGGCCTTATTTGACTCCTGTATCTGCTGAGAGTTCTGTTTTATTTCAGTTATTTCGGCTACAAGCTTTTCCTGCATCTGCTGATTTTCGGCTACAAGTTTTCCTGCATCTGCTGAGAGTTCTGTTTTATATCACTTATTTCGGCTACAAGCTTGTCCTGCATCTGCTGAGAGTCCTGTTTTATTTCATTTATTTCGGCAACAAGCGTGTCCTGCATCTGCTGAGAGTTTTGTTTTATTTCACTTATTTCGGCTACAAGCTTGTCACTGTTGATCCTTGATGCCTCCTGTATCTGCTGAGAGTTCTGTTTCATTTCGATAATCATAGCAGCGAACATTGAATTTATGTCCATGCTGCTGGTCGTGGCAGGAGGGCATAGCTGCACATCGTCTTTGTCCTCAAACTCGTATGTGCCGATGTCCATGCCGCGATTCTTAAACTCATCTATCAGTCTCTTCTGCAGTTCAGCCTTGTTACCGGCAGTTGGCAATTCTAGCTTACTGAGCTCCTTTTTCAGCTGTTCAACTTTTAGCTCATCAAATTTCATGATTATTTATTTTAATTTTATAATGTCCTTTTTTCCCCCTTAAATTGCAATGTCCTTTTAATTATTTTTGCAATCCCACTTCTGACACCAATTGTTACGTTTTTAGACCTTTTCGTAAATGGTTTTATTACTTATCCTTCAAGGATTCGTTTTATTGCATCAAATTAAAACACGGACAAATTAATTTAGAATTATAATGCAGCAACACTTTATTTGTTACTTTATTTACACGAGTATTTGTACTACTCAACACTTAGCGATGTTAACACGTCTATGTTTGATATCACACTGATTATTGCTGAGTTCTGGCAGCGCCTTTATATAGCAAAAATGACGTCGTCTGGTAACCTCGCGAAAGTTCTGGGTATGGTGGTTGTATTTTACTTGAATGTATGTTCTGTTCTGTGTGTTTTGCCTATAATAACTATGAGTGGTTGTATGAATGAGTGTGTGGTTTTGTTTCTTCTACGTGTATATGGCTGTGTATACTTGTGAATCTATTTAGTTTTATTAGCAGCGAATACTTGCATACAAGATCATTAAGAATAACATCTCTTAGCATTTATGTTGCTATGTTTGTTGTTGTTGTGGTTTACTCTTATTGGCACAGCCTTGAATGATCTTGTATATTCTGGAGTATTCCATTTCCGTTAATTTGAATATTATCTATATAGTATTTGTAACATTTTGACAACTATAGATAAAATTGCCAGTGCTGCCAAGTACATATAGACACATTGTCGTTTTATTTAAATCTATTTCTAATCTTTGTAATAATATATATATATATATATATATATATATATATATACATATATATATATATATATATATATATATATATATATAAATATATATATATAATATATATATATATATATATATATATATATAAATATATATATATATATATATATATATATATATATATATATATATTACGTTTTTAGACCTTTTCGTAAAAACGGTTTTATTACTTATCCTTCAAGGATTCGTTTTAGTATATATATATATATATATATATATATATATATATATATAAATATATATATATATATATATATATATATATAATGTTTATTCAATATAAGGTGAACTTAATATTAACATAATTCTTAATTAGCTAAAACTTTCGTTATTTTACCTGCAAACAAAGAAACGACATTTAAAGTTTATAATTCAATGTCAATTCCTCTTGTTTTGCTATATGCAATAATTTAAAAATTAATTTTACTTGATTTTATGTATCAATTATTTCAAAACTTCTACTTTTCTTTCAAATATATGAAAAACATATGCTTTTACAACAGAAGCTTAAATAAATGAATTCTCATCGTAAAGTCAGAAACTTAAATAAAGGAATTCAATTCCTTTACATCTCCCCCCTTTAAGAAAAACTAAATTCCTCTTCTTCTTTTGTATTTTAGTCTTCTTCAAAATTTGTAACAGGAATTAATTTTGCGATGTGAAATAAATTAAATTCAGAATCGCTTAGCCCAGTTCTAATTTTATAGATCGAATTTGAAATTTTTTCTAGTATTTGGTATGGCCCAATCCGCAATTCATCCATCTTCTTCCTGTTTAATTTATTACCACCTTCTATATATACCATATCACCTATCCTTAAATCAACATGTTTTCTTTTTGTATCATATTTCTGTTTATTGTAGCTATGTGATCTTATGGTATTTTGTAAAGCATTTTCCCTGTCTTTAATCCAGTTTTCATGTGTAAATTTTTGTTTCAATTCTTTAGGTAAAAGTGAACCATCCGCACCTTCCAAAAGATATTTTGGCGTGTATCCTGTAATTGTATGTTCAGTTTCATTATATGCTTCCACACATTCCTGTGCTATCGTTGTCCAGGCTCGCTTTTTCTTGCTCTCATTTATCCTGCATCTTATTTTATTAATAAGAGTTTGGTTTAGCCGTTCGTTTAGACCATTTGAAAATGGTGTATTCACGGCAGTGAAAATTATGGGTATAGATTTCTCTGTTAAGTAATTTTTGAACTCCTTTGAATTTATTCCTGGGTATTGATCGGATAAAACTTTTCCAATGTGGTTATCCGTTACTTTTTCCACAAGTTTGATGAAATCAATTGCGGTCTGTGTTTTTGATGTGTGGTTGTATGCATATCTTGTGAAATGGTCAACCAGAAGATGTAAATATTTTTTTGTGGATCTCGAACCTCCAAAACCACCAATAGTGTCTATTGAAACTATTTCAAATGGATTTTTAGCCGGACCTAAGTGTGATAGTAGGCCAATTTTGTCTCTCCCTCTCGACTTATTCTTAATGCATATTTCACAGTTTCTGCAGACTTTTCTTATATTCTGAGTCAAATTTTCTGCTGAGTAAAATTTACTGATTTTGTTTTGCGTTTGTTTTATTCCAATATGACAATAGTGTTTATGCACTTTTTTTATAAATTCTTTGCTAAACTCTTCGGACAGAATAATTTTCTCCTTTTTCCGTACTTTTTTATAATATATATTTTCCTTAAGTATGAATTTATCCTTTTTCTCTTCCAGCTTTTTATTTGCATTCTGGTCTTTTAAAATTTCATTTAGACTGATAAAATTTACTACTCTAAGCTGTTCATCTTCATTGTCGTGTGGTTCCAATACCGGGTTTCTACTTAAACAGTCTGCTTCTAGGTTTTGTTTCCCTGGGGAATACTTTATATCAAAATCATACTGAGACAGGTAATGCGTTAGATCTCCCAATTCTTCATCATTTCTAGACCTGATGTTCATTCTTTCTAGCGGCTTATGATCACAAAAGACTGTAAATTTTGTTCCCAAAAGTCTATATTGCCAGTATTTAATAGCTTCCTTTATCGCTAAACATTCCAAATAAATAGCTTTCTTCTTTTTTTGATTTGAATTTAGTTTTTTTTGAAAAATAAGCCACCGGTTTGATTTCTCCATTTTTTTGTTGTTGCTTTAAAATTGCACCGACGCCTTTAATACTTGCATCTGTGTAAACATATATTGGTAAGTTTTTATCGAAAATTGATAAAACAGGTTTTGAACAAAGTAATAGTTTTACAGATTCGAACGATTCATTACATTCTTTGGACCAAACAAATTTTTCCCCTTTTCTTAATAAGTTGTGAAGTGGATCCAAGAGTATTGAACTCTTTTCTATGTATTTATTGTAAAAATTAATTTTACCTAAAAATTGACGAACCTGTTTCTGAGTGTTTGGAATCGGAAATTCCTTTATCGAAATCAAATTATCTTTTAATGGGCTTATTGTGTTGTTCTCTATAATATGACCTAAATATTTTACAGAATTTGCCGCAAACTTACATTTTGATAACTTCAGCCTGAAGCCTTCTGCTAGTATTGCATTTAATAACTTCTGCAAGTGGTTTATATGATCTTCAAAAGTATCCGAAAACACTAAAATGTCATCTATATAATTAACCGCGAAAGTTGTTAGTTTGTGCTTCCTTATTATATTGCTCAAAATTCGTTGAAAGATAGCGGGAGATGTCTTTAACCCGAAAGGGAGGCATGTCCATTGAAAATGACCTTCTTGGGTTACAAATCCAGTCTTTTTTCTATCTTGAATTCTTAATGGAATTGCCTAAAAAGCTGAGTTTATATCAAGTGTTGAAAAAAATTTACAATTCCTGGTTTTATCTACCAGATCTTCAATGAGGGGGAATGGCTGTGACTGAGGAATTACAATCTTATTCAATTCTCTGAAATCTATGCAAAGTCTCGTTTTCTTACCATCCTCTCTCTTATAGGCCAAAGTTACTGGGGCCGCAAATGGACTGTAAGACTCCTCAATTAGGCCTTTCTCAAGTAGTTTTGAGACTTGCTCTTCTATTTCATTTCGGTCCTCTATAGAGCATCTATATGGTCTCTTACTGCAGTATTTATCCACTTTAAGATCAATACGTGCTTCATAATGTCTCACTGTACCTGTATCAAATCTATCTCTTGCAAAAATGGTTTTATAATTGTCAATAAGTTCGCATATCTTTGACTGATACTCTTTACTTAAGTGGTTTATATAAATCTCAAAATTTTCCACCTTTATGTGTTCATTAAAATTCACTCTGACGACATTCGGTGTTTTGCATTCATTTTCATTTCGTTGATCATTATTAGCTGCAGCTATTGTATTTTTTTCATATTCACAACTATGTTTTCTATCAGTTTCAATAGTTTTCTGCGTTATCTTTAAATTTTCATCCTGATGCAATCTAAATGTTTTTATCATGTTCAGTCCAATCAAAATATCGTACTTAAAATTGTTCCCATCTATGACAAATAGGTCTACTTCTTCTTCTATATTGAATATTCTTATTTTTAATTTAACTGTTCCTTTTGTTTTTTTCTCACCATTAATTGTCTGAAGGTTTGTACTATGCGCATTTATTTCTTTATTTTTAAATATTAAAAGTTTTGAACTTATCAAAGAGACATTAGAACCAGAATCATATATTCCAGTCGTCTCTATTGTGTCTTGCAGCAATAGTTTGACTTTTATTAATGGTGTTATATCTAGTTTTTTGGGTTTATGTCGTTGAGTTCAGCCTCTATCTCGGAGTTATGAACATACTTTATTTCATTCTTTTTTTCTGCTTGACTCTTCTCATTTACTTTGAACCAACATACTTGTTCAGAATGATAGCGAAACTTTTTTCCCATTCTTTCACATATTTTGCATGGGGTTTTTTCTTGAGACTTTTCTTTAGAATCTATGTACATACTTTTCTTCTTTTCAGGGTTTTTTCTTTTTATCAAATGCTCTAGGCTTCTTAATTCATTAAAAAGATCTTTAGTTTCTTCTAAGTCTTCTCTATTTATTCTATCTGTTACGAAATCCGGTAATCCTGCTGCAATCAGATCAATTAAAGTTTTTTTTATCTATTGATTTATTTAATTCCAGTAGAATCCTTTCTTTTTAAGAGCGTAGTCTAAAAGTGATCCGCTGTTATGCTTGAAAAACATCGCATATTTCACTGGACCCCACCCTTTATCAGCGTACGTTTCACAGAAATTATTTTTCCACTCTATCCACTCAGAACTTAATGTCAGTTTTATGAGCATAGAATTATACCAATCTAAACACGATCCTTCTAAAAAAAATCTAAATATTTCTATTTTTTCGCCATCTTTCTCTATTTGTAACCGGTCGCATTCATGTTCAAAGAAACATATCCACTGAGTAACATTTGAACTTTTGTTTGTAAATTTCTCTAGAACAAATTTTTCAGATAAAACTTTCATGCTATTTTTATTTTCGTTGTTTTTAGTGTTTTCTTTTTTTGTACACACACTCTGTAGTATGTTTGTTAACATCTCTTCTGTTATACCCTCTGTAGCAATGATTTTCTTCTCAGGTTGTTGTTCTTCTAGATAAATGTCCTTAAATTGAACGTTGTTTTCCTCATCTACATAAATCTGCGACAGTGACTCGTCTAATTTTATCCAGACTCTTCTTGTTTGGTGTCTCTGTTTGATAGATTCTTTTACTTTTTTAAGCACTGTAGTTTTCGACAATTCTGTATGATATGCTATATCTTGATATTGCTCCGGCAAAATAAAAGTTTTTTCTTCGACTGTTGAAATTGAGGTTAGAGCCAGAAAATTTGATTTCCCGTCACTCGCTGATTTAAGCACAAACTCAAATTTTAACTTTTCCATTTTACCAGTAAACAAAAATGTTTTATAATGTTTATTCAATATAAGGTGAACTTAAAGTTGGAATTTAACATCAATAAAAAACTGAAATTGAGTTTCTCTGCAAACAAAGTTTGATATTTTATTAGGTACAATATTAACATAATTCTTAATTAGCTAAAACTTTCGTTATTTTACCTGCAAACAAAGAAACGACATTTAAAGTTTATAATTCAATGTCAATTCCTCTTGTTTTGCTATATGCAATAATTTAAAAATTAATTTTACTTGATTTTATGTATCAATTATTTCAAAACTTCTACTTTTCCTTCAAATATATGAAAAACATATGCTTTTACAACAGAAGCTTAAATAAATGAATTCTCATCGTAAAGTCAGAAACTTAAATAAAGGAATTCAATTCCTTTACATATATATATATGTATATTTATATATATATATATATATATATATATATATATATGTATATATATATATATATATATATATATATATATATATATATGTATATTTATATATATATATATATATATATATATATATTTATAAATATATATATATATATATATATATATATATATGTATATTTATATATATATATATATATATATATATATATATATATATATTTATAAATATATTTATATATATATATATATATATATATATATATGTATATATATTGTTACGTTTTTAGACCTTTTCGTAAAAACGGTTTTATTACTTATCCTTCAAGGATTCGTTTTATTGCATCAAATTAAAACACGGACAAATTAATTTAGAAATATAATGCGGCAACAATTTATTTATTACTTTATTTACACGAGTACTTGTACTACTCAACACTTAGCGATGTTAACACGTCTATGTCTGATATCACACTGATTATTGCTGAGTTCTGGCAGCGCCTTTATATAGCAAAAATTACGTCGTCTGGTAACCTCGCGAAAGTTCTGGGTATGGTGGTTGTATTTTACTTGGCATGTGTGTGTTTGTATGACAATGCTCACTTGTTTGGTTTGCTAATGGTAACTATGTGTGTTTGAATGTATGAGTGTTCTGTGTGTTTTGCCTATGGTAACTATGAGTGGTTGTATGAATGAGTGTGTGGTTTTGTTTCTTCTACGTGTATATGGCTGTGTATACTTGTGAATCTATTTAGTTTTATTAGCAGCGAATACTTGCATACAAGATCATTAAGAACAACATCTCTTAGCATTGATGTTGCTATGTTTGTTGTTGTTGTGGTTTACTCTTATGGCACAGCCTTGAATGATCTTGTATATTCTGGAGTATTCCATTTCCGTTAATTTGAATATTATCTATACAGTGTTTGTAACATTTTGACAACTATAGATAATATTGCCAGTGCTGCCAAGTACATATAGCCACATTGTCGTTTTATTTAAATCTATTTCTAATCTTTGTAACACTGCCGCCCACTTAAGCCTGTTCGTCCCGAATAGGCATACAATCACCTCTTCCATATTGCGCCAATCGTTCGAGATGTACTATCTTCATTTTCGACCTTGGGCTATTGTGCTTCTGTATCCGGTATACGACGTCATTCACTCTCTTAATCACTTTATACGGGCCATCCCAGTGAGTCTGTAATTTTGGGGACAGTCCTTTCTTCCGTTGTGGGTTATACAGTAAAACCAATTGTCCTTCCATAAATCCCTCCGAGTTTGCTGCGCGGTCATACCTAGCCTTGATCTTGTCACTGACCATCTTGATTCTATTGCGCACGAACTCATGCAGTTCGTTTAAATCCTCCTTCTCCTGGGACGTAATAGCTCCTTTCTCTACAGTTGGCTTAACACCAAATTCCAAATCACCAGGTAGTTTTAATTCCGTCCCGAAGACAATTTTGGCTGGCGTTCTCTATGTTGAGTCGCGTACAGCTGACCTATATGCCATTAAAAATTTGGGGATGTGCTCGTCCCAATCCCTCTGATGGGTGCTTACTACTTTTCGTAGGTACTCTTCTAAGGTGCGATTGAACCTTTCTACCATGCCATCAGACTGTGGATGCAGCGGCGTCGTTCTGGTTTTCTTTATCCCATACAACTCGCACATTTCCCTGAATATGGCAGACTCGAAATTCCTTCCTTGGTCGGAATGTAATTCTATTGGGACACCATAGCGACATACCCAGTTGTTGACGAAAGCATTTACAATTGTCTTTGCTTCCTGGTTAGGTATTGCATATACCTCTGGCCATTTACTGAAATAGTCCACTACCACAAGTACATAACGATTTCCGGCTTCGGTGACGGGAAAGGGACCTGCTACATCCATTGCGATCCGCTCGAATGGTGCTCCTGAGTTGTATTGTTGCAGCTGTCCCCGGCTTCTTCTTACTGGGCCTTTGGCTGCTATGCACTGTGGGCAGTTTGCTATCCAGTCAGCTACGGCTTGTTGACATCCAACCCAATAAAAACGCTGCTTCAGTTTCTCAAGTGTTTTTGTTACTCCAAGATGACCGCCACTGGGTCCATTATGAAACTCCTGTAAAACTTTACTTATCTTGGAGTATGGCACAACTATTAAATTTGAAGTTGTTTTGCCATCTACACTTTCCCATACGCGGTATAAACACCCTTTTATTACCTTAAGGCTGTTCCACTGAGCCCAATAAGATTTGGCGAGTGGGCTTTCAGCCGAAATTTCATTCCGGGATGGTCGTCTGTCCTCTTCTTTGGCCGCTATAATTTTCCTTAGTATATCGTCGTCCCTCTGTGCCGCTGACCAGTCTTCATCAGGGCCGATGTGCATTAGCCGAACATCCACAACGCCTTCCTTTTGCTCGGTTCTAACACAATGTTTACACTCTAAACAGCATGGTCTTCTCGAAAGAGCATCAGCATTGTTATGCTTTGTTCCCCTTCTATGCTCAATGCTGAAGTCGTAGCTCTGCAGGCGCTCAATCCACCTTGCCAGTTGCCCTTCAGGATTTTTAAACTGCAATAGCCATCTCAGTGCAGAGTGATCGGTCCTTAATGTAAAGTGTTGACCATACAGGTACTTATGGTAATGTTTAATGCATTCCAATACCGCCAGAAGCTCACGTCGTGTCACACAGTAATTCCTCTCAGGTTTTGAGAGTACACGGCTATAGTACCCTATGACCTGCTCAGTGCCATTTACTACTTGGGATAGCACACCCCATATGCCATAGCCGCTCGCATCAGTATCCAGCACAAATTTTTCTCCAGCTATGGGATACGCTAGCACTGGTGACGTACATAATAATTCTTTGAGTTTCTGGAAGGATTTTTCCTGTGGCTCGCCCCAATGGTATGGTCTTGACTTCTTTGTCAGCTCATGCAAGCTTGAAGCTACACTGGCAAAATTCGGCACAAAACGTCTGTAGTATGTGCAAAGGCCCAAAAAGCTGCGCAATTCATGAAGATTTTTAGGTTGATGCCAGTCCCTTACTGCTTTTATTTTATCTTCATCTGTTGAGATTCCGTCTGCTGTAACACGATGCCCCAAATATTTTACTTCTTTCTGGAACAATGCACATTTCTTCAAGCTGAGTTCCAATCCAGCTGATGATATTCGTTCAAGAACTTCTGCCATGTTTTTGAGGTGTTCATCAAAAGTTTTCCCCATCACGATTATGTCATCGAGATATACCAAGCATGTCTTCCAGTGAAGTCCTATCAGTACCTTCTCCATTAGGCGTTCAAATGTGGCCGGAGCATTGCAGAGACCAAATGGCATGACTTTGAACTGCCATAATCCGTTGCCGACACTGAAGGCAGTTTTCTCCTTGTCTTTCTCTGCGATCTCCACTTGCCAATATCCGCTTCGCAAGTCCAGCGTAGAGAACCATTTGGTACCAGCTAGCGTGTCCAAAGTGTCATCGATCCTGGGGAGCGGATAACTGTCCTTC